>ML790485.1:89313-153005 GCA_009831015.1 Picea engelmannii
TTAGCAAGTGTATAAAAACAAACATTTACCCTTTTAATAAATTTAATCCTGCATTCAAATTTTTACTTTAATAATTAAAGTATGAATTTCTTTACCTCCTTGTTATATGTATAAATATTTTTTTTTTAGAGGTTCTAATTAGACCTACGTTTTAAATTCACTAGGCTTGGTGACAGTTCTTAAGGGAAAATTTGTTATTTAAACTTACTCATCACATCGCTCATTTTAAGGATGACCAGGTCCTAAGGAGGCATATTTTTCTAGGCACTAGGTTTGTTAACTTACCAGTTAAAATCACGATGTGCCCTTTAGGACGCACTATGTTCTCCAAGGGTTCCACCAACCTCTTTCTATTTTATTTGCGTCACATGCCCTTCAAGATGCACTACATGCTCCAAGGGTGCCACTCGCCTCTTGAATGAATTTGGTAGACGTCAAACCCTGGGGGTCAATACTCTGATAGGTGATATTGTGGGAGACTAAGGGCCTCTAAGGAATAAGGAACCTACCTTATTGTGCACCGATTAGAATTATCGTGAGCGACTATCATATTATGCCCTCATTTACATCGCAGGTCTCTCGAAATAGGTAATCGTTAACCTACAGTTCGAGCCACAATGGTAGTGCTAGTAGGTTGTGGCAAGGATGTTTCCACACCTCTCCCTGACTATCTCTGGTTTTCGTGTGTGACCCCTTTACTCCAAATGTGAGTTTGGTCGGAAAGATATCGTCAGCCTGCATCCATCAACAAATCATTTTAGCAATAAAAATCAACATCATAATATCTAATCATATGTACACATGTCAAATCAACAACATTCAAAACCTAACACTCCACTCCCTGACTCGATCCAAAGTCCAAGGGGTTTCATCTATGCCTCTGCATCCTCAACATCCAGAGTCCTTCACACTCAGGAGAACCCAGACAATAACACCTATCTATGAAATACAACAAAATAACATATCATCAAATCCACAATATCTCATAATCATAATCAAAACAATCAACAATATAATGACCCGGATCACTTGCATGCAAGTGTCCTCAAAGAATAAGTTTTCTCAGTTTGCGCAACAACGGGAAGTTACATACACCCCCTCTTGTTTTAAACTATGTCCTAAAGTTTCACAGTATATAAGTGCAGAAATAAAGTGTATCATAGTATCATAAGTCTATCCATCAAACAAAAATAGAAATTGTTGACGCATATTATATGCATCCTCCCAAGTCGTCGAGTATGGACTATAATTGTCCCACTGGACCTTGAATTGATCTACTCTTTGACGTCATAGCTGTCGAATGAAATGGTCCAGGATGTGGATTTCCTCCACCATGAATGCACCCTCATCCGATACCTTTAAGGAAATCATGTCAATAAAATGTGTAGGATCACTAACATAATGTCTCAAAATAGATACATGAAAAACATCATGCATACACCTCAAAGAATCAAGCAAGGCTAGTCGATATGCCATGGGCCCCTACTTTTCCACAATATCGAAGGGTCTCAAGAACCTAGGAGATATTTTATCACCCTTTCTAAACTTTATCAAACTCTTATGCAGTTTCATCCGCAAAAAGAATTGATCACCAACTTCAGAACTATGGTCAACATGATGCACATTGACATAACTCTTCTCTTGATCCTATGCTTCCTTGATCCTTTGTCTTATTGTTTTCATTTGATATTCCATGCCCTGGATCACTTCACGCCCCACTAGTACCCTATCCTCAAGTTGATCCCAACTCAAAGGCGTTCGACACAGTTTCCCATAAAAAACATCTAAAGGCACCATCTTAATGGTTCTTTGATAACTATTGTTATATGAAAATTATACCAGTGGAAATAAATCCTCCCAACGCTTCTATTGGTCCATCACATACATACGCAACATATCCTCCAAGATTTTGTTTGTTCGCTTGGTCTTCTCGTATATCTCTAGGTGATACGCAGTACTAAAGTTAAGTTGGGTTCCCAAGGAATCTTGGAAACTAGTCCAAAATTGTCTTATAAACACCTATCCTTGATCATAAATAATCCTCTTAGGAATGCCATGCAGCCTTACAATATCACTGATGAAAACTCTAGCTATGTCAGGTGCCTGATACGTTGTATGCACAAGAATAAAATGAGCACTCTTCGTTAGAGTGTCGACTACCACAAAAATCGACTCATGTCTCCTTGTTGTCAGTGGCAATCCAACAATGAAATCCATCAAAATGATCTCCCATTTTGATTCTGGATTAGCATGTGGTTGTAGTAATCTTGTTGTATGTCTATGTTAAGCCTTCACCTGATGAAATTCTAGACATCTTTCCATGTAGTTGACTATGTCTGCCTTCATTCCTTTCCAGAAGAATAAGGATTTAAGGTCTGCCCTCATCTTAGTGACTCTAGGATGAACCATGTACACTTCTCTATGAGCCTCATTTAGGATCAAACTCCTCAACTCATTGTTGGGTGGTACGTAAGTTCGACCCTTAAATCTCAATAGTTCGTCGTTGTCCATAGTAAATACCTTAAATTTTGGTACCATCATGATGTTTTGTCTGATAAAACCCTTGACCTCTTTGTATCAGTCATCATCACGCTGCAAATTTAGGATCCTTTCATGTAGATTCGTCTGAAGAGGCATCACCGAAAAGATTGGTTCTCTCTGACTCAATGCATTTGCCACTCTATTCATTGTTCCCTTTATGTAAGTAATCTTGAAATCATACTCGCTAAGCAATTCTGACCAACGTCGTTGTCGCGCGTTCAATTTGATTTGCATAAATATGTGATGTAGACCATAGTGGTCCATTTTTAGTTCAAATGTTCATCCAATAAGGTAGTGTCTCCAAAATCTCAAGGAATAAACAATGGAAAACAACTCCAAATCGTGCATTGCATAGTTCTCCTCATGCCTTCTCAACTTTCTCAAGAGGTAAGTCATGACTCGACCGTTTTACATCAAGAATCTGCCTAAGCCTTCCTTGGATGCGTCAGTGCATACCAAGACGTTCACATCCATGTTAGGGACTTTTAGTATCGGTGTTTTCATCAACAACTCCTTGACCCTCCGAAATTCCTCTGTGCATTTCTCGATCCAAACAAACTTCTTGTTCTTCTTCTGCAATTCCGTGATCGGATTTGCGATCTTCGAAAAACCCTCAATGAACCGTCGATAGTATTCCACTAAACCCATGAATCTACATAGTTCAGGGAAATTCGTCGGCACAGGCCATTTCATAATAGCCTCAACCTTTGTTGGATCCATAACGATACCTTCATCGGAGATGACATGCCCTAAGTAATGAATCTTTCATTGATAAAAAGAGCATTTAGACAATTTCCCATACAATTTGTTCTCTCGTAGACACTATAGTACCATGTGCAAGTGCTCGTCATGCTCCTCCATTGTCTGAGAGTAAATCAAAATATTTTCCATGAATACTTGAATGAACTTGTCCAAGTATTCGCAAAACACCTCGTTCATCAAACTAATAAATACCCCTGGGGCGTTCCTCAGTCCAAATGGTAAAAAAATAAACTCGTAATGTCCAAACCTCGTCTTAAAGGTGGTCTCAGGGATGTCATCCTCTTTGATCCGTAACTAGTGATACCTTGATCTCAAGTCGATCTTTGAAAACACCGTCACACCCTTCATCTGATCAAACAAATAATCAATCCTTGGCAATGGATATTGATTCTTGATCGTTGCCTTGTTTAATTCATGATAGTCAATGTAGAGTCTCCATGACCCATCCTTCTTCCCTATGAATATAACAAACACACCCGAGGGTGACACACTTGGATGTATAAGTCCTAGGTCCAACAACGCCTTCAATTGTATTTTCAACTGTTGTAACTTCGGGGTTGACATCCGATAAGGAATTATTTATATCGGTTCAGTTCCTGGTTTTAGGTCTATGGTAAACTCCAACTCCCTCTGCAACAACATCCAGGTAACTACTCAGGGAAGACGTCCACAAAATCTCGCACCACCAGAAGGTCTTCTAGACCTTCCGCTACACCCTTCTAGTTTAATGCAAGGATCGCATAAATATTACATCTCTTGTGGATTCTCTTCCGTAGTTGCAAGGAAGAGATGAACCTTAGGGAAACTCCCTGGTTCCGACCTACAATCATGCGTCATTTTCCCTCATCATCGACCAAGCTCAATCATTTATTCTTACGCTTGAGTATCACCTCATTCGATTCCAACCAGTCCATATCAATCATGACATCATAAGATACTAAGATCATGACATACAGGTTGGCCCTAGTGAAAAAATCTCCCAGGTTAAGGCTACAACCCGTAACCTTCTCTCCAACCTTCTGTTTGGCTCTTGAAGCCATTTATACAAATATAAACTCATCCTATTCGACTTCCTTTACCTTAATTCATTTTAGTACTGCACCAGAAATAAAATTCTCGATAGCACCTAGATCTATCAAAATACTAAGGCTCTGTTCAGGAATGGTACCTGATGTCTCGAGCACAGTTGACTAGTGTTCATCGTGGAAGTTATTCACCGCTTCATGAATCCAATGGGCCTTGCCCAAATCTCCGACGGTAGTGGGTCTGGCTGATCCATATGCTCTAGTCCTCTCCACTGAGCAGTCACGTTGGTAATGTGGCTCCCCACATGTCCAACACCCTTTCTTTTGTCCAATACTCATGGCACCCAAAGTAGAAGTTAACTACCCACTGACCTGGAACCCTGGTCTGTTCTGATGAAAAGGCATAAACTATTGTTGGTGTGGTCAACATTGTTGCTAGCATTATGGTCCTCGGTAAGGATTTTGCTGCCGAGGTGTTGGTCATGGAGGTGTAGTGAAAGTGGATCCTCTCTCGAAGCCACGATATCCTGGTGAATGTCTAGTTGGTGTCTGATGTTGTTTCACACTAGATGACACCTTCCCTTCTAGTATCGCTGGAACCTTGCTTTGAACCTCGCTGATAAGATCCTCCTCTACTATGAGGACCTTCTGGACAACATCATGCAAGGTTTGAGGCATTGAAATCCTAGCCTTTGCATGAATGATGACATTAAGGCCAAAAATTAACTTGTTGACCTTAAGTTTCTTGGTATTCAGGTGGTGAGCATGCGAAAGAAGATCCATAAAATGGGCCTGATACTTGGGAACCGTACAGTCGACCTGTCGCAAGGCATTGAACTCATTGAGTTGACGCTCAATGAATTCCTTAGATATATACCTCTCTCAGAACCATTCCTTGAACAGTTCCCATGACATGTCTTCGATGACCATGTTCAATTATGGCAGGAGCTTCTTCCACCATAGAAGAGTGCTCCACTTCAGTTGAAAGACCACCATGCGAACCTTCATATTGAAGGTATAGTCGTGAAGTGAAAAGCACATCGCCATATTATCCAACCATGCCTCGGTGGCTACACTGTCCAGGATGTTGGCACTTAGAGTCACCCTTCGACTGCAAAGAGGATAAGCCCAGTACCCATCAAAGTGTTTGTGGTTTAAAAGGGTGTGAGTGGCTGAGTCAGCGAGACTTTTAAGGAAAGGAATGACAATGGAGATCACTGGAGATTAGTGATAGGCCATTGGGATATGGAGTCATAAACAATCTTCTCAATGAAATAATTTAATCTCCCTATCAGACAAGGGATTTAAGTGGTGATGGGAAGAAGGAAAACATAAAGTGTTTGAATGATAAACCATAAAAAATGGGCAAGATGACAGTAGATCCAACATTGCCTCAGGAATCCAGAAATCAGAGGGTTTTATAATGATCCAGAAAAGAAGAAATAGAAAATGTATGTTGAACCATGAAATATGGGCAAGATGACAACGAATCACATACAGATAGGAAAGGGAAGTAGGAAACGTCTTTTGAACTATGAAAGATGGGAAAGATGACAAAGAATCCTCCATCGCCTCAGGAATCCATAAATAAGAGAGATTACATCCAGATAGGAAAGGGAAACAGGAAACGTCTGTTGAACTATGAAATATGGTCAAGACAACATCATATCCTCCATTGCCTCAGGAATCCACAAATCAGAGAAATTACACCCAGATAGGAAAGAGAAACAAAAAATGAAAAATAAGAAGATGGTTTGATATAACAACTTAAAGGAATCTTCATAAACATGACAATTTACAATCCAAGCCCTCAGGCTTACAAAAAAAATACAGTCATAACAACTCTCAAAGATTCTCCCAGTCTAGGAAAAAACTCCCCTCTCCTTTTCAAAATCTAAACTGATCTCTTTTATATAGGCTTAGTTCCCCTCTACTAGGAGTGTGATTTGGCAATTTCATTCAAAGTTTTACATCCAAGCATTCCTCTGTCAGAATTTGCATGTATTCCTCTTTCATACTTCATAACTTTGGGACCTCGAAGAGTTTGGGACTTCAGGATTTTCAAGACTTTGGAAGCTTCGACACTTCAGTGCTTCGAGACTAGGGCTCTTCGGCACTTCGACACTTTGGTGCTTCGGTACTTCAGAACTTTGGTGGCTTCGACACTTCGACGCTTCAGGACTTGGCATTTTTAGGACTTTGGAACTTTGGCGCTTCAGGACTTTGGCACCTTGGAGGCTTCGACACTTCGACGCTTTGGGAATTGGGATTTTTGGGACTTTGGGATTCAGAGAAAGTCAAAGGGAGAAACACCCATAATCCGAAAACCCAAAATCCCAAATAGATCATGTCCGTCTACTATGTAAGGACACACGATATTCGAAATTCAACTTCAGACCTCTATCCGACGATAAAATTCAAATGGAATCTCTTCCACTAAAAAATCGAACTTGCTCGCTCACTTGATTCGAGTCCATAATGGATTGTTGTGAAAGATGCGCTTTGAGCTCAAGGATGGTACCTGTGTAAGCAAAGAATTGGGTCATCCTGTGACCCTTAGAAAAAATTATGTGATAACACGGGGCACCAAAGAACTCAGGAAATTTGACCTTCTCGAGTTTGCGGTGAATTTTAATAGTACCTATCAGAGTGTGTGGTGGACCCTCAGGAGGTTCCGACACGCTGGCCTTATCTCTATCCAAACGGTTGATCAATGCCTCAGACATCCGTTGTAAGGACCTCATCAAACGAACAACATCACCCACAACTATATGTTCCTTCCCGACAAATTGTTCATCTCCCTGGGGCTTATACCCCTCAGGCGTGGATGTTACTAGGGGTTTCACGCCTCCTCCCCTAGCACCCTGTCGTCTACCTCTGCGATGTCCTCTAACCATGATTACTTGCACGAATACAAATCAATTTAATTAGCAACATCATAATTAAATATATAATCAACGTAAGCCGTAGTCATCCCAAGTCGTGGGTCAAACCCACTCTGATACCATATGTAACGACCCTAGTCGTTACGACAACATGTGATGCAAAAACCCATACACTTTTTTTCTTTTCTAAGGAAAGAGATGATTAAGAGAGTCGAACTTGTGACCAACTCACATCTAGATCTAAAACAAATGAACTTGCCTTTAAGGTCTTACCTTTAATGTTTCTCATAAATCCTCTCACCTAAGTGAATAATTTTAAAATGGTTTCTTTATTTTAATAGTAACTACATTGTTGCATCAAATGGTAAAAGTCTATTATTTCATCTTTATGTATATTGTTTTTTTCAATCCTTATAAAGGATTAATTGGTTAATGTCCTAGATACAAGAATGTATTATACAAATTCAATAAACACAATCTTAGGGAGCATGCAACAATTGTTCTTAGAACTTTGAATTCAACCAAGCTCCTTCATCCTCTAAATTGAGGAATGTGATAAAATGTGATAAATGTTCATTATCATAATAATAGGAAGAAAATGGCTCAAATAAGTGAGATCCATCGATGATATGAAACGTATATTTCTAGTTAAATTGCAATTAGACCAATAGAGAAAAGAAGATGGTGCATATTGAATGAAATCATAGGAGAAGAAACAAAATGTTGTAACTAAGATATTACTAATCAAAATAAATATTTAAAATTCATTGTTTTTCTTGATAGGGTAATGAAAAATTAGGTACTATACTGAAAGACATGATCCCATTTGGTAGTTCCATTTTCATGACATTGCGTAAACTTGTCGAACCAAAGCCACGTCCAACTCACTCATGTTCCATGGGGTGTTTTTTTTTAATGATTAACAACGTATGGAAGATGGAAACATACTACTTGTTTAAATTTTTTCTTTAAAAATGCCGTCACTAACACAACATAACATTAATCACATATAAAAGAAAGACTCAATTTTTTTGTGCAACAATTTAAGATCCGTACACAAGAATTGCAGTTGACGTCTTCCAGAATGTACACTCTTCCACTTGCATGAAAATGAAATATAATAAACATTGACTCATGTGATGAGGCAAAAGAGACAAAGACTCCAATATTTATGACATTCATCACATATAAAAAGGAGAAACAACTTTCTCTACAACAATGTAAACTACCACTGCAAAGACTGAGATTGACTTGTTTTAAAATGTAAATCCTTCCAACTGCGTGAAATGAAATATATCCATTTTAAAACTATTCTTATTTTGATAAGACAAAAGACAAAAAATGTTAAAGAGACAAACAATACAATATTTATCACATATTAAAAGGAGCCGCCAACTCCCTTAGCACAGATTCAGATTGACTTCTTTGAAAATGTAAACCAGAAAATAAAACAAAAACAAGTTTTGAACAAGAATTTCCAAGAGGTTGATTTCAAAGGCCATTATCAACTTTGAAGATTAAAAATTGACAACTACCTCTTTAATAATTGAATGGGACATTAAGAACTCTGGAAGAAGGTGAAAACTGTGAATTCACAAAATACAAGAATAATTTTGAGTTGAGGACAAAAAATCTTTGTAGGGTAGTAACTAGAGCAAGAGAAGAAATCATGGAAAGTAACAATGAAAATGATAGAGTTAAGGGGAAAGGGGTAAGTTCCGATCAAGAAGAGATGACAAAGGAAATGGGGGCAACTAAATGTTCCATTGATTCTGGTGGCGGTGAAAATTGCAATAAGAATACATCCAAAATGGAGATGCATTTGAGGACTGGGTGTCCTCAAATGGTGAGACACAGGTAGAGGAATATGAAATCACACTTCAAATATACATGATACTGAAGCCATAGGCATGATTCTAGATCATTATGACGAGCATATTGGCACTAAACGAGTTCTTGCAACTGAAACTAAGGGTATAAAATCTCTGTGCCATTCACCAAATCGTTGGCCAGTTTTAAAATGGTGTTTTAAAATCATTGGGTATAAGTTCGGGTGATATTAAAATCACTAGGCAATCACAAATGAAATTGGCTGAGTAAGGAAACCAAAATCACAGATCCAAAAAGGAAGTACGTTTCACTGTACACAGTAAGATATTTGTTGGGAAATCACAAATGAAATTGGCTGAGTAAAGAAATCAAATCATAGAGAAAAAAGGAAGTATTTTTTGTTGTACACAGTAATGAATTTTTTGGGCAATCACAAACGAAATTGGATGAGTAAAGCAACCCAATCGCAAAGGGAAAATGACGTATTTTCTCTATACACAGTAAGGAATTTGTTGGGAAATCACAAAGGAATTTGGCTGAGTAAACCAACCAAATCGCAGAGAAAAAAAGAAGTATTTTTCATTGTACATAGTAAGGAATTTGCTGGGCAATCACAAACGAATTTGCAGAGAGTAAAAACAACATTAATCACAGAGAAATAAAATGTTGGATGAACTGAAGAGACATCCTCGAAATTGTTGTGTGGAAGCACAAGTTTGTAGAGAATAAATCACAATAATCACAGAGGATAAGGAGGGAATAAACGCCCATGAGATAATTCCTTGTTGGGCAGAGAAATGATCCTACAGATATTATCCATGCACAGGAAAGTAGGGAATTTGAATTTAAATCTTTAACACCGGAGTGAAATACAATCGATTCGGCTCCTGGTCAACTACTCAGGCATGGACTAATAACTTAAAGGATAAAGAAACAAAAGATAAAAAAAACTAATTTTCTTTGTATTAAATCAGATAAAAGAAAAACACAGAGAAGTCATTTGCATTCAGAGTTTGGGTTTGCCATGGGAAATCAAATCAAAAATACAGTGAGCATAAGGTTGGGATAACTTTGAATTGTTTGTTCATAAAAAAATGGGCTCTTCAAGACAAATTCATTGAAATAAAAAATGAAATCTTTGGATGGTATTACGCTGAATAAAACATAAACTTTAACACAATAGAAGGACGTTAACTGAAGGCGCAGAAACATAATTTAACTACCCTTCAACCAAATTCACAAGCATGAATTTCCAAAACAGAAAATTTACTAAACTTTTAAGGCAGTGATGTGTGCATATACAGGGAATTTAACTACCATTCAATACAAATATACACATGCGTACCGTATCCAAATGTGAATGCTCTGAAGTCATTTTCCCATGCGCACTCCATCCAGCTCTCGCTTGCTAACCGATGTGACTTCATCGCTACCTCCCAACCAATGCTAGGGGTACTTTCTTCCCCCTGAGCCCCTCAAGCTGCAAAGGGGCCACACACACAATACCATGTAATGATAGCACCCATCTCACCTTGCAAGGTTGAGCTACCACTCGTTACCCGAGCTCGGTATCCCAACTCCCATAAGTGAAAACTTAGTCAAGATAAAATTTTGACAGCGTAACGTTACACAAGCCAAATGATGATCCACACTCCTCCTCCGCCATCCTTTTTATAGAGTTTTATTATTCATTAGTTTCCAAAAACCCTCATTAGATTTATTTTTCATTTAATTAATTCCGAAAAACCTCCCTCATACACATGTAGCTTGATCCCCTAGTTGCACTAGAAAATCAATTTATTAATTAATTAAATTTGTCCATTTCCCAAACCCACCTAAAAGCATTCCTAAAAATGCTCCTCGGTGTCCCATTATTCCCTTACAATTCTTAAATGACTTACGCCTTACTTAATTCCTAGTTGAGTTCATAAATAGAAAGTTCCAAATGCTAGATTCCTTACTAAGTTAGGCATTCCCCTTTTTCCTTAAGTTTCCCCTTTTCTTTAAGTTTCCCTTATTCTTTAAGTTTCCCCTTTTCTTTAAGTTTCCCTTTTTCTTTAAGTTTCCCCCCCCCTTTTTTTTAACTAAACAAATCATATTTAGCAAGTGTATAAAAACAACCATTTAGCCTTTTAATAAATGTAATTCTCCATTAAAAGTTTTACTTTAATAATTAAAGTTTGAATTTCTTTACTCCTTCTTGTTATATGTTTAAATATTTTTTGTTTAGAGGTTCTACTTAGACCTAGGTTTTAAATTCGCTAGGCTTGGCGACAGTTCTTAAGGGAACATTTGTTATTTAAACTTACTCATCACATCTCTCATTTTAAGGTCGACCAGGTCTTAAGGAGACATAGTTTTCTAGGCACTAGGTTTGTTTACTTACTATTTAAAATTGTGACATGCCCTTTAGGATGCACTACGTGCTTCAAGGGTGCCACTAGCCTCTTTTTGTTTTCTTTGTGTGATGTGCCATTCAAGATGCAGTACGTGCTCCAAGGGTTCCACTCGGCTCTTGACTTAATTTGGTAGACGTCAAACTCCTGGAGTCAATAATTTGTCAGGTGATCTTGTAGGAGACTAAGGGCCTCCAAGGAATAAGGAACCTGCCTTATTGAGTGCCCCTTAGAATCATCATGAATGACTGTCACAGTCTGCCCTCGCGACATCGCGGGTCTCTCGATCTAGGTAATCATTAACCTACAGTTCTAGCCATGGAGGGAGTGTTAGTAGGTTGTGGAAGGGCTATTGCCACACCTCTCCCTCAATATCTATGGTTTTCTTGCATGACCCCTTTACTCCAAATGTGAGTCTGGTCGACAAGCTATTGTCAGCTTGCATCCATCAATGAATCATGTCATCAATAACAATCAACATCATAATATCTAATCATATGTACATATGTCAAATCAACAACATTCAAACCCTAACATTCCACTCCCTGAATTGATCCAGAGTCCAAGGGGTTTCATCGATGCCTCAACATCCTCAATTTCCAAAGTCCTTCACACTCACTAGAACCTAGTCAATAGCACATGTCTATGTAAATACAACAAAATAACATATCATCAAATCCACAATATCTCATCATCATAATCAAAACAACCAATAGTATAATGACCTGGATCACTTGCACGCAAGTGTCCTCAAAGAATAAGTTCTCTTAGTGTGCGCAAGAGAAGGATGTTACAATGGTGCCTTACCATGATCACCCTACCACATGTCAAACTTTGTCATGTCTCTAGGTTACAAGATACAATTTTTCAAGCTACAATACAATTATGGATTTCAAGCTACAATATGAATGGCCACTCAAATATAACATAAATGGAGGTTTCATACAAGTTTCAAATTAATGATTTTACCTTATATATTTCCAACATAAAGAAAGCATGTGAATCTCAAATTTCAAAGAAGATGAGGATACAAGATATACAACTATGAAAAGAAGAGTGAATATTCGCATAACCTTAATAAAATATTGTTCATTAAGAAAATAATTGGAAAATCACACATACATAACAATTAACTAATTTAGGAGAGATCTAGGACTCACACAATTCTGTATGTTCTAGAATTTACACCGAATATACCTTTAGAAGTTGTTTCACATAAATGAGAGGCGAATTGTAATCATCAGGCACAAGCATCAAAAGGTTGTCAAATATGATTTTAATAAAAGGATACACTAAGAATGCTCATTGGAAAGATAGAAGGACAATTTGAATTCATCTCTTTCTGTGTTGGTCTATCCCGAATGGACAATGCCCTTTATGGTTCCAGTGTAATTTGCATAACTCTGTTGGAATTTGGTAGATTTGAACTTCTATAATACATCAATGGCTAAATGAAAACCTATAATTAGAAATAAAAATTTCTTTGTATGTCATAATTTCATTGACACTGAAGTTTATATGATTACATGAAATTATAAAATATTAGAACCTACATAAATGTACATTAACAAAAAATGCCAATTTGAAGGTGAACTTGGTATTTTCTAGGATTTACACACCTCTAAGATTTCTAGAAAGCCTAATTCTCATCTTTCCTTTCTTAGTTGTGTTTTAATGGTTTTCAGCCTAGACTCTACCTTTGAGGGGAACCCTAGATCAATGGTTTCATAGGTTTTGAATTAGCGAATGTTTCAAATGAGACAAACTTTGTATTTTCCTTGATATTAAAAGCTCCTCTAGTACAATACATATTGATTATATATGATGCCTTTGTAAAGGGTTAGAAAAAAATTACAGATTTGGGTGACATTGTTGGTCTAGGGTCTCCTCTATAGCTCAATCTAGGGCCTCCTTTGTCACTCCTCTGTCTCACTATTGGTCCTTTGTCGCTCTTTCTTTCTCTAGGTCTCACTATGTCTCCTGTTTTGGCTCTTGTAGTCACGATTGGGCTGAGCCGGTCAAAATGATTCGATGTTGAGGTCTTTCTCCTGTTTAGAGGGTTTTGTTTGTTGTTTTTTTTTTCAATTTTTTGCAGGTTTTATTAAATATGTATTATTAAAATGCCATATAATATACCAAATATATTATACAATTTATATTGAATTTTTATATATAATAACACTTATAGTAAGGTTTTTCGAGTTATAGGGTGTATGTGTAAAGGGTTTGGTGTTAAAAATTATGGGGGTTAATTAGGTGCAAGGGGTTAATGGAATTAGGAGTTACAAAGGTTAGGGATTAGGTGTTATAAATATAAGTGCTTAGGCTAAAATGGTTTTGTATTTTAGTAAGTTGGGAATGATATAAAAGGTCATATTAATATGAAGTAAAGTGGTTACAAGGATTAGGGATTTCATCATTGACGATGATGATCACAATGATGACTACAAGGATGATGATGATGATGAAGATGAGGACGATGATGATGATGATTATGATGATTATGATGATGATGATGATGACAACGATGATGATGATGATGATGATGACACCGATGATGATGATGATGATAATGATAATGATGATGATGACAATGATGTAGATGAGGAGGAGGAGGATCATGATGACAATTTTGATTATGGTGATGAAAATGACAATGATGACAATGGATGATGTTGATAACAGAAATGGGTCATCGATGATGATGAAAATATTGACAATGATGATGAGCATGAAACTGATTATCACGATGATAATGATGATAATGATGAAAATGGTGATGACAATGACATTAATGATGATTATGACACTGACAATGAAAATGATCATGTTGATTGTAGTATTCTAGATATAAAATAGTATGCAAAACATAAATATTTTAAATAGAAATGGCAGAGAAGAAATGATATAATCAAAACAATACCATAATAACACCAGAAAGAGAACTTTTATTATTGATAGAAATGTTCACTTGCCTCTTCGAGGGGGAAACCTCCAGCAGAGCAGATCTCTATTACAATAATATCCAAGACAATATTTCTCATACCCTCTACTTCTATTTATACTAAATCTATATGTCCAAAATAACAATCTATAGGAAGATCATTCTAGAAGAGAAAGATTCTATTAGGTCTTCTTACATTTGAATTATTATTCCTTATTTCTAGGCCTTATTAATATTTTTGTTTATTACATGGAATTAAATTATTCTACCTATGTGAGGGGTTAGGGAGATTAGGTCCCTAACATTCCCTCCTCCTTGAATAACAACCTTGTCCTCAAGGCTTTAGATGAGGGAATTGTTGTAGAATGGTGAAATCTTCTAGAGGGGTATCTTTCCATTGGACTAACAGTTTCTGGATGTTGAACTGATGAAGAAGACACTCTCTCTGGGCCAAGACTGCTTGTGGTTGAAACCATATGGAACCTTCTTCATCCAACTCAAGGAGAAAGTTTTGAGTTTAGAAATTAGTTCCAATAACCTTATTTAAGCAGGAAACATGAAAAACGTGATGGACCTTCGACTGAATGGGTAGAGCTAACTGATAGGACACCGATCTCACATGCCTAAGCACTATATAAGAACCATAAAATTTGGGTGCAAGTTTATGAAAGTGTTGATATTTGGGTGAAGTCTTCTTATAAGGTTGTAGTCAAAGAAATACCTGGTACCCTTCAACAAAATGGCGTTCGAAGCAACCTTGATCTACTTGTTTCTCCATGCGATTTTGATCCATGACCAAATTGTCTTTGAGGGCATGAATAATAGCCTCATGGACTGTAAGATTTTTGTCAACCTCCTGAAACTTCGAGACCCCTGTCATATAGGAGATACTTGATGGAGGCGTTTTTCCATAGACTAATTCAAAATGTGTCATGTGATTAGTTGTATGGTACGAGGTGTTGTACCATCATTCAGATAGGGGTAACCATTGAGCCCATATATATTTTCGCTTAGATGAAAAACACCTCAAATATGTTTCCAAACACTTGTTGACACCCTCAGTCTGGCCATCCATATGGGGGTGATAGATAGTGTTGAGATGCAATTGGGTGCCCTGTAGCTTGAAAAATTGTTGCAAAAAATTGTTGGTGAAAGTGGGGTCTCTATCATAAATAATAGAATTAGGTATGTCATGAAGCTTGAAGATATTATCCATGAAGATTTCATACATCGTGGCGGTTGTTAATGGGTGTTAAATATCAAACAAATGAGCTTATTTTGAGAGATGATCGATGACCACCATGATGACTAAATTATTTCTCGATTTAGGTAAGCCTATAATGAATTCCATAGAAATATCTCACCAAATAATATAAAGGAGAGTCATAAGTGGTTGGAGTGTGATCGAAGATTTGAAAGGCTCTCGCTTGTTGCATTTACAAACATTAGATTCAGCCAAAAATGTGTGGGCATCATCTTTTATACCCTCACATGAAAAATAATGTTTGGCTCGTTCATAGGTTTTGGTAAATCCAGAATGCCCGACTATGGTTGAGGCATGAAGTTTAGAACTCAATATGGATTTATGTTGGGATTGATTGCATAAATAAAAATGTCCTTTGTAACAAATCTCTTCATTATGCCAAGAGTACTCTGGAGAAACTGAAGAATTGTTTTGAAATTGGTGGAGCAGGCTAGAAATTTTGGGGTCTTACAACCTTTCCAGACGAATAGATTGGAGCCAATATAGTACAATGAAAGAGAGGGAGAAAAGGGACCTGTCTTATTCATATTTATGGGAAATATCATAGATCACTAAATTTTCCTTTCCCTTCTTGTAAATGATCTCATAATCATAGCCAAATAGTTTGGTCACACATTTTTTCTGCGTCGAGGATGAAATTTGTTGTTCCAGGAAATACTTGAGACTCTGATGATCAATTTTGATTTGGAATTGTTGATCCAATAAATAAGGATTCCATAGATCCATATCCTACAAAATAGCTAACATTTCTTTTTCATAAATGGATTGGACCAAATGTTTCTCTGAAAGTTGTTTTCTAGTGAAGGCCAAGGGCCTGCCATCTTCTAGGAGGACAACTCCAATTCCTTTCCTGGAAGAATCGCATTCCAATACAAATGTCTTTGTGAAGTATGGGAGTGCTAGGACATGGTTTGAGCACACAGAATATTTTAAGGCTTGGAAGGCATTCTCTGTATATAAATTCCAAGTGAAATCATTCTTTTTAAGGAGGGAAGTGAGAGGAGTTGCAATATTTCTATAATTCTGAAAAAACTTCTTCTAATAACCTATTAAACATAGAAAACCATGCAAGATATTAATATTTTTAGGGCGAGGCAAATCTTGCATAGATTTAATTTTCTTAGGATCCACTCAGACACCATCCTTGCTGACAATATGACCCAAGTGTTCCACTTTTGAGGAAACAAAGGAACATTTAGATTGTTTGAGGAAAAGTTGGTTCTTAGAGATTAGATGGAGAACTTGATTCACATGGGAGAGTTGGGATTACCAAGTTTTACTATAGATGAGAATATCATCAAAGAAATATAAGAAAAAATGATGAAGAAAAGGATGGAAGAAATGATTCAAAAGACTTTGGAAAGTGGAAGGATAATTACACAATCCAAAGGGTATTACCAAGAATTCATAATGTCCCTCATGAGTTTGAAATGTAGTCTTTGGGATTTCTTCTTCCTTCATATGGATCTAGTGGTATCCAGACTGTAGAACCAATTTGGTGAAGTATTGAGCACCACTCAATTCATCCAAGAGGTCATCAATGATAGGAATGAGAATTTTGTCTTTGATTGTGATTTTGTTGAGGGTGCGGAAATCAGGACACATACACCAAGTACCTTCTTTCTTGAGTACCATGACCACAGGGGAAGAAGAGGGCTACTACTGGGATGGATAAAATAGACTTCTAGTAATTCATGATCGATTTTCTCAATTTCATTCTTCTATGCAAAGGGATGACGATAAGGATGAAAATTGGGGGGAAGATTATCTAGGATGAGAGGGATAGAATGATCATGGAAGCCACATGAAGGGGAAGTTATTTGGGGGTGGTAAAGAAAAATTGATCATTGGAGAGGATATATTGGAGGTAGGGATGCAAAAAAGGTGTCTCAACAACATGAATGGAGTGGAGTTGGGCTATAATTCTTAAATGAACTTTTTTGAGGAGATTTTCCATGATATGGGAACTCATGGTCATAGGGGAGGCTATGATGATTCCTTGGAACTTATATTGTTGTCCCTCCTGTTGGAATTGCATGGTTAAGTCCTTAAAATCCATGAAAATGGGTCCTAGAGTGAGTAACCATTTGACGCCAAGAACAATGTCACATCCACCCATGTCTATAGAAAACATATGATATTTTAGGTGATATTGACCAATTTGTAGTCGCACATTTTCACATCGTCCCACACATTTCAAGAAACCACCATTGGCAATCATGATTTCAAAATTATTGATGACATGGATGTAACAATTGACTTCTTGGTCAATGTGTTGATGAATAAAGTTATGGGTGCTACCACTATCCACAAGGATGATGTCTTTCCTATTTTTGATGTAACCAATTAATTTGAGAGTCTGGGGAGTAGAGAAGCCACTAAGGGAATTACGTTAAATCAATGGGTCAAATTAGGGTGTGTTATAGGGTGGGTTGAGGTCAAATGGCGGTGGTAGTTCCTCCACAGAAAGAAAAAATACATATTCTTCATAAATATCCTCAGTCATAGCCATAAAAATATTTTGTTCCTTACACTTGTGCTTGGGAAAATATTTTTCATCACAATTATAAAAAAATCCCTTGCGTTGATGTTCAACCATTTCATCCCTGGTTAATTTTTGGATGTTGAGGGGAGTTGCAGGAGCGAAAAAATGGGTGGGTTTAGGGAGCGAAGGAAAGGAGGTTTTGCGGGTCTAGTAAAACACAATCGATTGGGCTTCCTTGGATCATTGAGTATCTTCCAACCAAGTGTAGGTGCGTGCCATGAGAATATGGGCATGAATTTCATCTTTGAGGCCACTGATAAAGAATTCCCTAAAGAAAGAATCTTACATTCCTTTTGTTCTGAAAGAGAACTGCTCAAATGTGACAATAAAGTATTCCATTGTCCCAGAGTGCTTTAACTTGGTCAAACGACCTAAATGGTGGGTGTCAGAGTCAAATCAGTCATAAAGTTTAGCCACAAACTGTGTCTAATCAAGATACCATTGGTGTGCCTTTTTTCTTCATTGCCACCATTGCCATTGTTTCGGATCCAAATGTAGGACATAATAACAAAGTTTGTCTAAATTACCAGTAATTCCATGTAAAGAGAAATAATGTTCCATATGGGTGACATAGCCTATAGGATTTGATCCATAAACTTTGTTCACCTCAATTCTAGAAGGGCAGAGGTCTTAGAAAACGATGGTAGTATAAGGGCCTTGTTAATGGGAAGAGTCATGGTCATCCTGATAAGATGGTTGTTTAGAAGACAAAGGGTTCTGGGAATGACTCAGGAAGTCTTCTTTTAGGTCTTTGATGTAGGAACATTGTTCTTGGAGGTATTTTATGTGGGAAAATTGGTCTTTGAGGATAGCAGTAGTTGAATTGATGGAGCTAATGTTTCCAGTGATATTCTCGATGTCGTCCTTGTGTTGATGGTTGTCAACAATCAATTCACTAAGTTCTTGGGCTCATGCGGTAGTCATTTTGGAAAAGGAGAAAGAAACCAGTATAGGGGAAAAAAAGGGGTCTAGAGGGGTGGGTGGGACTAAGGAGAAAAAAGGGTGTCAAATGATAGGTATCACTGTGATTAGGGAGAAAAGGAGGATCCAAATGGATAATATCCAAATAAAGGTGTCAAAGACAGGTCAGGTCCACACAAACAAATTGTGTTAAAAAATAGAGGTATCACTAGAATCAAGGTGAAGAGAGGAACCCAGTGGGATGAATCCCAAATAAGTGTGCACTGACGAAAGGACCAAATGCTTAAAAATAAGAAATTTTTATTAATTTTTCAACTGGAATAGAGAAGGCACAATTGTGCGGCAATAGATATTGTTCGTTCTGATTTTTTTTTGTTTCCATCCCTAGGGGTAGTATATTCATGGTTTCTACACACACGAGTTTTCAATGTGCTATAGCTCTTTGATATACATGTGGGGTCCAATAATTGTACTCTTCCCAATATCTTAGGGCACCAACTAAAGAGTCTAGACTATTCCCTTAGATGTACTATCTGACTACCCAGGTACTGGAGAGTATCTTCCCGAGTGTTTTTCTCGGTGGCACCATAGAAGTCAGGCGACCAATCGATTTATCTATGGAAGGATTTAGGAGATCTAGGTCGATCTGTATACAAGTGTTGTCTGATGCACTACCACTCAAAGAGGTACCAATAGGGGTTACAAGGGTGGCCAACATATGTTCTCTTAGGTACCACTTGCATTTCTTTCATGTATGACTCCCCGACCGTGGGTTTATGTGTGTAATGACATATCTTTATAGCTTTAATACGCCGAAATATGTCTCTACCCTGAAAAAAAATAACCCACAATGTTTTGCTGAGGAAGGTGCTCTGATACCTCTTGTAGTATTCCAGATATAAAATAGTATGCAGAACATAAATATTTTAACTAGAAATGGAAAAGAAGAAGTGATATAATCAGAACAATACAAGAAGAATACCAGAATAACACCATAAAGAGCGCTTTGATTACTGATAGAAATTTTCACTTGCCTCTTCGAGGGGGAAACCTCCAGTAGATAATATCTCTATTACAATAATATCCAAGACAATATTTTTCATACCCTCTACTTCTATTTATACTAAATCTATGTATCCAAAAGAACAATCTAGAGGAAGATCCTTCTAGAAGCGAAAGCTTCTATTAGGTCTTCTTACATTTGACTTATTCTTCCTTATTACTAGGCCTTATTAATATTGGCCTTTATTACATGGAATTACATTATTCTACCTATGTGAGGGGTTAGGGAGGTTAGGTCCCTAACAGTGATGATGAAAAAGATGATGATGATAATGATGATGACAGTGGAAGTGCATGAAGAATAAGATGATGGAATTGAAGATCTTGATGATGACAATGACAATTATGATGATGTGAGAATGATGATGATGACAATAGCGATGAAAATGATGGTGATGAAAATGGTGATGACAAAAAAATATGATGATGAATGTGGCAATGTTGATGATCATGACGATGACAATGACAATGATGATGATTACATTGAAAACGATGATGATGACGAGGATGATAATTATCATGATAATGAAAATGAAATAAAATGATGATGGCATTGATAATATTGATGATGAAAATGACGATTATAATCGTGATGACAATGAAAATGAAAATATTGGTCACGATAATGTTGACAATTTCATGTCAAATTGCATTAAATATATCTAAAACAATATCATTAAATGAATAATAGGAATACCTTAATGAACTCCTCTTGGTTTCAAGAATAATTTATTCTCTACTAAACAGAGTCAAACACGTGAAGGTGGAATCTCATTTGGCCCCTCCCCCACCTCACATCACTCTCAATTCTCCATACCCTATAAGACATATTAATTTAAACAAAAACTTCACAACTAATAATTTATAATATAAATATATTTTTCCTAAAAATATTTACAATAACTTATTTAATTTATGTTTATTATTTTCATAAAAGTCTTTTGTAAATCATTAGATGTACATTGGTCTTCATCCCCTTTATATGTTGGATCCTCTTCTATTCGTGTTCCATGACTATGTCTCATCTCCACCATTGTATTACTTTTAGTAGTATGACATACCAGTAGGGGACATTGTTGCACTATAGGGGAATCCACTACAAAAGTAGAAGAAGGACAAGGTTATAAGTTGTTATTATTCTAATTATATACGATGAAATATTTCATTAATATGAATATCATTACTATTTTTTTTACCTAGAGGAGTAATCGACATGACCATTGTGGATCGATGTTGCAGGGTTAATGTCAATGACGATGATGAAAATGGAAATGATGATGAAAATCAATATTATGACAATAGAAGATGATGATGAGGGACATGAATATGATCATTATGACATTGACAATGATGTGATGATGTTAAAAATGACGATGACCAATATTATGAAAATGGATGACGATGATGATGGTAATGATGATGATGATGATGAAAATGACAATGATACAATGATGCTAACAATGAGGATGAGGATTATTATGCAAATGGAAGATGATGATGATGGCAATGATGATGGAAATTACAATGATGTGATGACACTAGCAATTAGGATGACAATGATGGAAATGATGATGATGATGATATCATTATGGCGTTGAAAATGATGATCATATCAATGATCTTCTTCGGCATCTAACTCTACATTTGTATCATCATGTTCAAAATAAATATTGAAAGGATTGGCCAGATCAACATCATCATCAATTCCATTTTTTATCATAATATCATTGTCAATATCATCATCGAGAACATAATTTTCAACCACATTTGGCTGAAATTCTTCGACTTCTTCTTCTGACATTACATCTACCTCATGCTCCTCTAAAAAATATTGTTATTCAATATCATATTCTTCTGGTACATTACAATTTACAAGACTTCCTCTTGGATCATATCTAACAATGTACAACCAACTTTCTTTACCTAGAACCTATGAATAAAATACCTTCTCACATTTGCTTGGAAGAACATAAGTTTATGTACCAGGCTCAAACGTCCTTGTAATAAACATGGTAAATCCATTGAAATTCTGAATAACAGTTCTTTCTGGATCATGTTCATTCATCTGTAACCTATACCATTTGACATCGAGCATAACTAACTTGAAGGAATTAAATCCACACTCAATTATATCATTCAAATATCCATAGTATCCATTTTCGGATATTGTTGGATTCCTTTCACTTCTAGAGAAAACACTAGTGACCTGAAACACCACAATTATCGCACTATCATAGTTTTTCTTCTTGTCATCCACCTTTTTGATGAAAAAATTACAGCCATTACACCACATAGACTTGTAGTGCTTCAACTAAAATATACCTGACATGTAAAACATGCATTGTCAATCTATAAACATACTTAGACTTAGTAAAATTTATTAAAAAATCACACCATGACCTAGATTAATATAATGGAAAATAATTGTAGGATAATGTGGGTGAAATATATATATGCTTTCTTGTTTATCTTTTAAACCATATGCTAAATCAATTTCCCTCTTAGTAAGATTGGTATCTTGATTATGATGGTATTATTTAAGAAATGTAGCCACACCTTCCCATGATAACCTACCATTACATTGTATATTACATCTATCTATCCATAACTTCATCCAATCAATATTGTTTGTGATGAATAAATGTAGTGCATCCCACTCTCGACCAACCGTATGAAAAAGAATAAAAATTGCTAACAATAATAAAGATTAATAATTTATGGAAGAATACAATTTAGATAAGTACAATATATATATAAAGTAATAATGAAAAGTATTATATTATATATAAACTACCATCTAATAATTACCTTTCACTTTCCTCATTCTACCTTTCCTGACCAAGGCCTCCCCTTCAAATTTGTTTATGGAGTTTACATCCCAAATGCGAGGCACCTTCATTCCTACTTCTAATTTAGGAAGATACTGACTAATATACACCAAGGATTGAAATACCACATATCCCTCCACCATAGAACCCTTAAGACATGTTCTTTGTACACATATTTCAATATCCTCAACTTAGTGTATGAGGTAGTGTTCTTGAGCATTGAAAAATGTCAAAGGTAGATACTTCTTCATTTCACACATTAGCCGAGGAATTTCTCTCCTCCAATATTTTATATCTTATTTATGTATTTATTTAGATGAAAACCACCTACAAACTATTATACAAGAATATCATTCATTTCAACAACAATGTCCATACATTAATTCAAGTAAAACAATACATGATGACAAGTTCTACGACAAACATTTTTATTACTTCATGTATTTGATAATATCATATATAACTTGTTTTACATTTTTTTCAAATATGTGAGGGGGAGATAGAGGTAGAACATATTGTAATTACAAAAAAGGAATCACCATTTTTATGAAAATTAAACAAAATTAAAATACTAAAAATAAGTATTACCAAAATAGAAATCTACCAAAATAATTACCTTAATGAAGGTATGTGAGTCATGAATTTTTGCTCCACCAAAGTCACCTTTCTTCATTATGATATTATTTATGTTTGAAGAGAATCCTATGGGACATTTGATTTTCCAAATCACCTCTTTTACAACACTGCTTTCCTACTCTTCAAATAACCATGGAAGACAATTTCGGTCTCTCACATTTCTATTTGAATCAATCAAATTGTGCATTCCATGATTGGATTCTTAAATGTCACTATATATTTTGAAAATGTTTTCTATGTCATTCCTTCCATATAAGATTCCCCACAACGTCTTAGTTACATTCTTCCCGATATACATTGTATCAAACAAATGAGATATTTCTAGGTACTCATAGTAGGGAAACCTACTAAATTCTATGGGGTATTCTTTCATTCGTCATGGAAGATTCCCATAAATGCCTTGGCAACCTTTATGAAACATAAATGAATTAATTATACAACAATAATTGTTACATACGATAAACATAATTCAATACAAATAAAAATTGTAAAACATTTTGTTTGATACAAAGTTGAATTGCTTACCTTGATGATTTCTATTATATGCCAAATTCCATAGGCGAGGTGTCATTCTTAGTGGTTTTATTGCAGTCTCTTATTTTCCATTGAATTTTTTTTTTTTTGGTAGTTTGATACCTATGGTTCTTAGGGAGGAAGTGCCTTTACTCATCAAACACCTCCTTTCCTAAAATTGTTGAGCAATAAGATTTCATCTTAGGAACACGAAATGGACATGAAAATTTACCCTTTGTTTGAAGAACTGCAAGATATGGATTAATGTGCAAACTAATATTAGTTATATAAAAAGGAATTAATATTAGAATCATGCATAATATTTTCATAAAATTATATATTATTAAACTGTAGTAGTGTGACGTTACATACCACAAAATCGTGTTAGACCTGGGGCATCATGAATTGTCCAAGTATTCCACAAAATTGGAATTGTGTTTTCCCTATTGGTCTAGAGACGTCATACATAGTGATGTCATCCCATAAATTGTGTACCTTGTCGATAAGAGGATATGTATATACATTCAAATCTTTCACTTGGTACTTACCTAATTGGTTGGAAGTACATGTAAACAATACCTTGTTTATGTATAGGAAATAATGCATTAATAATGAATAAGACAAATAAAATGGTGCTTATATGTTCAAACAAATAAATTGAAAACAAATACTTTGAACAATCATTTCCAAAATAATGTGCTCCCTATTTATTGGCATCCAAGGAGGAAGGTTATTGTTTATACAAAAAATATGCCACACTGAGTAAATAAAATTGAGCTCACCAAACGGATTGACACCATCAACTGCCAATGAAAGCCTAACATTAGGAAGTTCTTCTTTAAAAATCAACCATCTTTCTTCAACGTCCATAAATGTAGAAGCATATGTAGGAATTCAAAGAACACCATCTTCACTTCTATGTCGTGCATGGTAATACATAAATTGTTTTATGCTTTCACACCTGAATAGTCATTGCAAACACGGAATTATCAAAATATGACGAAGAACCTTATTAGACACCTTTTTTTTTACTTCATCGGTTTGATATCTACTAATTTGACATTGTGGGAATTTTGTTTCTAATGCATATTGTACATAATATATAATATTATCATTAGGACATGCATTAATAGCCCTATACTGCATTCCAATATCTTTCATAATGGCATATAAATCTAGGTATGTGTGAGGTAAATTATTTAACAGTGGTAATAAAAATCCACCTAATAATATATAACATAGAAAATAACTAGTTAATGTAAGTAATAGTAATCATAAATATCACATCCTTAATGTACTACACATTAATTGACACTTAAAAAAAAGAAAACGAATTTTGACCTTTGCGTAGATGTGATGAAATATATTGTTATGTACCTTAAGATCTATGTGAGACAAGTGTTTGAAAAACAATTCAATACCGTAAAGTTCACCAAAAACATTATATTTGAGAGAACATGTGTTCTTGAGCCTTCATAAAGGGGTTTTTGTGCTTTCTTAAGAAAACTTATATCATGAATATCATCAAAATTTTCATCCTCATTGATCGGAGCAAAGATGTCCTGGATCAATCTATTTGTCCCATCATTTGGCTCAACAATATTATTAGTGTCATATTCTAATTCCGTATAATTAAATCGATCATGATGATATTCAATATCCATACAACCATCTCCCTCAACCTATACAATAATATTTCTACTACTACTATGCATTGCATATTTCTCCGGTGATAGACACCTAGGAGGATTTTTCTTTATAATTACAAACATCAATCAATAAAATTATTGTATATAAAAAATATTAAAATGAAAGAAATTTTTATAAATACAATCAATACAAAGAGTACACTATATAATAATATTGGATAAATTACCATGGGATGATATGAGAACCACCCTTCAACATTCCCATATCTCGAACAATGTTTCTTAATTGTGTTAAACACCCTACATTTGTTGCAAGGGCATTCAAATTCCACATTACCCTTTGGCTCCAATGTTTACTTTAACCTAGCAATCTTCTTTTCATTCTCTTCATGATGTGTATTTTTTTTATTATTATTTTGCACCATTGGGATTTCTTATTACACCAAAACCACTAAAGATGCAATATAAGTGAAATATACAAATATTTTCTTAAAGTACAAATATCGTTGAATATTGATCCCATTTTTACATCTAGAGTTAATTAATCCATTGTTGTCATTGATTTACTAAATGTTTATAAGAGTAATAATTACCAATTACTCAAGAGATAAAAAATAACCATATAAATATATACATTTTTACCACATAAGCTTCAAAGCTTCACTAGAAGAAAGTAAGAAAATCATTAAACAATTATAAAAGAGAACTAGGACAATATAAGAAATTGAGTAGACATGTTCACACCTATTTCCTAGGGAAATTAAACTTGTGTCCCCAAAAAAATAGGTCCTAAGCTGGGTTATGTCATGAGTATTTAAAACAAGACAAAGAGATATTAAAGATTTATAATTTAACCTTTTGAATACATCCAAAATCCAATCTATACAAATCAATAATTCGATGTGAAACAAGGTGCAAGTCATATAAAAGAGACTATTACATGCATTGAATAATGACCAGACAATTAATCTTTTAGAGATGTCACACCTACAAAACAATTGTCAAAATATCTAACTTTCATCGCACTTCTGATGATACTTGACCACATCAAAGCTGAGTAAGTCAATAATTGTTAAGCACATTCAAATGCTTATTTGGGTTTTTTAAAAACCCACAAACATTGTCGGTATATTGAAGGAGGGACAAACTTCTGATGATCGTTCACCACATCAAACCTAACTAAGTGAAAGTACAACACCATCAGTTTATCGACGAACATTTTGATTTTAGTCGGTATATGGACCAATGTTTGCATTTGTGTCAATATAGAGACGATGATTTAAACTATCATCTATAGATTGATGAAACATCAAACTAGCATCGTTATATGGACAACCATACCTTGCTGATAAGGACTCCAAATTTTATTGAAATATGGGCTCACCAATGTTGCAATAGCCTTGTATGGTGACTTGCATCAAATGTACGATGAATTTCGTGGAGTGCCAAAAAATGATTGAAATTGTTGTAATTTGTGATGGTACGATTAATTTAACTTATATCTTTGTAATATTTTTATCGAATTTCGACCTCATATGTATTAGTGTATCTTCAAGCCTGGAGACTAACTATTTACAAAGTGTTTTGATTTCATCCTTTTATTCTCTCTAACAGGATGCTCAATATTTTTGTTATTATGTGAGCTAAGAAACAATGAATTCCTAGAAGAGTGGTGGGATCAACCTTGGAGATGTCGCATGAGTCTCTGTGGGAATTGTTGAGTTGATTAATGTCCTTAGGCATATGATCCAAATTATTTTCGAAATGAAATGAAAGAAAATAAATCACAATGAAATACTCATGAAAAATTCTAGAAACAGAAAAATACAACAATACTTGATTTCTATTAATGAAATAATTGTAAAGAGGCTGTAAAATTACAAAGTGAAAGAATCACTAGAATGGTGGAAGCTTTATCTCTGAAAAGAGATGCGAAGGCTATGCTCATTCACAATAATATTATTACAATGAGGAATCTAAATCCTTTTTATGATAACATGAATGTCCAAACCCTAGACATAAAAAAAACTAACCCTAGGAGATGAAACGCCAAAAGTCATGTGGGCCCTGTTTAGGTAAGTTAGTACATTAACTTTTCGAGGTCAAAACATTTGCATACGATCTCTGGTTTAGGTGTGTTGAATCCTATTGGAAATGGATTTTCAAGAACTATGCATCATGCCATCAAACTCTGCCTCTGTCTACAGTTTAATTGTGGCATACCAAAAAAACATTGTTTAGGGCTCCAAAACGACCCTAGAAGTAGAGAAAGATGTGCTGACATGAAAAATTCCAAAATAATCCTATTGGATTCGATGGGTGGCGACCAATATCCACCTGGAATATGTGTAGGGATTCAAACAACCTTAGAAGTGTAGAACCCATAATGACAAAGAAGTATAGATGAATGTGTTGAACTAAAAACTGACAAGATGAGATAATTGGAATAGGTGGGTAGCCACCAATATCCACTTGGATCAGTCCTCCCCCCTTAGGAAGCAATGGTCTCCATTGCGTTGAGTGCCTAGGGAAGAGGGGAAAGCATTTTTCTGAATCAAAATCTTGGTGAGTTGTGTGCCTTGTTGGAGAAGTTGTGTTGCTTGGTTTGTTGAAGACTATCACAAACCTATTGCTGGTGGGGTTGGATATGTTCCCAACCTATTGTCTATGGATTTTACAAGGCATTGTGTAGGCACCATTTTAAGTGAAGAAACAATATCTTATTTCTCTTCAGAAATCTATTTTCGTTGGATAAAAGGTGTTGAGGGTGCATTGGTTGTAGTGGCGTCCTATGCATCCTTTGAATATACTATGAAGAGGATGATTTTGAGGTATGAGAGATTACCTTGCGACACTATTTTGGTGGAGCAGTAGTTGAAACTATATCTAGTATCCTATAGAGTTGACCTCCTAGAGTAATAATGACACTATGGGGTCTATAATCATAGACATCATGACATTCCCACATATATGGTTGGCCCAAAAAAACATCACAGACATCAATAGGGGAAACATCACACACTACCTCATACTTGAAGTTTTGGATGCAATAGGACAGGAGACACTATTGGATGACATGAATATCTCGTCCTTGGTGAAGCCACCAGATGTTGTATGGTTTTGGGTGTGGTGTTGTTGATGACCTTAGTTGATATGAGGTTCTTCTAGTTTTCGTTATCAATAATGAAATGCAATGGGGTCCCCTTCACCCACATATGTGAATGGAAGAGGTGCTCCCCCTCTTCGGGATCTACTAGTTCTTCTAGTTGAATTGGTGTGGTCATGAAAGTAGCAGTGGGGTCTGCATCGATGATTTGTCTTGTTTCAATATTTTCTAGATCAGATTCCAAATCAGGATTCAGCTCTGTGTCTTTGACCTCGACCAACAATGACTGTTTCAAGCGATATTCATCGGTGTTGTGCTAAGGGATTTTGTGGAAGTCACACTACTTCCCTATGTAATTATTTGTCTCTCCTTTACCCTTGTTTTCCTTTGTCTTGGACTATTTGTCTAGAGGATATTTCTTAGGTCTGTCTTTACCATGCTTTGATTGTTACAGTTTTTCAGACCCGAATTCCCATTTGTTCTGGTGCCTAAATTTCTGTTCAATTTTGATAACATATCGATAGGAAACTCCCAATGATGAGATGTTTAGGAAATCCATTTTGGTTTGGATGTAACTATTCAGAGCCCCAAAGTATTCCAGAACCACATGTTTCTTGGAGTCTTTGATACCCAACTTGATGCATAAGGTATGGAAATTATTTGTTTTAATCCCTAAATAGTGGCACATTACCCCTTAATTAGGGAATATTACATTAGTAATTTTATTTTATTTATGTCTTCTTGGGTCCATTAGTTGTAATTGTACCTCCTAGTCTCCTATATATACCAAGGAGAACTTTTCATTTTGAATCATCTTGTATTGGGAAATCTATTTTGTGTATAAGGAGGTTTCCCCCTCGAAGAGGCTTATTTTCTGAAATTATGTCTTTTTCAAGGTGTTGAGTACTTATTATTAGGTTTTTCTATGCTATATTGGTATTTGGTTCCTAAAATTTTGTATCTGAGCTCATGGTCTTCGAGTTTCGCTGCTACATCTATGACACCTTGGGAGTTTTTCTATAACTATTTTTCTAAATCGTTTCAGAAGTAACCCCTTGGAGTATAGTTATTAGACAGATCAAGGTATGTGGGATTAAAATTTCATCACCCGAGGCCTTATAATTTCAGATATATAGCATGTGTAAGATAGGGTTCTGGAATCATCCTCAATTTAGTCATCTCAGAATTTTCGCTATAAACATTTTTCTGTACAATTTCAGACCCTGAAATCTGTAGGTTATTCATAGAAGTTATCAAGGTATCTGTGATAAAAAATCCATCTTACTTTTCATCCTAATATTTTAGATCACCCGTCCCCAAGGTGTAGGACAGTCGGTGATGGAGTGTGTTGTTAAGCCACTCCGTGATGTTAAAGTCACCAGTTCGAAACCTGCGGGGACAAAAACTCCAACCATGTTAAGGGTTGGTGTGGCTCAGGCCGGGTGCGATCCCCGGGTGATTTTGATGGCTTAGATTCCCCTGAGTCACGGTTTCTCAAGCCACAGGTTAATCGCGTAGCCAACAGGTCCCGCACAAATTAACAAACAAAAAAAAAATATTTTAGATACACCCTGTGCAAGATAGGGCATCTGACTATTCTTATTAACTAGTCTCAAACAGGTCTTTCAGGTAAAAAAATTATATCTTCTTCAGTGAGTATCTAAATTAAGTAAGACTAGTTGCATTGGATAGTGAAAAGTATGTAGTATTTTTGGTACAAGTCTCAGAATCAAATATCCTATGTTGTGATCCTGGAACACTTTAAAAGTACACTCTCATGAAAGGGAAAATTTCAACAAGATGTGGGGAAGTTACCATAACTTCCACTTGGCACATCCAATTTTGATTAGGCTTCTGGAATTGTATAGAAGAGGTATCTGAGAGCTACAAAAATAATTTTTAGACCCAAAAGGGATGAAATTTTGGAGATACAACAAAATAAATATCATTTAGCAGAACCACCTTGAAATAAAGGTTTAAAAGTGATACTTGGCCAAGATGCCACCAAAAAAGGGAACTTCTATGCCAATTAACCCTCCAGACAATCCTACTTGGACTCTTGATGAAGGTGAGGAAATTCTCAAAGAAATAAATGATTTACAAAAGAATACAGTAACAAAATATGAACTACAAGCGATGATGGATTCAACTGAATCTAAGTCGGAAGCAATAATGGATACTAAGATGGAGGGATTAAAAAGGGAGATAATGGAAGGATTGGAAATTTTTATAATAGAGAGGACACCTGAAAGTGAAAATGTATCCCATGAAATTCATGATGAGGAAAAAAGGAAGATGAATCAAGAATGGAGACACTCCAACTTTGGTTTGAATACCAACCACTTTCCTAAGATCTATATGATGATGTTTGATGGCAAGGATCCAATCACATGGATACTTCAGATGGAGCAATTCTTTGATCTACATGATGTGCCACATACACAAACAATATGGATTGCTTCTTTATATTTAGAACCCAATAAATTTTTGTGGTATCGATGGATTTGTTCTCGTAAATCACTCATCACTTGGACAATGTTCAAGAAATAAATAATAGCACACTGTGAGGATACAAAGATAAATACCTTATTTAGCCAATTGATAAATCTGAAGCAAAAGGGTTCAGTTGCAGAGCACATCGAGAACTTCCAAAGATTGAATATAAAGGTAACAAATATTCCAGATGAGCACATGATTGATGTATTCATAGGAACTTTAAAGGATAGCATTCAACATGAGTCTCATCTTTGGGAACCCAAATCATTGGAGAATGCATTCGGGGTGGCAAGAAATGTTGAAAGTAAAAATATGGCTATGGCTACTAGAAGGACCACGCCTAACATCTATAGAGAGAATAATTTTCCATCTTCTAAAACACCTCAACCTACAAGGTTGACACCTCAAAAATTGGAGGAAACAAAAGAAAAAGGTTAATTCTTTAATTGTGACAACAAGTACAGTAAGGGATATAAGTGTTGTGAGAAGAAATTATTCTACATATATTGTGAAGAGGAAGAAGAACAAGAAAAAGAACAATCTCAAGATGAAAACATAGAAGTGATTTCTTTTGAAGAGTTGACTCCCACGATATCATGTAATGCATTGGCTGGAATTAGCACTCCTCAAACCCTTAAGATCGAAGGATATAGAAAAAAGAAAAACGTAATACTACTAATTGATTTTGGTAGTTCTCATAATTTCATTCACTATAAATTATCCAAAGATCTCAATTTCTTTGTATATCCAACACCAGAGTTTCAAGTAATGATTGTAGATGGAGGAACTATCAATTTCTCAGGAAAATTCATTAATATCAATCTTACTATGGGGGAATATGTAAGGAATAGTCCAATGATTTCTATACCCATGGGTGGTGCTGATGTTGTACTAGGAATCCAATGGCTACAATCATTAAGAACAATGACTTTTAATTTTCAAGAACCTTTCATGAAGTTTTCATTAGAAGGAAAATAAATTGAGTGAAGGGATATCATAGGGAAACCTAGTAAGGTGATAATCTCTACTGGCATGAAAAAATTATTGAAAAAGGGGCATCTTGGTGTAATTGCACAACTATTCTCACTAGATGTTCAAACATATAAGCCATATATTCCCTTATGTCTCCAAGGGATCATTGAGAAGCATTCCAAAGTATTTGAACATATTCTCAAAGGTATTCCACCCACTCTAAGTATTGATCATGTTATTCACCTAATTCCTGGGAGTGTTCCTCCTAACATCTAGCCTTACAGATACCTTTATGCCCAAAAGAGTTAAATTGAGAGTATGGTTGAAGAAATATTAGAGGCTGGCATTATTAGAGCTAGCCAAAGTTCTTACTCTACATCGGGGGTAACGATACTCAAGAAAGATGGATCATGGCGTATGTGTCCAGATTATAGAGAGCTCAACAATATCATTATTAAAGATGCATTTCCCATTCCCTTCATTAATGAATTGTTAGATGAAGTACATGGAGAAATCTATTTCACAAAGTTGGATCTTCCTTCAAGGTATCATCACATTATAATGAAGGAAGCAAATATCCAAAAAACAATATTCTGAACTCATGAAGGACATTATGAATTTTTGGTCATGCCTTTTGGCCTCCACATTCCAAGGGTTGATGAATTCCATTTTCAATCCCTTCCTTCGAAAATTTGTGTTAGTATTTTTTATGATATACTAATCTATAGAAATTCTTGGGAGGATCATGTGCAACATGTTGACAAGGTGCTACAACTACTAAAGGAGAAAAAACTATATGCCAAACCATTCAAATGTTTCTTTGGGGTGAAGGAGGTAGAGTATTTCATTCATATTGTATCTCATGAAGGTGTCAAGCTAGAACCTAACAAGATTAAGGCCCTGATGAACTGGACGATTTCCAAAACATTGAAGAATCTTAGAGGAATTTTGGGTTTGATAGATTACTACCGCAAGTTTGTTTGGAACTATGGAAGAATTGCAACACCTTTAATGGCATTAACTAAGAAGGATGCATTTTCATGGACTCCAATGGAAACTCAAGATTTTGAACAACTTAAAGAGGATATGTGCAAATCTCATGTCTTGACCACTCCAGACTTCACAAAAACCTTTATTGTGGAATGTGATTCCTCGAGAAATGACATTGGTGTTGTTCTAATGCAAGAAGGAAGGCCCCTTTCTTTTGAAATTCAGCCACGCAAGGGAAAGGACTTACACAAACCCATTTATGAGAAGGAAATGATTGCAATACTACATGCATTGAAGAAATGTCACCCTTACCTAAAGGTAGTCACTTCAAGGTCAAAACATATCATGATAGTATTAAATACTTCTTGGAACAAAGACTATCTTCAGAAGAACAACAAAAATGGGTGAACAAGATATTGGGTCATGATTTTAAAATCATCTATAAAAAAGGGAAGCAAAATGTTGTGGCAGATGCACTCTCAAGAAAGGATGAATATGTTGAGGCCTTTATTTGTGCTATCTCGATCATCCAACCTGGATGGATAATAGAATCGAGGGATGAATGGAAGAATGACAAAAACGTGTGGACTCTCATTCAAAGGTTGCAACAGTATTACAATGCATCATATACATTTACATGGAAAAATGATTCACTATGGTACAAAGATCACTTATATTTATGTAAGAAATACCAAATCAAACAAACGGTACTATTGGAATTGCACACTTCTCTGGTAGGAGGGCACTTAAGATTTTTAAAAACCTACCATGGGGTAAAAAAGGATTTTTTTTGGGATGGCCTTAAAACTAATCTTCAAATATTTTTGGAAGAATGTTTCCATTTCCAACAAATTAAGGTTGAAACAATTAAGACCCCGGGTATTTTACAACCATTAACCATCCCAAGTCATTGTTGGGAGGAGGTTTCCATTAATTTCATCACAGGGTTATCGAATTCTGAAGGAAAGAGTGTCATCATGGTGATTGTTGATAGACTGGCGAAGTATGCACACTTTTGTGCACTCTCTCATCCCTTCAAAGCCAGTACATTTTCCACTGAATTCATGGAGACAGTTCAAAAGCTACATGGAAGCCCAAAGATTATTGTAAGTGACAGATCCCATATTCACTGGACATTTTTGGACATAATTGTTTTGTTTTTTGGGTACTGAATTGGCTCTTAGCTCATCCTATCATCCTCAAGCTGATGGAAAAACTGAGACAGTGAACAAATTTTTGGAAGGAGACCTTCATTTCTTTGTCTTTAATAAACAAACAAAATGGTTCAAATGGTTACCCTTGTAAGAATGGTGGTAGAACACTTCCTTTCATACTACAACAAAAATGACACCATTTATGGCATTCTGTGGATACCACCCTCCTTCCATCACTTCTTATCTAAAAGAAAAATTTAAGGTTCAAGCAATGGAAGATCACATCGAGCATCAAAAACAAGTTCTACAAATCTTAAAGGACAACCTAGCCATGGCATAGAGTCGCATGAAACAACAAGAATATCAACATCGTAGTGAACAAAGTTTTGAAGTAGGGGATTGGGTGTTTTTAAGACTACAACCATACAAACAAATGTCCCTCAATAAAGCCAAGAAGGATAATAAATTATCACCAAAGTACTATGGCCCTTATAAGGTGTTGCAAAAGATTGGTACTATGACATACAAATTGGAGTTGCATGCATCTTCACGAATACACCCAGTTTTTCATGTTTCATTCTTAAAGAATGTTATAGGTGACAAAAACTCACTTCAAACTATATTTCCAGAACTTGAAGAGGAAGGAAAAATCATATTGGAGCTTGAAGCTATGACTCACACAATAATTCTCCAACTGAGGAATAGATCCATTTCAGAGTATCTCATTAAGTGGAGGAAATTGTCTGTTGAAGATTCCACATGGGAAGATGAGTCTTTTATATAGAAGCATCTAGAATTATTCAAGCATTGTGGACAACACTTTTCTGAAGGGGAGAGATGTGTTAAGCCCTAAATAGTGGCACATTACCCCTTAATTAGGGAATATTACATTAGTAATGTTATTTTATTTATGTCGTCTTGGGTCCATTAGTTATAATTGTACCTCCTAGTCTCCTATATATACCAAGGAAACATTTTCATTTGGAATCATCTTGTATTGGTAAATCTATGTGGTTTATAAGGAGGTTTCCCCCTTGAAGAGGCTTATTATCTCAAATTCTCTCTTTTGCAAGGTGTTGAGTACTTATTCTGAGGTTTTTCTATGTTATATTAGTATTTGGTTCCTAATAATTTGTGAACTCCAACATTGTTTGTCTCTTCTCTTGTCGTAGTGTGGTCCATATCATGTACTGGTCTTCATAGTTATGAATGGGATAGTATTGTTCCTTGACCACATCCACAAAAAGATCCCAAGTGGGCTCAACCCCATATATTCCATATTCCTTTGTGGAACTTTTCTCCCAGTGATTTTCCCACCAATTTTTGACATGAGGGAGAGCCTTGAGGAGTACGAATGTGATCTTTTCCCTATCAGAAAATTTTTGAACAAAGAAATAACCTTATAATAGATTTAACCATTTTTCTAGGGCATCCACATCTATCTGACCTTCAAATATGGGAATATCAAAATTAAATTGCACCTTGAAGGGGGAGGTTCCTCCAAAATGGTCTCTTGACGATGATGCCCATGTTGCTATCGGTAGACATTGAAGGATGTGTGAAAAATTCTCCATCATTTTGTCCCTCTATCACATGAGAGATTCCTCAAGAAACATGCTAATAGAATCTTCTGCTTCGTCGTTTTTGTCTTCTGCTGCCATCGATGGTTTCATGGGCGTGCGAGAGTGAGTTTCCTCAAGAGAGACAAGCTCGAGACCCAACTGACTATACTCGAACCTCGTCAGGGACATGTGTTGAAAACTGATCAGAAGCATCTTGTTCTGATACCACTAATCTAGATTATTTTCTGAACAAAATGAAAGTAGATAAATTACAATGAACTCATGAAAATTTCCAGAAACAGAGAAATACAACAATACTTGATTTCTATTAATGAAATAATTGTAAAGAGATTGTAAAAATACAGAGTGCAAGACTCGCTAGAATGGTGACAGGTTTATCTCTAAGAAGATATGGGATGGCTACTGTCATTCACAAGAAGATGATTACAATGAGGATCTAAAATCCTTTTTATGATAAACATGAATGTGAAAACCCTAGACATCCAAAAACCTAACCCTAGGAGATGAAACGCCAAAAGTCGTGTGGACCCTATTTGGGTAAGTTAGTACATTAACTTCCCAGGGTCGTAACTTTTGCATACGATCTTCGTTTTAGGTGCGTGATAGCCCATTGGAAAGGTGTTTTTTAGGACTATGCATCATGTTGTCAAAATTTGACTCCGTCTATAGTTTGACCGTGGAACACCAAAAAAACATTGTTTAGGGCCCCAAAACGGCCCTGGAATTACAGAAATAAGTGTTGACAAGAAATCTTCCAAAATAAGATAGTTGGATTAGGTGGGCGATCACTAGTCTCCACCTAGAAGATGTGTAGGGCTTCAAACATCCCTAGAAGTGTATAACCCATAAATACAAAGAAGTATAGAAGAACATGTTGAACTAAAAAATGACAAAAGGAGCCAGTTCGAATAGGTGGGTGGCCACCAATATCCACCTGGATCATAATAGAAGTGGCCTCTGCGGTACCCAACGATATGAGATGTCCAACTGAAAAAATGAGAAGTCTGGCTAGGATATGACTGTATAGGCTTCAAGACCTTACCCAATGCATGGGAGTCATGTTCTGAAGTGTGTAAGGCAATAAGCTTTGAAACTTTGGGAGTGGAGAAAATACCTAACTCTAACAACATGTCATCAAAGTAATCCACTAGAAGATCATGGCCATCCATTTAAACTAGGGATCAACCCATGCAGGGAGGCACAAAACACAATCGCTATGTACAAACCTTACTCTATAATACCACCATTATTAGGGTTTTTTTGCAATCCTTTACAAAATAATATATTTACAAAATATTATATCTATGGTTGTAAGGTGAGCTAATGTACTCAACTTACCTTCTATATAATTACTAGATGAGCCCATTTACTTATAGCTTACCCAATTGACTTACTAAATAATGGTTTCCATTCATTCAAGTTTGACACTCACCCTTATATGCTTACTATGTTATATTTAAAAAAGTGCAATTATTAAAGTTGTTTACGAATATGTACATGTTAAAAATTTCCATATAAAAATGTTAATATTCAAGCTCATCACATTTAAGAGTATGTTTTACGTTAGACATTTATAAGGGGACTATTGCTCACGCATTTTAACAAAATTAGCAATAACCACAACAAAATGTATTAAGTATGTGTAAAATTATATTTTAATGTATTGTCTATTGTGAAATAATTATTAGATTAATATTATGTAGAATATATTGATATTCTTATAATGGTTAGACATTAATATATATTAATTAAAGTATGATGAAATAATATTTTTGTTTTTATTAAATATTTTATTTCATTATAAATATTATTTCATATCAATATATTTAAAATAATAGTGTAAATATTATATTTAATAAAATGTATTTTAATAATTTTATTATTTTTTTGTTATAATAATAATCTATTTTAAGGTCACTGCTAAATTCTATGAAGGTATATATATTCTAATTTTCTGGATTTGAATTTGTCATTTTCAAGAAAGAAACACATGTTCTTAACCATTGATCTCACTCAAATTGTAGAGGAAGAAAGAATGTTACTTCAAAGAATAATGAAACTAATTTTAAAATAATATGAAGTTAAATATATCCTCAAAAAAAAACCCAATTTTGAAATCGGTCAAAACAAAATAACTACATAATATAAAGAATTAATATAAACACATTAATAAAAGACTATATTTATAGTAAAATGAGCCTAAGAAAAAAAAGTACAAGATCACCTATGGCTTCCCTTTGCTTCATATTGCTTAAAGAATGATATGAAACATGCTAATGACACGTGTACGGCTTGAAAGTCTGCATGATATGCATGGTAGTTTCAAATGAACAAAATGATCATAAGAACAACAAAAAAATATCCATGAGCTTGGTACGATTTTTTCAGTCACACTCGTTTTGTATAGAAAAAAACATCCAAGTCATAAAATTAGAAAGAAAATACACATTAAATGAGAAAAAGGGGAATTCCAAAATGAGTTGATATCTTGTTTGTGATTCTTTTCCATACTATCAAGAGAAAGAAAGGGTTTCTATGACCAGGTGGAACAAATCAAACTAATGAAAATCAATCTCATTTTTTCCAATAGTCCATATCCAATGTTGATGAGCTATGTTTTTCTTGGTAAATCCATGATCTTGAAGGAGACTGGTCGACAATAGATGTAGGAGGCTTGAAATCTTAAAATGCAAATGACTATAATAAAAACTTGTGACAAAGTGAATGAAAAATGATTCCCCTAATAGTTTGAAACGAACAAAACTATTGCAAGATAACAAAGATTGACACCATGAGTTTGCTACATTTTTTTCAATCGCATTTCTTTTTTACAAGAAAAAAAAAGCACGGATCTCTTACCACCGCTTTAATCTTCCATACGCTTTACTCAATTCGAAGATGACTATACAATGCTAAATCGAGTCACTAGATTTCTTACTTTAATTTCTTAGTTGTAGATAATTGTCTTTCAACAGAGTTGCAGATCCATATACATAGGAGATCTTTAATACAAATGCAATGTAACTGAAATTGACACATGAAAGATCCATATACATAGGAGATCTTTAATACAAATGCAATGTAACTGAAATTGACACATGAAATCTATGTCCACCACTACATCCAACATAACACTTCCGTTTTGTTCTATGTGTGCCACAATATATGGTTCAAAAAGCTTCACACCTAGGACATTAGGACATGGGGCTACAATACCTCATCAGTGGGAACTGTTTGAGGTTATATTGACATGGTGTGATTGACTGCATGTGACAAGAATATGTAGAGTAACTGTTTGAAAAAAGGATCCTATGTGTCCAAATTTTCCCCCTTAACTATTGCTCACCACCTGCCACTACACACCCATGATATTTCCCCTCAACTAGTATTCATCTCCAACATTACATATTTTTGAATTTTTGAAATTTTTTATTAGCTAATTAAGGACGATGACCATAGAATCAATATTGACTATACACTTGGAAATTCAGGAGTAAATGTAGTAAATCTACACTTTATCCTCTACCCCAATTCTAATCTAGTTATTTATGCCTATCGACGTGGTTAGAAAAAAATAAATGTTTTATGTATAAAATTGAATTATGTGATTCATTTCATCTTTTCATACTAAAATTGGTGAATACACCTCATAAAAAGTCTTTGATTCTTTACTCAAAACTACAAGGTTAATTACCTATTCTTAGATAAGGTTCTCTTGGCCATTGAATTCATAATGGAATATGGTCAATGAGTAAATTTGTTAATTTTTTCATGTATGTAAAGCTTTACGTTTTCTATGAATTCTCAAAGTGTCTCAGTTGATTCCAATCTATCTCAAATGGTTCCATGGAATGCCTCAACCTAAAACAAAATACAAAATTTGACATTTTTAACAAGAATGAGGTTGAGAAGATGAATATTCAAGTTACATGAAATATCAAAATCAGTAAAATATTATTTCTAACTAAAAATTAATCATTTCTCTAAATTTTCAAGAAATAATTTAAGATGAATAATTTTTTAATAATAAAATTAAGATAAAATCTTATTGTGTAATTTAATATTCAAAAATCCACTTGGTATTGTGGAGATTTTAATACCTTCACCAAACCTTTTTTCAAAGGTAATTTGGATAATGTACTAGTGTTGGAACCCAAAGTTTTTTCTATCTATCCCCAGTGCACACAAAGAAAGTTTCGCACACCCATTCTAGTCATGTGCATGCTCAAGCAGTTGCACAAAGGATTATAGTACACACACATCTACATTAAGTTTTATCCAATGTGCACCAATTCTAGTTTTACCAATACGTGTCGATCAAATTTTTGGGATGCACACTAGAAATCAAGAAGATAGTGCATACACTCTAGAATCAATAAAATAATATTCAAGAAATCTCCCTAAATGTGAACCAATGTTTCTCTACATCATCTCTACCCATTCAAAGGAACATGAATAACCTTATGGTACTATCCTGAGTCACCACCCTCAATATCGATATCTATCCTCCAACCTGACTATCCTCCAACCTGACTATTGGGTATCTGGGATCTCAATACCAATACTCTCCCTAGTGAGGTAACATTGAATTCATCTTCTTCTTCACTCATCACTTCTCTTATTTCTCCTTAGAACTCTTGTTTATACTCTAATCACCTTACTATATGTTGTTCATTATTCTTGCTTACAAATGTGCAAGGAGGTGGTTCAAAGGCGGGGTAAAATCCATCTTCTTCTTCCATTTATCATGAGTTAACGTAGAGAGTTTCCTACCTACAACCACACAATACCATCCACAATTTCTAATGCTTCTCCCCCACCACTAAGGGATCCTCCATCTTCCTCACATACTTTTGTGCCTCTTCTCTATGCCTCATCATCCTTTTAAGTTAAAACACTCTACAATAGACAAGGGGTTCAAACTTCATCTCTCAGGCCCCTCCTACCACTAATGCTACTGGTATCTCCGTTGAATACCATAATCTCAATGCCATTCCTCTTCACAGGCCTATCCTCACATGTTCTCCTCTCGAACACAACACACTCTTCCACACTTCCTCTTGGTGTAGTTTCCTTTGTCTTCATTTTGGGCCTGACCCCTCGTCATGTGCCCATTTCTATATTCCTTCCACTTCTTTGTTTTTCTCTTATTCTTAAATCAACTCTTCTTGCATATATTTTAGATCTTTCTCTCCTCTAATCTTCTAGGTTCATCCTATTCCTCACCTCATTCTAACAAATTATGGATTCTCCTCAATGGGTCTAGATCCTCTTTCATTTTCCCCCATATTTCCATCCTCCCTAAAAATAGGGGAGTCTACTCAACCATCCTATCAAGCTCCATGTGCATCATCCCCTTCTCCATGAACTAAATTTTTATCCAAAGTGGGATATATTCTAAGATCATTCTTTTAGGACCTCCCGTGAACTTTCTTTTAGCTTCGCTGAAAGAATCAATGTATTCGACAATAAATGCAATTATATGTCCTTCCTTCACCTGAGAAGACCAGAAATGAATGGCTCGAGTCCACATTTTATCCAAGTTCTTCATCCTATCAATCATGATCTAATCCCAAACCATTGTTTCTTGAGGCCTCAAATTAGTATTGGTAGTAGGATATGTTTTCAACCATTCATGCAATAAACATGGAAATTCAACAAACAAAACTTCATGCATGTTAGTGTAGATATGTTTGTCCTTATATCACCTCACATTAGTGTTCATACCTTTAGTTTCCAGTTCATAAAATGCATGTTCCTTCGTAGTTAACCTATGTTAAATTTCCTCTCACGATGGATACCACCTCATTCTCCTCCTTAATCATTCAATACAAAACCTTCAGGGCCCAGTAATGAAAACATTTGTTGGGAATTTTCATACTTTCACGTGTCTTTCTTAGCACTGGGGGGATGAATACCCAAGCTTCATCCAGATTTGACCCAAAAAAACCTCAAGGCATCAACATATCAATCCTTATCCTTGACGGAAGAAGGTCTCACTCAAGGCACCGTGAGGATCATAGTTACCATCTGATCTTGTTTCGGTTATGAAGTAATAATTACACAACGATCCACGAAGGGTTGCATTCATATTATTCATTGCATATTACTTGACCATTTATATTGCATAACATAAAAAACACATTCACTCATACACATAACTGACACATTATAGGTCTAGAATCTTTGCATCTTTATTATCGCCATCATTTAATCATTCACAAACATACATTAAGTTAATCGTTCATTGATATTAACTTATCTTTTCTTTATTGCACATCACCCACGTATCATTAAATGGTGCTATGTGCTTTATTTACACTCAACAATTGTGACAGACTTGGACTTACAACTAGAGACAATACAAAGCATAGGCTTAGGGTGAGCTCAATAGCACTGATATGACTATAAAAACAACAATGAAGAGACTAACAATATAACTCACCTTTTGTTTCCATTTCTCTCTTTTATCTACTTCTCGGCTCTGCCACTCTATCTCTTTCAGTTCTACCCAACTTGTTCCTCTTATGGCCAGTCCCATATACTTCTCTCACCCACATGAATTCCATGTAGCCTTTCTTCAATTGAGGCAATATCAACTACCTTGCCAACTCATCTTCTTTCTACTCCACATTCCCTCATGATGCTTGCAATAATGATTTAGGGAGATTTCTTGAAGATTATTTTCTTGATTCCAATGTGCATGCACTATCTTCTTGATTTCTAATGTGCATCACAAAACTTGGATCCACATTCATTGGTAGAAATTTAATTGGTGCACATTGGATAAAAATTAATGTAGACGTGTGCCTCCTATCATCCTTTGTGCAACTTCTTCAGCATGCACAACACTAGAATGGGCGTGCACAACTTTGTTTGTACGCATTGGGGATAGATAGAAAAAACTTTGGGTTCCAACTCTAGTACACTATCCAAATTACCTTTGAAAAAAGGTTTGATGACGGTATTAAAATCTCCACAATACCAAGTGGATTTTTGAATTATTAAATTACACAATAAGATTTTATCTTGATTTTATTATTAAAAAATAATTCATCTTAAAATATTTCTTGAAAATGTAGAGAAGTGATTAATTTTTAGTTAGAATTAATAGTTTACTGATTTTGATATTTCATGTAGCTTGAATGTTCATCTTCTCAACTTCATTCTTGTTAAAAATGTCAAATTTTGTATTTTGTTTTAGGTTGAGGCATTCCATGGAACCATTTGAGATAGATTGGAATCAATTGAGACACCTTGAGGATTTATACAAAACGCAAATCTTTACATGCACGGAAAAATTAGCAAATTTACTCATTGACCAGATTCCATTATGAATTCAATGGCCAAGAGAACCTTATCTAAGCAAAGGTAATTAACCTTGTAGTTTTGACTAAAGAATAAATGATTTTTTATGAGGTGTATTCATGATTTTGAGTGTGAAAAGACGAAATGAATCAGATAATTCAATTTTATACAAAAAACATTTGTGTTTCTCTAACCATGTCGATATGCATAAATAACTAGATTAGAATTGGGGTGGAGGACAAAGTGTATAGTTACTACATTCACTCCTGAATTTACAACTTCTATAACTCCTATAGGTGCTTCTTCCTTGCAACATTTCCTTAAATTTTTGAAATCCATCAACTTTGTTTCCAACCTCGTCACATGTTCATGTATTTTATTCATTATGATTCCCCGGGACTCTCTCTAAGTTCCATTTTTCTTCTACATCTCTTATGTCTAGTGATTTCTCCTTTGTCTGGACATCTAATTATTGTTATGACCTTTCTCCATCTGTTGGAAAAATTGTAATTTATGATATTATATATACATAGATTAATACCATCATGTCCATCCATAGAATACCCCCATGCACCAATGCCAATAATTTTTTGACACAGTTGTTTACATATTTAACCCACTCAAAATGAGGGATTTATAACAAGTTAATTATTCTTGTGTTATACAACCTTGCAATTGACTGCTTGGGCTCCAAAATTGGAACTCTTGAAGAACTTGTTCCTTTACTCTCCATATAAAATTGTGGCACAAACTCATGGAACTTGTTCCTTTTTGTTACATCATGGTCCAAGTATTTTAGTTTTTTAACACATCCTAATATATCAGGCTGGACCATGACTCCTTCGAGTATGCGCGATAGTGCCAATGTTCCTTCTTTCTGTTTATGTGGTGACATGTAACATTCCGGATACAATATATTATGCAGAACAAAAAACATCTAGAAGAAAGTGACAAAATAATAACGATATATCCATAAAAATATCAAAAGAACACCAAAATAACACTAGAATAATCATCAGGAAGAGAAACTTTATTATGATAGAAATGTTCACTTTCCACTTTGAGGGGGAAGCCTCTAGAAGAGAAGAGATCTATTCCAATAATATCCAAGAAAAAATATCCAATACCTCCTATTGTTATTTATGCTAATTCTACCTTCTAAGGAAACTTCTAGAGAAAGATCTTTCTAGAAGTAGAAGCTTCTATTAGGTATTCTTACATTGACTTATTCTTCTTTATTTATTAGGCCTTATTAACTAATGTTGGTCTTTATTAAATAGAAAACATATCCTACTAACTAATTACCCATAGAGATGGGTTAGGATTGGATCCTATCATTCCCTCCCCATTCAAATGAATCATTTTCCTCAAGGCTACAGGTGTAGAAACTGCTGAAGTATGGTCGTGGGTTCCAAGGTCACCTCCTCTAGTCTTGTGTCCTTCCACTTGATCAACACTTCCTTGATAGTGTGGTCACACAACTGACATTCATGATTATTGAGGATCGCTTTTGGTTGGATCCATAGGGAACCTTCTTCATCTAATTCTGGCAGGGTGTTTTGGACTCTGTAATTATGTCCCACCACTTTCTTCAGAGAGGAAACATGGAACACCAAATGAATTTTGGAAGTAGAAGGAATGGATAATTTGTAATCCACAAAACCAATACGCTTGATGATATGGTAAGGTCCATAAAATGTAGGTTCCAATTTGTGATGTCCCTAATCTTTGAGAAATGTTTTCTTGTAAGGTTAGAGCCTGAGAAACACCTAAGCACCTTCCTGAAAAAACCTTTTTGAACGATGTTGGTCTGCTTGTTGCTTCATGTGATTTTGGGCCATGTGGAGGTTATCCTTTAGAGGCTCTAGAGTGGTTGTTTGAACTTGCAACATTGTATCAATATATTGGACCTTGGATGTGCTAGTAATATAGGTAGTGATTGTCGGTGGACTTTGGCCATACATCGGTTCATATGGGGTCATTTTAGTGGTCGTATGATAGGATGTATTGTACCACCATTCTACCAATAGAAGCCACTGCACCCAATCATGTTGTTTGTCTGAAGAAAAACAATTCAAGTAGGTTTCCAGATATTTTTTGACTACTTACATTTGGTCGTTAGACTGGGGGTGATAAGTTATGCTCTGGTATCCTATAGAGTTGAACGCCCAGAGTAATAATTACACTACGGGGTATATACTCATAGACAACATGACGTTTCCACATATATGGTTGGCCCAAAACAACATCACGTACATCAAGAGGGGCAATGTCACACACTAACTCATCCTTGAAGGGTTAGATTCCATAGGATAGGAGACACTTCTAGTTGACACGAAGAACTCATCCCTGGTGAATCCTTCCAATGTTGTATGGTTGTGGGTGTGGTGTTGTTGATAACCTAAAGTGTTTCACGACCTTATTTGAGATGAGGTTCTTCTGGCTATTGTTATCAACAATGAAATGCAACGTGGTCTCCTTCACCCGCATCTGTGAATTGAAGAGGCTCTCTCCATCTTCAGCATATACTAGTTCGTATGGTTGAATTATTATGGTCACGACAGTAGCAATGGGGTCTACATCAATGATTTTTCTGGTTTCAATATTTTCCGGATCGCATTCTGAATCAGGGTTCGGCTCTGTGTCTTTGACCTTGGTCACCAATGAATGTTTCGAGTGAGATTCATCGGTGTTGTGCCAGGGGATTTTGTGGAAGTCACACCACTTCCCAGTTTCATTTTTCATATTTCATTTACCCTTCTTGTCCTTTGTATTGGACTGGATTTCTAGAGGATTTTGGTTAGGGCCATCTTTCCCATGCTTTGGTTGTTTCATATCTATGGACCCAAATTCCCATTTGTTATGGTGCCTGAATTTCTGCTCAATTTTGACAGCATATCGATAAGCAGCTCCCAATGATGAGATGTTTAGGAAATCCATTTCAGTTTGGATGTACCTATGCAAAGCCCCATGATATTTCATAACCAAATGTTGCTTGGAGTTTTTGATACCTATATTAGCACATAATGTATGCAAAGTATTTGTGAATTTCGAAATTGTTTGACTCTTCTCTTGTTGTAGTGTGGTCCATCTCATGTATTGGTCTTCATAGTTATCAACAGGATAGTATTGTTCCTTGACCGCATCAACAAAAAAATCTCAAGTAGGCTCAACCCCATATATTCCAGATTCCTTTGTGGAACTTTTCTCCCAGTAAGTTTCCCACCAATGTTTGACATGGGGGAGAGCCTTGAGGAGTGAGAAGGTGATCTTTTCCCTTTCGGAAAATTTTTGAACAGAGAAATAACCTTCTAATATATTTAACCTTTTTTCTAAGGAATCTGCATCTATCTAACCTTCAAATATGGGAATATCAAAATTCACTTGTACCTTGAAGGGAGAGGTTCCTCCAAAATGGTCGTTTGATGAAGATTATCATGTTGCTATCGACAGTCATTGAAGGATGTGTGAAAACTTCTCCATCATTTCATCCCTCTATCACGTAAGAGCTTTCTCAAGCAACATGTTAATATAATCTTATCCTCCATCCTTTTTATTTTCTGTTGCCATCGATGGTTTCTTGGGCATGCGAGAGTGATTTTCCTTAATAGAGACAAGCTTGAGACCCAACTGGCTATACTCAGACCTCGTCGGGGACATGCACTGAAAAATGATCAAAAGAAGACTTCTCTGATACCACTGATTCGGATTATTTTTGGAACAAAATGAAAGCATAGAAATTACAATGAAATACTCATGAAAATTTATTGAAATGAAGAAATAAAACAATACTTGATTTCTATTAATGAAATAATTGTAAAGAGACTGTAAAAATATAGAGTGCAAGACTCGCTAGAATGGTGGCAGTTTTATCTCTGAGAAGAGATGTGACAACTACGCTCATTCACAAGAAGATGATTACAATGAGGAAATGAGAGGCTTTTTATGATAAACATGAATGCAAAAACCCTATACATCCAAAAACCTAACCGTAGGAGATGAGACAAAAAAAGTCACATGGGTCCCATTTGGGTAAGTTAGTACATTAACTTCTCAAGGTCGTAACTTTTTCATATGATCTCCATTTTAGGTGTGTGATATCCGGTTGGAAAGGGATTTTTGAGAACTATGCATCATGTCATCATACTCTGAGTCTATCTACAATTTGATTGTGGAACACCAAAAAAACATTGTTTAGGGCCCCAAAACGACCCTGGGAGTACAAAAAGATGTGCTAACATGAAAACTTCCAAAATAATCTAGTTGGATTAGGTGGGTAGCCACTAGTATCCACCTGGAAGATGTGTAGGGCTTCAGACAACCCCAAAAGTGTATAACCCACAATTACAGAGAAGTACAAAAGAATGTGTTGAACTAAAAACTGACAAGAGCAACTAGTTCGAATAGGTGGGTGGCCACCAATATCCACCTGGATCATAATACAAGTGGCCTCTATGGTACCCACCGATATGAGATGTCCAACTGAAAAACAAGAAGTCTCATTGGGATTTCACTGTATAGGCTTCAAGACCTTACCCAATGCATGAGAGTCATCTTCTGAAGTGTGTGAGGCAACAAGATTTGAAACTTTGGGAGTGGAGAAAATCCCTTACTCTAACAACAGGTCGTCAAATTAATCCAGTAGAGGATCATGGCCATCCATTTAAACTAGGGATTGACCCAAGTAGAGAAGCACAAAACACAATTTCTATGCACAAGCCTTTCTCTATAATACCACCATTGTTAGGGTTTTTTGCAGTCTTTTACAGAATAATATATATATGGTTGTTAGGTGAGATAATGTACTCAACTTACCTTTTATATAATCACTAGGTGAACCAATTTACTTATAGCTTACCCAATTGACTTATTAAATAATGGTTTCCATTCATTCAAGTTCGACACTAACCCTTATATGCTTACTATCTTATATTTAAGAAACTGCAATTATTAAACCTAAAATTGATGTAACAAGGAATTTAAGATATTTTCAAACACATTGAGGAGGAAATAATGATACTTCAAGGAATACTAAAACTAATTTTAAAATAATATGAAATTAAATATATTTTCCAAAAAAAACCCAATTTTGAAATCGGTCCAAAAAAATAACTACATAATATAAATAATTAATATATACACGTTAATAAAACACTATATTTATAGTAAAATGAGCCTAAGAAAAAAAGAGAGTACAAGATCACCTATGGCTTCCCTTCACTTCATATTGCTTAAAGAATGATATGAAACATGCTAATGACACATGTATGGCTTGAAATTCTATGTTTTCCCTACAAAGATGCATGATATGCATGATAGCTTCAAATGAACAAAATGATGATAACAAAATAAAAAAATCCATAAGTTTGGTACAATTTTTTCAATGACAAAAAAAAACATCCAAGTCATGAAATTAGAATATAAAATACACGTTAAATGAGAAAAGGGGGAATTCCAAAATGAGTTTATATCTTGTTTATGATTCTTTTCCGTACTATCAAGAGAAAGAAAGAGTTTCTATGACCAGGTGGAACAAATCAAACTAATGAAAATCAATCTCATTTTTTCCAATAGTCCATATCCAATGTTGATGAGCTATGTTTTTCTTGGTAAATCTATGATCTTGGAAGAAGGAGATTTCTCGACACTAGATGTAGGAGACCTGAAATCTTAAAATGAAAACGACTATAATAAACACTTGTGACAAAGTGAATGAAAAATGATTCCCCTAATAGTTTGAAACGAACAAAACTATTGAAAGATAACAAAGATTGACACCATGAGTTTGCTACATTTTTTTCAGTCACACTTCTTTTATGAAAGGAAAAAAAAACATAGATCTCTCACCACCACTTCAATCTTCCATACACTTTACTCAATTTGAAGATTACTATACAATGCTAAATGGAGTCAGTATTTCTTACTTTACTTTATTAGTTGTAGATAATCGTCTTTGAACATAGTTGCAGATCCATATACATAGGAGATCTTTAATACAAATGCAATGTAACTGAAACTGACACATGAAATCTATGTCCACCACTACATCGAACATAAGACTTCCTTTTTGTTCTATGTCTGCCATGCCATATAGTTCAAAAAGATTCACATCTAGGTCATGGGGCTATGATACCTGATTAGTGGGAAACATTTGAGGTTATATTTACATGGTGTGATTGATTGCATGTGACAAGAATACACAGAGTAATTGTTTGAAAAATGGATCCTATGTGTCCAAAATTTTCCACTTAACTATTGCTCACCACCTGCCACTACACACCCCTGATTTCTCCCCTCAACTACCATTCATCTCCAACATTACATATTTTTGAATTTTTGAAATTTTTTATTAGCTAATTATGGACGGTGACCGTAGAATCAATATTGACTATACATTTGGAAATTCAGAAGTGAATGTAGTAAATCTACACATTGTCCTCCACCCCAATTCTAATCTAGTTATTTATGCCTATGGACGTGGTTAGAGAAATAAAAATGTTTTCTATATAAAATTGAATTATGTGATTCATTTCGTCTTTTCATACTCAAAATGGTGAATACACCTCATAAAATGTCATTAATTATTTAGTCAAAACTACAAGGTTAATTACCTTTTCTTATATAAGGTTCTCTTGGCCATTGAATTCATAATGGAATGTGGTGAATGAGTAAATTTGCTAATTTTTTCATGCATGTAAAGCTTTACATTTTTTATAAATCCTCAAAGTGCCTCAATTGAATCCAATCTATCTCAAATGGTTCCATGGAATTCCTCAACCTAAAACAAGATACAAAATTTGACATTTTTAACAAGAATGAGGTTGATAAGATGAACATTCAAGTTACATGAAATATCAAAATCGGTAAAATATTAATTCTAACTAAAAATTCATCACTTCTCTAAATTTCAAGAAATACTTTAAGAAGAATTATTTTATTAATAAAAAAATCAGGATAAAAGCGTATTGTGTAATTTAATAATTCAAAAATTCACTCGGTATTGTGGATATTTTAATACCTTCATCAATCCTTTTTTCAAACGTAATTTGGATAATGTACTAGTGTTGGAGCCCGACGTTTTTTCTATCTATCCCAATGCGCACAAACAAAGTTGTGCACGCCCATTCTAGTCTTCTGCATGCTCAAGAAGTTGCACAAAGGATGATAGGATGCACACATCTACCTTAAGTTTTATCCAATGTGCACCAATTATATTTCTACCAATACATGTTGATCCATGTTTTCTGATGCACACTAGAAATCAAGAAGATAGTGCATGAACGCTGAAATCAAGAAAATAATCTTCAAGAAATCTCCCTAAATGTGAACCAATGTTGCTCTTCATCACTCTACCCATTCAATGGAACATGATTAACCTTATGCTACTATCTTGATTCACCACCCTCAATATTGATCTCTATCGTCCAACCTGACTATTGTGTATCTGGGCTCTTGATACCAATACTCTTCCTAGTGAAGTAACATTGAATTCATCTTCTTCGTCACTCACCACTTCTCTTATTTCTCCTTAGAACTCTTGTTTCTACTCTAATCACCTTACTATATGTTGTTCATTATTCTTGGTTACAAATGTGCAAGGGGCTGGTTCAAAGGTGGCGTAAATCCATCTTCTTCTACCATTTATCATGAGTTAACGTAGAGAGTTTCCTACCTACAACCACACAATACCATCCACAATTGCTAATTCTTCTCCCCCACCACTAAGGGATCCTCCATATTCCTCAACTACTTTTGTGCCTCTACTCTATGTCTCATCTTCCTTTTAAGTTACAACACCGTGCAATAGACAAGGGGTTGAGACTTCATCTCTCGGGCCCCTCTTACCACTACTACTATTGGTATCTCCACCGGATACCATAATCTCAATGTCATTCCTCTTCATAGGCATGTCCTCATTTGTCCTCCTCTCCAGCACACCACACTCTTCCACACTTCCTTCTGGTATAGTCTCCTTCGTCTTCATTCTAGGCTTGACCCCTCATTGTGTGCCCATTGCTATATTCCTTCCACTTCTATGTTTTCCTCATCTTCTTAAATCAACTCTTCTTGCATACATTTCATCTCTTTCTCTCCTATAATATTCTAGGTCCATCCTATTCCTCACCTCATTCTAACAACTTATGGATCCTCCTCAATGGATCTAGATCCTCTTTCATTTCCCCCCATATTTTTATCCTCCCTGGCAATAGGGGAGTCTACTCAACCATCCTATTGAGCTCCATGTGCATCATCCCCTTCTCCATGAACTAATTTTTTATCCAAAGTGGGATTTATTCTAAGAGCATTCTTCTAGGACCTCCCGTGAAGTTTATTTTAGCTTCGCTAAAAGAATCAATGTATTGAACAAAAAATGCAATTATATGTCCTTCCTTCACCTGAGAGAACAAAAAATCAATGGATCGAGTCCACAGTTTATCCAAGGTCTTCATCCTATCAATCATGATTTGATCCCAAACCATTGGTTCTTGAGGCCTCAAAGTAGTATTGGTAGTATGATACCTTTTCAACCATTCATACAATAAACATGGAAATTCAACAAAGAAAAATTCATGCATGTCAATGTAGATATGTTTATCCTTATATCACCTCACATTAGCATTTGTACCTTTATTTTCCTATTCAGAAAACATATGTTCCTTCGTAGTTAACCAATGTTAAATTTCCACTCATGATGGATAGCACCTCATTCTCCTCCTTAATGATTCAATGCAAAAACTTCAGGTCCCAGTAATGAAACTATTTATTGATAATTTTCACACTTTCAGGTGTCTTTATTAGCATTGGGAAGATGAAGATCCAATCTTCGTCCATATTTGACCCAAAAAAACCCGAAGGCATCAACATATTAATCCTTATCCTAGACTGAAGAAGGTCTCACCCAAGGCGTTATGAGGATCATAGTTACCATCTACTCTTGTGTCGGTTATGAAATAATAATTACACAATATTCACCAAGGGTTGCATTCATGTTAAGTGCCTGAATAGATATGAATATAAATCTGATAATAAACCCACAATATTAACAAGAATAAGCTAAACCATTCACCATAACATGAACACAAGATGTATAGGAAACCCTTGAGGTAGGGTAACACCATATATTAATCCTTAAGGAAGGATAACACTCCTCAAGCAATGCTTGATACTTTCAGAATATTCTTCACTATGTCTCATTACATTGCTTACACTTCTTTTTATAGCTCTCTCTATCTCCTAGGAACCTTCTAGATAGCCTTCTCACATTTATTACATTTAACTACCATAGTGGGCCTTTATTAATATAGTGGACCTAGTCCACCTTACATTAAATGACCACATTCTCATATATTAAATGACTTCCACTAATAACACATAACTACATTCACATTGGGTACCTCCCTAGGTACCCCATATTACCTCCCTAGGTACACTACATTCCATCTTTGTTCACATGTTTCGTCCTCTAAACATGAGAAGAAACCATACAATATGACCGGCTAAGCAATGTATCCAACAGGTACCAAGTATGACCATCCATCCATCCCAACGGAAGTCGAACATGATGTCTATCTGTATCCTTTCCACCCAGATCTTGCTCTGCATCATGTCGGGGTTGCCATGGGATTGTTTCTATAGCCTGAGATCTTCCCATAGTTCTGGTAGTACTCCATGCACCTCTTGATCGGATTCCTGTCTGGTGTCCTGCTGGTGCATAAATTTGTTGATGCACACACCCTTTCCTTGATGACTAGTGTGTCTCTATATGATGTGGATGGTGATATACAACAACTATAGGAATCTGTTCTTTTTTCTTCAAATCTGCAACACTTCAAGCTAATTCACTCAAAAGGTGATGTGAATAGCACAAATGGAATGGTGCTAGTATGCTCTTGATGAGAAAAGAGGATTCCCCAAGAGAATAGCAGCAGCATAACCTTACAAATGAATTCCTTGAAAAAGTAGTGCGCCCATGGCCTCTTTTTATAGCATAACTTTGAGGCATTATTCAACCAGCTTTTAGTGTGAACAAGGGACCATTTAGGGTACCCTTAGGTATTTGACCAGCCACCCAGCCGGATTCAGCTAAGATTTGGATGTCAAATCGACTTGGAAGTTGAACCAAAAGCGGGTGGGAGGCCGACCAACATCATAAATGTGTCATTCTAAGGTGTGCATGGCTTTTAGTGTCCACAGTTGTGCATCATGCACATGCGTTCTTTTCCTGCATTTCTTGATGGCGCATGTGCATGCGCTCCCTGTATAGTCATAGTGCATCCTAATTTTATAACTGGTTGTATAGTCTTGGACCTTTTGGGAATGCATTTTTGGTAATTTTGGTCCATGGGTGAACTAATAGCTATTTGGAGATGTTGGATTCCTGTAACCATGTGCGGACAAGATTTATAACAGATGCCCCCTGATGGATGAGGTTAGGAGCATATGTATAGCCAAAATTCATCAATGTTTCTTCTACTGAGAGTACCATTGCAAGAAAGAGCGAGAATGAGAGTATCAAGAGCGACCCATTGGAGGGTATAGGGGAACCTGTAGGACCCAAACCTTTCACAAGGTGTAAGAAAAATAAAACTGTGTACAAATGCGGCAGGCATGCCCCATGCTCGTGTCATATAACTAAAAAAAAAAAGGTGTAATACAGTAACTGAAGTTGTGTTTTGGTGAAGATGACTGCAACGCCCTCGGGGGTGAGTTGATAATAGAAAAGGAAAATTATGATGGTGAACAAACTCAGAAAAAGAGGCGATGACACCTATAAGAAGTGTCGATGATTTGCAGGCATTGATGGCCTAACAATGTTCAAAGGTCTTCGGTGAATATACAAACAACTGTAATAGTCGCAAAGTAATACCCACTGCAACATGAGAAAGTGTTGAAGTCGAATGTCGTTGGGGTCAATGACAACAAAGATTAATGATGGTTCTCTCTTTGTCATCCGAGACTCCTCATTGTGAACGTAATGAGAGTCAAGATACTATCACCCGTCTGGAAACTGTGCTGATGTCGACAGAAAGGGAGACGTGACTCCAAGAAGTGAAGGGCTTCATGAAATCCACTAGAGAAGATCAAGAACCGATGAGTAACATAGATGATGTCAGGAAGTGGTGATACTCGAGACTGCCCTTGGTTGGGGATAAAGGGGGTGTGGCAACAACCGTGAAACTGGACCTAGTGTTAGATGGCGCAAGAGGTGTGACAAAGTGGATAAATTCAGAGAGAAAGTGTATAGAGATAGTGAGATACTTGGGGTTTATGGATGATGTCAACAAGAGTAGAAGATAATGGATCCCCCAACCAAGAGCGACATGGATTGCATTTTCCAAAAAGAAGAAGGTCACCAAATGTGACGAGAAAAAGCTATGTAAATGATGGAAGCAAAGGCTTTGTACAATTGCTAAATAAATAAATAATTGGGGATGAGTGTACAAATACAGAAATGAGTGCCCCAGTGCAAGATGGTTTGGCCTATGAGGGCGCAAGTTGTGTAGGGAATTGGTGGAGGGTGAGGGACCCCGTGGGTGGGTCTCTATATGAGGTAAATGAATGAAGTGGAATTCGCAGATGGGAAAAATGATGTTGGATGAAATGGGGGGCTAATGATACTGTGGGAGTGTAGTCCAATGAGAATTGTGAAGAAATATCCTAGGAGTCCATGGGTTAGAACAGAAATATGAGGAGAAGGAGTATGTGGCTGATTCTTGAACATGTGTAAGACTATTGGAACTCCCATCCCTAGAGGGTGAAAGAAGCATGAGTGTTGAAGGGTCAAGGGGAACTTAGAATGGGACAACTCATGTGGGGAGGAGTGCTACCAGGTGACAGTACTGAAAATGCAGTGGAGGTGAGAGTACTGTAGAGCCGGATGGGGGTATCCTATAGGCAGATGTAAGAAGGTGGAACTGGAAGATGTAGTTGATATTCAAAGGGAATGACTACATGCTAGTGTCAAGCATATACCTGAAGGGGCTGCATGGATTTATGAGGGCCAAGTACCTGCACACATTAAAACCAAATACCTGACGTGAACAATATCTGAAGATAACGAACATATAACAGTTATTTGATAATTTTGAACATGAGCATGCGTACCTGAATGGGGTATGAGAAAATGGCTCCCCGGGGGCCGGGGATGGATGGTGACCCAGGAAGTATGGTTGTGTAGGAAGTGGGATCCTGATCCCGTGGCTAAATACGGATCAAAAAATGGATGTCCGAAGCTCCTGGAAGGGAGTATGGAAGTTTTGGCAAAAAGGGCCTATATAGTAGGGCCCACATTGCCACTTCATTTGTACCTGCTGCTATATTGGTTGGAAAGGAGATTCCAGAGAAGATTCAGAGATTTTGGGAGTGCAAGGAAGACGATCTAGGAGGTACGAGAGTCAGGTTAGTGGTCTCATCCTCCTGTATAGTAGTTAGGTGTCAATTTTTGGATGGGACCGTACGGATGGTCGTACGGTGGGATTTTGGGAGTGTGCCCCCCTAAATGTGTGGGTGATCAATGGCAACCCATGCACAAGTGCACTATTATAATGGGCATATTCATGCAGGGGGGTGCTCAATTTGTGAAAACAGTCATGCATGGGATGTGCGTCTGTTCAAAGAACAACCGTGCATATGTGTGCGGCTGTGTTTCTGACAGTTGCGCATAAGTGTGCAACTGTGTAGTGAATAGATCCGCATCTGATGCACGCCTGTGGTCTAAACATCCACACATACATGCACGCATGTGGGGTGAACATGTGCGCATGTGCATGCACCTTTGGGGATAACAACTGCTCCCTTGAGGCAAAGATGAGGGTGAAAAAAAACTTATCTTTTTGGGATATTTTTTTGGTGTTTTGATGAGTTGTGATGGTTGATCGAGTACTGTATATGTTGATGCAGGTGATCATTTATGACAATGTCGATCCATTGGAGAGAAAGGGACTGGGCATGACTGAGGGAGGCCGCGAGGCATGAGGAGTTGGTGGTTCGTGGTGCTTTGGTGACCTATGGGCTACTGAAGTTTTTTGAGTGCTCACTGGTGAGGGCACAAGAGTATTTGCTGTAATTCTTGATTTTGATGTGGATTCTGGAGTTGCCGTGTTTTATTGTGCATGGGGAGCACTTGGAATTCTTTGTTGAAGAGGATGTCTATTTTCTAACTGGGCTCCCTTTTCGAGGAACCCTGCTACCAGCCGAGCCAGTAATAGTTGGAGAGGGGTAGTTGGCTACCCTTGCCTGGAAATATTGTTTGGGAGAGGATTTCATGTCCGAATCAGTGGTGAGGATTGGGACGATGGATGCCCTGGTACATCATTGCATGGCAGTGATGATTGTGAGAGTTTATGGATCACTCGCAACTCAACCTATTAGTGGCGGCCATCTGAGGATCATGCAGAGGGCACTAGGTGGTGAGCATTTTGCCTGGGGCTTGATGTTGCATGCCAAGATGGTGGGGAAGCTCACCAAATGTTGATCTTCTAACTCAGGAGAGTTTGATTTTGGGTCTATTTTGGTGGCTTGGTTTCTAGAGAGGGTGCCTATGTTGCACTCGAGAGTTTTGTTAGACCCACCAGGAGCGCGTGAGCCACGACTATGGAAGTGGGAGACGATTTTGGTCCATCATGGCGGTGGGGAGGGTGGCCATTACTTCATGGCCGAGGTTGCACAGGTGTGGCATCAGATGCCACAGATCATATTGCAATTTCCATACAGTGGGATAGATTTTCGTGATGACCCAGAGATGGTATTACCCCTGGGAGAGGTATTCGACCGCCGAGGTATGATGTTATTTTTGCTGGTTTTTTATTTGTTTAGATAGTATAGCATACAATTGATATTTGGATGGATGTTGATTCTATCGTGTGTTTGTTTGTGTAGATGTGGGACCGCGTGGATGGGAGGTCGAGCTGATCAGAGCATCGGCCCACCAGAGGCCTGTGAAACCACTGTGAGGAGAGACACCAGCATGGGAGAGGCGATGTCGAGAGGATGTTGGGGTGAGGCCTGGTGATGATGATAGAGAGGCCAGGAGACATCTTTATAATGACCCCAGTGTAGGTCCATCACATGCTCCTCCGGCCGAGGCCGGGGGAGAGTTTGATGATTTTCTCCACCGATTAGAGACGGTTCTATGGGGAGTACTCGAGGGGATGTGGGTGTGGATCCAAGATGAGGGGATCTTGGAGTAGTGTATTAGGATGCTGAAAGAGTCGTGAACCCTGATCCGTAGAGCAGCTATAGCCGGAGATGCGATGATTGAGTGGTTTCCCCGAGGACTTGAGGGACCTATAGTTGGTGGGGTACCTCCGCCAGAGGGAGGACCTGGTGTTGGAGCACTAGAGGCGTCCTGAGGGCCGCTAGATATGTAGTTTTGTGTTTGATATAGGCTGGTGAGCCCATTTTGTATAGTTGTGACATCCAATTTTGGACTGATAGGGATGAGGTGACTCACCTGCCTACAGGCGATGTACTATTTTTTGTAAACACTTATGACATTTTGACCGATATATATATATATATATATATATATATATATATATATATATGGATATACATTTTGGGATATTTGTGATGTTCATATGTGTTGATGATTTTTAATGTGGTTTATGATGTCTAATCTATATGCTGTGATAGAATTATGATGGTTTATGTGTATTTGAAGGTGTCTTGATGTGATATATGCCAATCTAGTATAATGTTAGCCATGTTATCTACTATTTGATTGAATTGTCTTGGGATATGTTTAAATGTAATGAAATCAAAATGTCAAGATAAAAGTATAACCTACAGGTATTTGTGAAAGAGGCAAGGATCATGGACATGGTACACATTGTTGAGTTGGAGGACGACAAGTTGGGAATCTAATAAGATGCTAAGGTGACGAATATGATGATGGCTATCCTCGGCGAGGAGACCAATGACAGCGGTGTATTTGGCTTGGTTGTTGGTTGCTGAACCCAAATATATGCCACTGGAGTGGAGTAGTTCATGTGAGGGGAAATAGAGGGCCCAAGCGGCTGAAGCGAGATTCTGTGTCCAACGACTGGCACCATCGATGTAACCGATGTGGTAGGCCGACGAAGGAGGAATCTGTCAATAACACAAATGATAGTTTAGATGTGAGGTATGGAAAAAAGAAGATTAAAAACACTAAAATAAAACAAAAAAAAGAAATAGCCTAGTGTAGAATGGTTATGCTCAGGCGTAAAATTTCTTTAAGTACAACCCATTGACGGGTTCTTTGAGAGGGTGGCCCTTAGGGGAAGCCAGGTTGTATGCACCTTTAGTGAGAAAATATTGGATGATATAAGGTCCATGCCATAGTGACTCGAATTTTCCATGGCCGAGGGTATCATGAGTGATATCGTAAGCGAGGACGAGGTTTTCTTTGTTAAATGAATGAAGGTTGACATGGCGATCAAAGGTGGCCTTTGACCATTTTTTGGCCGTCTCATTGTTCTATAATGAGGATCAACGATCATCATCTAGGGACTCTAAGTTTAGAAAATGTTGCTCCATTGGAGAAGTGTCGGGTAATAGCTCAATAACGATGCGTAAGGTGGGAATTTCATAGTCGATGGGAAGAGTGGCCTCAACTCTGTGGAATAGATGAAATGGTGTGAAACTAGTGGCAGTTTTTGTTGTCGTGCGGTAAGACCATAGCATGGAAAATAACATATGATGCCAATTGGTCTTATGTTTGTTAACCGTGCCCTGCAACATGGTTTTGAGGACCTTTTTAACTGCTTCTACCTATCTGTTGGACTGAGGGTAGTATGGTGAGGCAAACTCGTGGGAGAAGCCTAACCTAGATGAGAGTTCAATGAAAATATTCTTCTTGAAATGTTTCCCATGATCAAAGATTAGCTGGAGTGGTACTCCAAAGAGGGATATGACATGGTTAAAGAAAAAATGCGCTACTGTGTCAGCGGTGTTGTTGAAGGTAGGCATGGCTTCAACCCACTTTGTGAAGTAATCAACTGCAACTATGATGTATTTGTATCCATTGTTGGATGGAGGGTTGTAAGTCATGAAGTCGATGCCCCATTTACAAAAGGGGCCTGCAGTAATGACTGGGTGTAGAAGAGCAGGTGGTGCGCGTGCTTTGTTGGCATAAAGCTAGAATTTATCACATCGCTTCATGGCATGAATGCAATCATGAAATAATGTAGACAAAAAGTAACATTTGTGGATGATTTTCTGAGTGGTGGACATCCCTGAGAGATGGCCCCCGCAAGCATCACTATGGCAGTCGTTCAAGAATCTATTAGCCTCATGAATAGTCAAGCATCGACGAAGTATGGTGTCGACCCCTCGCCGATATAAGATATCCCTGATGAGGAGGTAGCGGGGTGCCTGGTGATGAATACATCGACGATTATCTCTAGAGAGGTGGTTTCTGAATTTTTGTGTTCAGAGATAGATGAGAATATTGCCATACCAAGGGTCACCTAAGAGGATGTAAAAGAGATGTTCATCGGAGAAGTCGATATTGACGGGGGAACTAGTAGTATTGGAGGAGAAAGCCATGATGAGTTTGGTGAGGATGAGAGCTTTCTTGCTCTTGGGTGTTGAAAATTCAAGATCGTACTCCTGAAGGATGACGATCCATCGAGCAAATTTACCACTAATTTGTTGACGACTGAGAAAGTATTGCATGGGGTTGGAATCTTCTATGACTTTGGTAGTTTGAAGGAGAATGTAATGGCACAGCTTCTGGACTACGAGGACGACTGCAAGGGATAGTTTCTCTTCGTGATTGTATTTCAAGGGTGTCCTTGAGAGGTTTTTACTAATGTAGTAAATGACATGCTCACGATCATCATCCCCTATTTGAACAAGAACTCCTGCTAATGAGACGACTGAGGACGATATGTAGAGGATATAGTCATGGTTATAGTTAGGTGGAGTAATCAAAGGGGTGTTGGAGAGTGTCATTTTAAGATCATTGAAATCCTTTTGGGCATGTGCATCCTAGTGTAATGGGATGTCATGGCGTAGTAAGCGAAGGAAACCGTGTGCTCGAGTGGCATAGGTTGGGACAAAGTGTCGTAAAAATTTAGCTTTGCCTTGTAGGCTCTGCAGTTGGCGTAAATTCCGAGGAGGGAGAATTTCCATGATGGCTTGGACTTTGAGGGGATCCACAGTAATACCGCTTTGGGAAACAATGAACCCAAGAAGGCAGCCAACAGTGATGCAGAATATGCACTTGAGGGGATTCAAGCAAATATTGTACTGACGAAACCTTTGAAAGATGATTCATAGATCATCGAGATACTTAGTGTGTTTCTTGGATCGAGCAGTGAGTTCATCCAAAGAGGAAAGGATGATATGAGCTAAATCATGAAATATGTATGTCATGGCTCGTTGGAATCTCACTACAGCATTCTTGAGGCCAAAAGGCATGACACGATATGCGAAAGTACCCCAGGGGGTAGTGAATGAGGTTTTGTACGGATCAACTGGGTGAATTTGGATTTGGTTATAGCTAGATAAACTATCCATGAAGGACAACACCTCATGACTGGTGCAATGATCGATAATTTGGTCGATAAAGGGAGTGGGAAAGTTGTCTTTGGGACAGGCGTGATTGAGGTCGCAAAAATCTGTACAGACACGAGTAGTGCCCTGTATTTTGTTAACAGGGATGGGGTTGGAGACCCATGACGTATAGGTGATGGGGTAAATGAAGTCGGTGGTGGGTAATTTATCAATCTTAGCCTTGATGGTCGTGGCTTTGGATGGGTGTAGCAACCATTGTTTTTGGTGGACAGGCATGATATCAGGCCAAGTGTCTATTCGATGTTCAACAATAGAGGGGTCAAGGCTGGGCATCTTCGTGTATGACCAAGCAAAAATGTCCTAGTATTTTTGGAAGAGAACTTTGTAGGAAGTAATTTATTCAGGAATGCATGCGGTGCCAATAGTGATTTCCTCAATGACTCCATTTTTTATGGAAATATCGATTTTGATGGTGCGGGAAATGTTGGCCATATTTCCTTCTTCAAAAGCATCGGGGGCAAGGATAGGGTTGTTGAACCAGTCGATATGCCCTGCTTGGATAAAATCCTTGGTTTCGACTGCATATATGGGGTGTTGGTTAGGAGGCGTGAAGGCTTCCTGTGAAAGGAAGAGAAATTTGTGGTGTAGCGCATCCCATGGGTAGTCAAGGGTGGTTAATTCCTCGAGTATGTCCTCATCACAGTGGAATTGTTGGGAATACAAGGGATCCAGAAGAGTAATATCGATGAATGTCACCATGTGATTTTCATCTGGTGATGAAGAAGCAGGGGGAGTGACACAAGGAGAGTGTGACGGTTTTCTCGACATAAACCAAATATCGAGATATTGAGGGTTAAAAATGATAGTTGGGCATAAAAATTTTGTGGGGAAATGAATGGGGGAATTTGGGGGATTTGGAGGTAAATCCTCATATAAGTCATCCAAGAACCATGGGGGAGTAGGGAGTGCTTCAGGTTCAGGAGAAAGGATATGAATAAGCTTTGGAAATGGAGTAGGGGTAATCACTAATTCCACTGGCACTGTAGAATTTTGAATAAGGGCCATTTGGCGACACCTATATTCGATGATCATAGGACATTGATATTTAAAATGATCAACTGATTCACATAGGGTGCAAGGACACCTCATACGTTCATTGAATGAAGTAGCGACATAATGGATGTCGGTGCTTTGGGTACTTGACGACATGGAGGTAGAAGGGTTTTGTTAAAAACTCTAGTGTATTTCCGCGAGTGTCTATCAAAACTGAGGTAGGGTAGGGAAATGATGATGAGTATAGTGGCCATACTCTGAACATATGGCACATGCAAATTTGGCTCTCGGATCTTTATTTCTTGTAGTGGACGACATTTTTGTGGTATTGGGTGTTCTTGATGAAGCCATGGGTGATCCGGTCACACAGGGGAGTTGGTTTAGATTGTGTAGCTCGGGGAGAGAGGGACATCGATTAGTGGGGTGTCCTTCTTTCTTGCAGAGTACACAAGGAGGTTGGATGCAAGGAGGGAGAGGAGCGATGGGCTCTTTCTTATTTCATCTGCCCCCAGAGATAGCGGTGGCGTTAGCAAGAGGGGGTGAGGGTGTTGCTTCAGGAGTAGGTATTGGAATTTGCATCGGAACTCCTTTGGTTTGAGGAGGGAGAGATGGTTGAGAAACCATTGTTGGTGGATGTAGATACCATACTGGTATTGCTAGCACCATATTGGGGAGGGTAAGTGTTGCAGCTACCTGAAAATCTTGGATGCCTAGTGGGGGGTAGAAGAAGGGGATTTGAGTAATGTCTTGGGGAACTATTTCCCAAACTAGGATATGGCCTTGGGGTGAGGTAAAATCGTGAACTGGTGGAGTTGACGAGTTCTCAGGAGATTCTTGAGGAAGGATATTTGTGACTAGTGGGATGTCAGATATAAGAGAAGCCTCACTAGGAGGAAGGGTATCCTCAATGTCAATTCTCTTGTATGAGATGACACATACCTGATTGGAAGGATGAATGAGCAGTGGTGCACCATGGTAAGTTCCTAACAAGGATGGGTCTTTGAAAATTCTGGGGCCCATCTCGATCAATGGTTATGCCTTGGGATTAGTATGGATGAAAGAGAGAATGTTATCGATGTTGGAAGAAGGGTTAGGATCATAATGTGAAACTTGATCAATGGTAATTATCTTCCCGCTATTGGGGAACATCATGGTTTGAAATACGGAAGAGGAAACTTCCTTCATAGCATACATGTAGCTACGACTGAACAAGATATTGTAATCAAGTGGGGCATCGATAACTTCAATGTCAATGAGAATGGTCTTGCCCCCAAGTTCTATGAGGACATTTTGGAAGAGTCCTTCAGGAGAAGATGGTCATCCCTAATAGGATCTTAAGGTAATGACATATGGTATAAGTTCATGGGAACCAAGTTTCTTCCATACATATTTTGACATAATGCATGTGGTGTTGATTAAGGTTGGTTGTCATTGATGTCAACCCTTGAAGAAAGCCCCATAGCACAAAGGTTTGGGTAATGGACCCAATATTTTTTTATGTAAATATGACTCATTATTGTTTTTTCATGGTTGATAAGAAGTAAATATGGATGAACTCCAAAGTGGTTCCCTTATGGTGAAAGACCTCACGGGAAGACACTTTGTGGAGTAAGAGAACCCATGCTTAATTGTGGAATAATGAGATGAAGGAAAGTGAATTTGTCAGGGAAAATATCCTATATGGATAGTTCTTGTCATGTCATTTCCGGTGGTATGTGGAACGTCAC
>ML790485.1:158921-213414 GCA_009831015.1 Picea engelmannii
AGAAAAGGAAGTGCAGACAACAACCTCTACATCAAGGTAAGTCAAGGTAATATTTTATTAATTGAAGTTTATGTTGATGATATTATTGTTGGTAGTGATGATGACAGGTTAAGCCAGAAATTTGCAAAAGACATGCATAATGAATTTGAAATGTCGTTACTTGGAGAACTATCATTCTTTCTGGGAATTCATATACGTCAAAGTAGCTAAGGAAATTTTATTTCTCAAACCAAGTATATTAGAGAAATGCTAAAGAGGTTTGGAATGGAAGATTGAAAATCAGTTATCACTCCCATGCAAACCAGTTGTAAGTTGAGCAAAGATGATGATTCAAAGTCTACAGATTAGAGGCAATATAGGTCAATGATTGACAACCTACTATATGTGACAGCATCCAGACTAGATGTAATGCATGCAGTTGGACATGTGGCATGATTTCAAGAAGCACCAAAGGAATCACATGTATTAGTAGTAAAGAGGATCTTCAGATATCTCAAAGGAATAGAAGAATTTGGATTATGGTATCCAAAAGGAAAAGATCTATCACTTATTGCCTACACAGATGCAGATTGGGCATGTTGTATTGATGACCGGTGAAGCACCAGTGGAGCATCATTCTACTTAGGTGAGTGTTTGGTATCATGGCTAAGCAAGAAACAATCATCGGTATCTCTATCTAAAGCCGAGGCAAAGTATATTGCAACAAAAACATGTTGTACACTAGTTCTTTGGATGAAACAAACGTTGACAGATATACAGGTTGAGTATGATGATCCCATTCTAATATATTATGGTAATACAAGTGCCATCAATATCTCAAAAAACCCAGTGATGCACTCCAAGATGAAGCACATTCCAATCAGGTATCACTTTCTACGGGAATAGGTTGCAGAAAAGAACATCAGAGTTCAGTATGTGGGCACAAAAGAAAAAGTGGCAGACATCTTTACAAAACCATTTCCACGCGAAGCCTTTGAATATCTTCGCCAAATACTTGGAGTTATTTCTACTCCAAAAATGAATTTTTTTGAATGATTATCTTATATGTCTTAGATGTACACGAGGAAGCACCATAAGAGGACAGTCTGTCAGGGGGAGCAACCCCGGATGGAAAGATACCTTTGCCAATGATGACAAAGGGGGAGAGATTTATCATATGCAGAGCATAGAGGCATGGTTCCAGGGGGAGCAGATTTATCAGATGCAGAGGACAGAGGCATGGCTCCAGGGGGAGGAGATTTATCAGATGCAGAGGACAAAGGCATGGTTCTAGGGGGATGATGAGTGATATGATTTCAGTATTGCATCAGAGTGTTGCCATCAATGTCAGGGGGGGAGATTGTTGATTAAGGTTGGTTGTCATTGAGGTCAACCCTTGAAGAAAGCCCCGTAGCACAAAGGTTTGGGTAATGGACCCAATATTGTTTGATGTAAATATGACTCATTATTGTTTTTTCATGGTTGATACGAAGTAAATATGGATGAACTCCAAAGTGGTCCCCTTATGGTGAAATCCCTCACGGGAAGACGCTTTGTGGAGTAAGAGAACCCATGCTTAATTGTGAAATAATGAGATGAAGGAAAGTGAATTTTTTAGGGAAACTATCCTAGATGGATAGTTCTTGTCATGTCATTTCTAGTGGTATGTGTAATGTCACATAATTCCTCATGGTTAAAGAGTTATGGCCATGAGAATTTGGAGACCCCAGGTTTGGGTAATGGAACCAAGTTTATTTGATGGGTAACGGTATGAGTTATGATATATTTTCAGATAATACTATTCTATATAGATAGTACATGTCATGCCATTTCTGGTGGTATGTATAATGTCACATAACTCCTCACGGTTTGAGATTTATGGCCTTACAAAGTTGGAGGACCCTCATATGTCATCTAGAAGCCCCAAAAGGTCAAAGTAATCAAAGTGGTTTAAGAGATTTTAAAAGGTAAATAGTAAAGTGAAGTGATGAGAGTATTATAATTCAAAGTGAATACAAAATAAATAATTTCAATAATAAATTTAATGAATAAATTAGAAGTGGACCCAACCCTAAAATAAAGAAAGTGGGCCAAGTGACCTAGAAGATGTTTTTAAGGAAGCTACTTGGAGAGTATAAATAAGAGGCATGGTTATCTCATTTGAATAACACTTGAGAATATTGAATATCTATAGGTTTCTGAGGTAACCAAATGATATCTAAGCCAAAATTCTAAGGAAAGTGAATAAAAGAAGGCCGAAATGCAAGGAAGGATAAATTCTTTTGATGGTGCTTTCTAAGGTATGTTATTTACAGGTCATCTCACCATTTTATATATAAAGTTTTTTCTATAATGATTAAGATAATGAAATTGATATGAAAGTGAGAAAACATCTCCAAGTATCTTTGGTAAAAAATTCAGCTTGTGGGTCGTTTTATTTTGGGAGTTACACTCCGTGGAAAACAGGGTTTTTGGCCAGTTCTGAAACTAGTCAAAATCAGGTGTTTCGGGTAAAAACGTCATAACTTCTTCATAACAGATCCAAATTTAGTGAGACCAAATGTGTTGGTTAGAGTACAGTCTGTAGTATTATTTTTAATATTTTCATATCAATTCATCAAATATTTCGTGCCTAGAACACTCTACAAGATCGCTCTCTAGAATAAGCCAGAATTCAACAAGGTATGTCATTTTTGCTATAACTCCTTTTATGATAGGTTCCAAGTAGTGACACTTGGAGGAATTGTATAAAACACATTGAAGAACATTTTGTATCAGTTTTATATATTTATACATTATAGGTTCAAAGTTATGATTACTTCAAGTTATGGTTGTTGACTAATCCAAAACTAGGTATGTGAGACTAAAGAAAAGTTTGATTAAAATGCTAGTCTCTTGTTTTTAAAGTTAAGGAAGGTTTGTAGGAATGTGATAATATACACCAGGTCTATTACAAAGCTACAAATCAGATTTGGATGATGAAATTGATGAGGGATTTTGGTTGTGGTACATGTTGAGTACATGGTTGCGACAAGTAGTTGATTAGTTGGCGCACATACATGTGGTGTATAGCTGATGATGTTGGTACATATTGATGAGTAGTTGAAACATGATTGATACATACTTTGTACATGGTTGAATGCACTTTTTTATGGTACAGGTTTATTATAGGTTGGTGCATGGTTGATGCACTTGTTTAAGGTACAGGTTGAGGTACAGGTTGATGCATGGTTGATGCATGGTTCATATTTATTGGTATAGGTCTACAGTGGTATATCTCATAGTGATAGTGTGACAGTGGTTCCATCATTATACTTCTACTTCAGGGTGGCAGGGCAGGGCAATGATAGGTGGTTGTAGCCACCTTCCGATTGTATATAGAGAACATAGGGGGTTGTAGCCTCCTTCTAGTTGTAGCCAGAGAATTGGGGAGTTGGAGCTTCCCTCAGGTTGTAGCCTGAGAAACTAAGGGGTTGGAGCCTCCTTCCAGTTGCAGCTGGAAAACAAAGGAGGTTGGTTCTTCCAATGAATGTAATTCTTCAAGACATATAAGAAAAAACATTATGTGGTTTTCTCCCAATTTGGGTTTCCACGTCAAATACTGGTGTACTGTGTATGTGTATGATTGTTCATTTGTTCATTTCTTATTTACTCTGCAGTTATTGGATGATAATGCTTCATTGATATAACACTTGGATTATATGGTTAAAAGGGATTAAATTTCTCTATTACTGATTCACCCCCCCTCTCAGTAATCCAACATGTGGATGCACCCTCATCAATGATGCAGTGTTGAACTGTAATGTTCCAGATTTTAAGTGGTATTTGAAAAGTGATGAGAGCGGAGAGGAGAGGTTCTCTGCTATCGAGATAAAATGTGATGAGTTGGGTATCTGTAGGTTCGACTGCCCCGAGGGTGGAAAGTAACGACTTCCGTTGAGTAGGAAAAGTTTGAAGACTTCTAAGACTGACATAGTAGCAGGAGATTGTGCCAAATCTTTGACCAAACTGTAATTATGAGCTACCCTAGCCTGAGGGTTGTGGACATTCCTTCGTAAGGGGATGTGAGGAATATGAAGGGGTGGGTCAGTATTAGGGAAAGGAATCATCAAAGGGGGACCAGTTACAACTATGGGTGTGTCCGAGATGGTGGGAGCAGACTCAGGGGTTGCGCTGTATTGACAATTGCATGTTTGTAGAAGAAATTATTCCTCACTAGTGAGGAGGATAGTACGATCGGTAGGATTGCCCGGATTGGGATATTGTCCTATATGTGGTAGGGTAGGCTGCATGTCTTGTTGGGTGTTCATTACTCCCTAGTGTGGGATGGGGTTTTTTATCACAACTAGGGGTGGTTGATACACATATTGTTGTGGGGCCTACTGGGGGGCGGGTGGTGTCGGGGGACATGGCCCACTTAAAGATTCTTTCATTTGTTTAAAGTCAGAAATTTGGGGGTAATGGTGCGTATAGTGACCAAAATCACCACAAAGGGCATAAGGGAAGTTGGTCTAAATATTATTGTTATTTTTCCCTTGGCGTTTATTATTTCCCCCTTCAGGGTTTTGGTTCCCTGTGTTTTGTTTGCCCCCAATAGGTTGGTTTTGTTATGGGTGAGTTCCTCCTTGCCCTGGATAATTATTGTTCTTGTTTTTTCCTTTCTTTTTGGCCTTATTCAACTGATGGGTTGGATTTTCCGTATTCAGTTGTTCAAAATTTTGATATTGTTGAATGGGAGAGGGTTGAACAAAATTAACCCTAGCATGTGGGTGTCCTTGTGGTGAAGTCATGGGTTGTGGAGGGACGAAAAATGGAAAGTACGAATTATGTTGTGGTAATGATCCGTAAGGTACATAGGAAGGTGTGGCGCTTTCACTAGTACTTAGGGTATAATATGAGGTGGAGGGAGTACCATAATTTGGTTGGATAGGTGGGCATATTGTGAGTGCCGGTGGTGGCCCACTAGTAGGTGGAGGAAGGGAAATAGGATATGGTTGTTGATAAGGGGGCGGAAAATAATAAGGGAGTCCTCCATAGGCTGACAGATATTAATTTGTTCCATACATTGGTGGTTGTTGGGTTTTTGGATTGTGATGTGTGGTGTTACCAATATATCTGCCTACTGAGTGAGACATCCCAGGTTTGTCTTGGCCAAATAGCACGGGTCTTGGGAGATCAGATAGTACTGCGTACAAGTATCCTGATTGTGAATAGATGAGGTCATATTGTTGAGCCTTACTGATGGCTTCTTCTTGTGAATGAAGGAAGGTAGAAGCCACATATTTATCGATGAGAGAGACAAGTGATATGAGAAACCAATCAAGTCATTGGTGTTTGGTGGTTTCTCCTTTGCACAAACTACGTCATTGATGCCACTCGTGAATGTGATCAACGATATGTGTCTCTAAGGTTTTTTTAGAATCAGAGAGGAGTTCAATACCATTGTCATGATAGATTGGTAATTGAAAGAAGGTCAAAAATACGTTGTCTAAATACTCGAAAGTCACATGGGACACTAATTTTTCGTCTACATACCACTTGGTTGATGGGCCAGTGAGTGTGCGTTGAAATAATCGTAGTCGGATGGAATCATCCATAATGTTGTTGGAAGAACACCGTAAGTGGAAAGTCATGACATGGTTGGCAGGGTCATCTCCTGCCTTTCCTTCAAACTTGGGGATGTCTGAAGGTAGTTTGGCTGGCATTGCAGGCCATGTGGGGTCATGCAATATAGGATCATTTGTGAGTTTGCTTAGATATGGTATGTTGAGGGAATCCAAATATGGCATCTGGAGTGGTGGTGGAGGGTTAGTTTCAGCCATGGTGTGAGCGTTTTGTGAACCTGACCCTTGAGAGGGACTAGGTGGGTTTGTACTTCCCTCTTGAGAAGAAGTTCCCCCCCCCGCTTTTGTGTGAAGGAGAGCAAGTGGATGGTTGACCTTGGAACATGGACCCAAGTAAGGTGGAACCAAGAAAAGATGATCGCAATACAGTAGCACTCACAGGGGTGTGAGAAGGTGGAGCCGATGAGTTTTCAAGACTAGGAAATCCTCCTAGAATAAGAGGGAGATTTAGCAAACATATGGAACGAAGGGGGTTCTATGGATCCCCTATGATGTCTGACTAGCTGAGTGAATGTGTGTGAATGGCGGTGAGAGCAATAAATAAACAAGAGCCTTTGCTGCAATTTTTTTACCTTCACGATGTAATTCACAACTAGATGTAATCACAAGGGCATCGTACATAAAGAAATTGATAATCATACATGTGGATATGTGGTTTTTGTCTGCGTGGGAGAACAAAGAAAACAAATTCTCATGTCCTAAAAGATGTAACGTCCTTCCTCTCAAAATAGCACTAGACCTTCCAATAGCTCTCAACAGTGCGGTCTCAAGCCACCAGAAGAGGAACTAGTGAAGGATGAAGTAATTAGTTATAATGAGGGGTAGAGGATGCATATCCCAAAAGAGCTAGCAATATTTCCCAATAGCCACACAAAATCTGATCAAGATGCAATTCCAGCCCACAAATTCCACCTGGGTAAATGTCCTAAAATTTGGTCACTAGGTACCTCGGTCAAAGTGCGACATTTAGATTTTTGACCTAAGAAATGGGTCATGGGTTGGATCCCATCCAAGAGGTGGGTGCCTCAAGGGGGGATGCACAGAACAACCAGACCTCGGGCTTCAACCCTTGACGGGTATCTCCTTGCCTTATGGTGTTGGGAACACTTGACTTGGAGGATTTAAAGTTCCCTATTTGACAATTGCTATTGTTTTGAAAATGTGAGTACCAGATAACAGGGATTTATTTGGATGCCTATCCTTGAAATCCTACCTAGACTAAAATATTATTTTGGCACCTCTTGTGGAGGAAAACTTAGTGAGTTTTTAGAAAATTTTATATGTGTTTGTGTGAGAGATTGGGGGTGTGACCCAACCCCATTGAAATTAAATGGGAGTGGGTAGTTTTGTCAAGAAAAGGGTGGGGTGTTTCGGAATCCCGTTTGGAGGAAACTTACTTTAACCTCCACAACTTCTAGATAAGACTATGTGAGTGATTAGTGATCTTGTGTGTGAAAAAGTGAAAGTGTGCCAAGTTTTTCATAATTTAGGTGTCACCTTGCTACATGTGGACTTCGCTTGGTCCTTACAAGTGTTGATTACCTAAGTTACTATGTGTCATTGGTACAACCTTACGTAATTTTAAATCCCTAGGAAACTAACATGTGGACATGTGGGTCCTTACCAATCCTTTAACTCCCTATAGAGATTTAATTTAAGAAATCTTTGAAACTATCCTAGTTTGTTCACATGTGGGTATGTATGGGCCCATTACAAAACCTTTAAACTTCCCTAGTGAGTTAATCTAAGAAAGAAAATTTCAACACTATTGTATCATTGTAGCATGTGGGCATGTATGGGCCCTTACAATCTTAAGATGTGTTTGAAAAATAAACTAAGAGGAGTCTCTAGGGGGCTGTTGTCCTCTCCTAAAGATTTTGTCTTTTTAAGAGAGATGAAATTGTCCCACAACCTCTTTTTGATTCTCAAGATCGCTTTGAATCGCGAGAGAAGAGCATACTCAACAATTGATATCCAATTTCTGGTCCCAATGAAAGTTTTATATGCGATGTAGAATGATTCTGACTTAACTTTAGTCAAAGCGAGCCATCCATGTGGAACAATGACAAAAAGAAAGGGAAATTTATGATTTTAACCCCCAAGTGCCTATGTGTTTTGACTAATCCCTTTATATGGAGAGGGAATGTAAGTGTAGTGCAAATTACAACATGCATGGAATCAGATTTAAGAAGGCTATGCGCCCTCCACAGATCACAAAAATATTACAATGTGTATTTTTCTGCACAGGTGCGTGGGTCTCAGACTAGACAGAGGTGCTTTGAGTGCCAATGTACAAACTAAAAGAGACTGAAGAGAGGAGGTGCACAGAAGGCACTAATTAATACAGTGATTTTGGTGCACATGTGCACGATGCGTGACTGTGGGCCGATAAACCTGCACACAACTATCACACAACCATCAAGAAAATTCTGGATGAAATTCCTTCAACTAAGATTTGAATTTGGCTTTCTGTAGGTCATCTTGGGCCGGTTATGGTACCTGCAAGTTAAAGAAACAAAAAGAAGAGATAAAGTAACCCAAATGGGGTAGGAAATTGATACCTTTCCCCAGTGGAGTCACCAATCGGTTGCGTCTCTTTTGTCACTTGAGTGAGAAAATTAGAGATTCTTACAAGCCCAGTTGGGTTAAGCTAAGCAAGACAACATTAAAGGAAAGGGTTAGAAATATAAATCATGTAAGATAAACAAAAAACTAAACTAATAACAATAAAATGAATTAAACTAGAGTGCATAAGATCATTAGAACAAGAAATAAACAAGACTCATGCCACCAATGGAAAGAAGTGTATTAGTGGAAATAAAACACCAAAGAGAAAGGGAGACTTTGGGTCCCCTCTTCCCCCAAGGGAGGGTTCTTGAACCCCCAAGATTGAGCTCTTCTTACAACTTGAAAACTTGAAAGAAATGATGAAAGAATCCCAAGCTAATTCACTCAAAAGGTGATGTGAATAGCTCAAATGGAATGGTGCTAGTATGTTCTTGATGAGAAAAGAGGATTCCCCAAGAGAATAGTAGCAGCATAACCTTACAAATGAATTCCTTGAAAAAGTAGTGCACCCATGGCCTCTTTTTATAGCATAAATTTGAGGCATTATTCAACGAGCTTTTAGTGTGAACAAGGGCCATTTAGGTTACTCTTAGGTCTTTGACCAACCACCCAACCAGATTCAGTCAAGATTTGAATGTCAAATCGACTTTGAAGTTGAACCAAAAGTGGGTTGGAGGCCGGCCAACATCATAAATGCGTCGTTCTAAGGTGTGCGCATCTTTTAGCATCCACAGTTGTGCATGTGCACTTTTCCCGCGTTTCTTGATGGCACATATGCGAGTGCTCCCTATATAGTCATAGCACATCTTGATTTTATAACTTGTTGTATAGTTTTGGACCTTTTGGGAATGCATTTTCGGTAATTTTGGTCCATGGGTGAACTAATAGTTGTTTGGAGATGTTGGATTCCTGTAACCATATGTGGATGAGATTTTAGTGATAACACTATTCATGGCAATAAAAGACTCTAACAAAGAAGACTCTGAAGAAGAATATGAAGAAGCCAGAGAAGAATATAAATAAGTCGAAGAAGAAATTGAAGAGGCATAAGTTGACTATTGAGAAGAATTGATGTGTTCCATAGAAGTTATCAGAAGAGAAAATAAGAAAAAAAAGAAACTACAAGCAGAATTAAACAAAAAAAAACGACACTCGAGAACTAGAACAAATGATCACAAAATTGAAGGTTCAAATAGAAGAAGATAAAATAATTGAAGAAGCACTGAAAGACAAGATAGAATAAAAGGACAGGATCATTGGAAACTTGGAAGCAAATATTGTCACACTAAGAAAGGATATTGAAAAGAAAAATATGCAAAATAGCTCAAAAGTTTTGGATAACATTATCAGCAATCAAAAATCTCATCTTGACAAGACTGAACTTGGATACAATCAAACAAAAAAGGGATCAATATCCAAAACAACAGAGCAATAAACATGTCCAAAAATATATTCATAAACAATCAAAGGGGATAGAAGGATATACAAAGAAGATTGCAGGGATACTCTTCCACCGAGAAGAGTCAGATTTCATAATCAACAACCAATAGATAGGCTTCAAGAAGAAGAAGGATTCATAAGAGCACCTCCCTTCAGAAGATCCTCAACGCCCAGGTATCAAACTATATTTTTTGGTTTATGTTATGCATGTAATAATTTTGGGCATAAAGATATGAATTTCAGAGCTAACAACATGAACAATAACAACTTTGAGAGTCATACACAAAGGGGTTATTCAAGAAGACCTAGTGAAACACATAGAAGAAGTTACAACAGGTTTGAATCTTTGAGCATTGAAGTGGAATGTTACAAATGTAACAATTTTGGACACGTGGTCAAATATTGCAGAACGACAGTCCCTCCTAAAGAACCTCAACATAATAATAACAATCACAGACAGGAACCTCAAAAAATGACATGGATAAGAAAGCAAGATCGGTATAACAATGAATAATGCACAATCACTCTATAAGATAAGCAGAAGAAACATGGTTGGTATGTTGACGGTGGGTGTTCAAAACAAATGAAAGGTGATAGAGACAAGTTTCTTACATTATAAAAGGAAAGAGATGGATCAGTCTCCTTCAGATATGATGATTCAGCCAAAATCATTGGAAAAGTCATAGTCTGAATTGGGAACAAGAATGAAAAGGCAGAAAATGTTCTACTAGTATAATATATGAAACATAATCTTCTAAGTGTGAGTCAAATGTGTGACCAAGGTCATAAATTTACTTTCGAATCACAAAAGTGTGAGATAAGAAATGAAGGTTCAGGGAAATTGGTCGCTACAGCTGCAAGAACTTCAAGCAACATAGATGTGTTAAGTGAAATTGGAAATGAAAAGTGTTTTCTAGGAAAGGAAGATGAAATTTGGCTATGGCATAGAAGAATTGGTCACATACATTTTGATAACCTTGTCAAATTCAGCGAAAGAGAAGAAGTCAGAGAAATGCCCCAGATCACGAAACCAACCTACACTTTATGCAAGCATTGTCAACAAGGAAAGCAAACAAAGACCAGGTTCAAATCAAAGGAATATTGAACAAGAAGACCACTTTAAATTGTGCATATTTATCTTATTGGACCAACTAGAACAAAGGGCTTAAAAGGTGAGAAATACTTTATGTTATTAGTTGATGATTATACAAGAATGACTGTAGTTTGTTTTCTCATGAATAAGTCAGAAGCTATTGAAAACTTCAAGATATACAAGGAAATGGTTGAAAACGAAATGGATTCAAAAATCAAATGCTTGAGATCTGATAATGGAGGAGAGTTCACCTCAAAGGAATTTATGGACCACTCCAACAATCATGGAATAAAAAAGCAAGTCTTTGTTTCTAGGACACCTCAACAGAATGGAGTTGTTGAAAGAAAGAACGTGATAGTGCATGAAATGGATTGAACAATGATAATGGATTCAAAATTGATAGATATGTTTTGGACATAGGCAGTTCATACATCAATTTACATTCAAAATAGAGTAATGATTAGAAACAACACTGACAAAACTCCTTACGAACTATGGAAAGGAAGACCAACAAATGTAAATCACTTCAGAGTTTTTGGAAGCAAATGCTATATCAAAAGAGAATATGGTGGAATGGGAAAGGTTGACTCTCGCATGGAAAAAGGAGTACTTATTGGTTACTCAAGTACAATGAAAGCATACAAGTGTTACAGTCTAAGATTGAAAAATGTTGTGGAAAGAATCAACGTGACAATTGATGAAACATGCAGACCAGAATCAAGGGAAGAATAAAATGAATCAATGAAACAACCCTTAGAAGAAGAAACAAAAGATGAAAAAGAAGTAGAAAAGGATGATGAAGAGAATCTAACAAAAGAAGAAGAGGAAGTTCAACAAGTGCCTCCAAGGACACCCAGTAGATGAGTACAGAAGAATCATTCTTTAGAACAAATTATCAGAAACAAAGATGTATGAGTTGAGACTCTAAGAAGAATCCATTCACCAGAACAAACACACCTAGCACTCTCATATACAATTGAACAAAAATGTTTTGAAGAAGCCAATAAGGATGAATTTTGGAAAAAGGCCATGGATGAAGAATTGGATCAAATAGAGAAAAATGACACTTGGGAACTAGTTCCAAGACCAAAGAATAAGAATGTGATCGGCACAAAGTGGGTCTTCAGAAATAAATTGAATGAAGTTGAACAGGTTACAAGGAACAAAGCTAGATTGGTATGTAAAGGATATGCACAGGTTGAAGGAATTGACTTTGAAGAGACATTTTTGCTAGTTTCCAGAATGGAAGCAATCCATTTGCTTTTAGCTTATGCATGCTCCAAAAATATTAAAATGTATCAAATGTACATAAAATAAGATTTTCTGAATGGGGAACTTGAAGAAGAAGTCTACATTGAACAACTAGAAGGATTTCAGTTGTCAGAGAACGCAGATTATGTGTGTAAACTAAAGAAGGCCTTGTATGGTATAAAATAGGATCCTAGAGCATGGTAGTCTAGAATGGATAAGTATATGCAGCAAGAAGGGTTTAGAAAAGGAAGTGCAGACAACAACCTCTACATCAAGGTAAGTCAAGGTAATATTTTATTAATTGAAGTTTATGCTGATGATATTATTTTTGATAGCTATGATGACAAGTTAAGCCATAAATTTGCAAAAGATATGCAAAATGAATTTGAAATGTCGTTACTTGGAGAACTATCCTTCTTTTTGGGAATTCGGATATGTCAAAGCAACCGATGAATTTTTATTTCTCAAACCAAGTATATCAGAGAAATGTTAAAGAGGTTTGGAATGGAAGATTGCAAACCAGTTATCACTCCCATGCAAACCAGTTGCAAGTTGAGCAAATATGATGATTCAAAGTCTACAGATCAGAGGCAATACAGGTCAATGATTAGCAACCTACTATATGTGACAACATCCAGACTAGATGTAATGTAGGAAGTTGAACAAGTCACATGATTTCAAGCAACACCAAAGGAAACACATGTATTAGTAGTAAAGAGGATTTCCAGATATCTCAAAGGAACACAAGAGTTTGGATTATGGTATCCAAAAGTAAAGAATCTATCACTTATTTCCTACACAGATGCAGATTGGTCAGGTTGTATTGATGCCCGATGAAGCACCAATGGAGAAACATTCTACTTGGGTGAGTGTATATTATCATGGCTAAGAAAGAAACAATCATCATTATCCTTATCTACAGTCGAGGCAGAGTATATTGTAGTAGGATCATGTTGTACACAAGTTCTTTGGATGAAACAAACTCTAACAAATATACAGGTTGAGTATGATGAGACCATTCCAATCTATTCTGATAATACAAGTGCCATCAGTATCTCGAAGAACCTGGTGATGCACTCCAAGACGAATCACATTCCAATCAAGTATCACTTTCTATGGGAGCAGGTTGTAGAAAAGAACATCAGAGTTGTGTATGTGGGCACAAAAGAACAAGTGGCATACATATTTACAAAACCCTTTCCAAAAGAAGCCTTTGAATATCTTCGCCAGAGACTTGCAGTTATTTCTACTCCAAAATGAATTCTTTTTGAATTTTTATCTTATATGTCTTAGATGTACACGTGGAAGCACGATAAGAGGACAATTTAGTAAGGGGGAGAAACCCAGGATGGAAAGATACCTTTTCCATTGATGAAAAGGGGGGAGATATTTACTAGATGCAGAGGACAGAGGCATGGTTCTAGGGGGAGCATGCATGATATGATTTCATTATTGCATCAGAGTGTTTCCATCAACGCCAAAGGGGGAGATTGTTGATTAAGGTTAGTTTTCATTGATGTCAATTCTTGAAGAAAGCCCGGTAGCACAAAGGTTTGGGTAATGGACCCAAGTTTTGTTTGATGTAAAGATGAATCATTATTGTCTTGTCATGGCTGATAATAAGTACAAATGGATGAAATCTAAAGTGGTCCCCTTATGGTGAAATTCCTTACGGGAAGACACTTTGTGGATTGAGTTATCCTAGAAGTATGGTTAGAGAACCCATGATTATTTGTGGAATAATGAGATGAAGGTCATTGAATTTGTCAGTAAAAATATCCTATATGGATATTTATTTTCATTCAATTTCCGGTGGTATTTGGAACGTCACATAAATCCTCACGGTTAGAGAGTTATGACCATGAGAAGTTGGAGAACCTAGGTTTGGGTAATGGACACAAGTTTTCTTGATGAATAATGGTATTATTTTTTATATATTTTTAGGTAATACTATTATATATGGATATTACATGTCATTCCATTTCTGTTGGTATATGGAACGTCACATAACTCCTCACGGTTTGAGAGTTATGGCCTTACGAAGTTGGAGGACCCTCATATGTCATTTAGAAGCCCCAAAAGGTCAAAGTAGTCAAAGTGGTTTAAGAGATTTTAAAAGGTAAATAATAAAGTGAAGTGATGAGTGTACTATAATTCAAAGTGAATACAAAATAAACTGTTTCAATAATAAATTTAATGGATAAATTAGAAGTGGGTTAACCCTAAAATAAGGAAAGTGGGAAAAGTGACCTAGAAGATGTTTTCAAGGAAGCTACTTGGAGAGTATAAATAAGAGGCAAGGCTCTCTCATTTAAGAAACACTTGAGCATATTTAATACCTATAGGTGTCTAAGGTAACAAAATGATATATAATCCTAATTTCCGAGCGAAGTTGAAGAAAAGAAGGCTGACATTCAAGGAAGGATAATTTCTTTTGATGATGCTTTCTAAAGTATGCTATTTACAGGTCATCTCACCATTTTCGCAATCAATTTTTTTCTAGAATGATTCAGATTGTGAAACTAATATTGCATTGAGGAAACATATCCAATTATCTATGTTAAATAATTCATCTCGTGGGTCGTTTTAGTTTTTGATTTACACTCCGTGGAAAATAGGGTTTGTGGCTAGTCCTCAAACTAGTCAAAAACAGGTGTTTCGGGTAAAAGCGTCATAACTTCTTCATAACAGATCCAAATTAAGTAAGAAAAAATGTGTTGGTTATAGAAAATTCTTTGGTATTCTGTGAAACATTTTCATATCGATTCAACAAATATTCCTTGTGGGGAATGCTCTACAAGGTCACTCTCTAGAATAAGCCATTATTCAGCAAGGTGTGCCATTTTTTCTATAACTCTTTTTCTAAGATGTTCCAAGTAGTGACACCTGGAGGAATTTGATAAATAAGAGTGAAGAACAATGTGTATCAGTTTCATATCTTTATTCATTACAGGTACAAAGTTATGATTATTTCAAGTTAGGGTTGTTGACTAATCCAAAACTAGTCTTATGAGATTGAAGAAAAGTTTGATGAAAATGCTAGTCTCTTGTTGTTAAAGTTAAGGAATGTTTGCAGATATGTGATCATATACACCATGTCTATTACAGAGTTACAAATCATATTTTGATGATGAAATTGATGAGGTATTTTGGTTGAGGTACAAGTTGGGTACATGGTTGAGACAAGTAGTTGATGAGTTGGCACATACATGAGGTGTATAGTTGATGATGTTGGTACATATTGATGAGTCATAGTTGATGAGTACTTGACACATGATTGGTACATACTTGGTACATGGTTGGTGCACTTGTTTATGGTACAGGTTGATTACAGGTTGTTTGGTATAGGTTGGTGCATGGTTGATGCACTTGTTTATGGTACAGGTTGGTGCATGGTTGATGCACTTGTTTATGGTACAGGTTGGTGCATGGTTGATGCACTTTTTTATGGTACAGGTTGATCACGGGTTGAGGTATAGGTTGATGCATGGTTGATTCATAGTTTAGGTTTATTGGTACAGGTTTGTAGTGGTATATCTCACAGTGATTCCATCATTCTACTTCTACTTTAGGGTAGTTGGACGGGGCAAGGACATGTGGTTGTAGCCACCTTCCAGTTGTAGATGGAGAACATAGGGTGTTGTAGACTCCTTCTGGTTGTAGCTAGAGAATTGGGGAGTTGGATATTCCCTCAGTTTGTAGCCTAAGAAACTAGGGGTTTGCAGCCTCCTTCCAGTTGTATCTAGAAAACAAAGGAAGTTGGTGCTTCCAATGAATGTAATTCTTCAAGACATATAAGAAAAAACATTTTGTGGTTTTCCCTGATTTGGGTTTCCACGTAAAACACTGGTGTACAGTGTATGTGTGTGATTTTTCATTTCTTATTGCTCATTATTAGATAATAATTCTACATTGATATAACACTTGGATTATTTGGAGAAAAGGAATTATAGTTATGCTATTATTGATTCACCCCCCCTTTCAGTAATCCAACGTGCATGCACTATCTTCTTGATTTCTAGTGTGCATCACAAAATTTGTATCAGCATGCATTGGTAGAACTAAAATTGGTGCACATGGGATAAAAATTAATGTAGACATGCACCTCCTATCATCCTTTGTGCAACTACTTGAGCATCCACAAGACTAGAATGGGCGTGCACAACCTTTTTTGTGTGCACTGGGATAGATAGAAAAAAAATTGGGTTCCAACACTACTACACTATCCAAATTATAGTGTACACTAGTACACTATTATTGAAGATTCTTTTCTTGATTCCAACGTGCATGCACTATCTTCTTGATTTCTAGTGTGCATCACAAAACTTGGATCAACATGCATTGGTAGAACTAGAATTGGTACACATTGGATAAAACTTAATGTAGATGTGCCCCTCCTATCATCCTTTATGCAACTTCTTGAGCATGCAAAAGTCTAGAATGGGCATGCACAACTTTGTTTTTGCGCACTGGGATAGATAGAAAAAACTTTGGGGTTCAAACACTAGTACACTATCCAAATTACATTTGACAAAAGGTTTTATGAAGGTATTAAAAGCTCCACAATACTGAGTGGGTTTTTGAATTATTAAATTAAACAATAATTTTTTATCTTAATTTTTTTATTAAAAAAATAATTCATCTTAAAATATTTCTTCAAAATTTAGAGAAGTGATTAATTTTTAGTTAGAATTAATATTTTACTGATTTTGATATTTCATGTAACTTGAATATTCATCTTAACCTCATTCTTGTTAAAAATGTCAAATTTTGTATAGTGTTTTAGGTTGAGGCACTCCATGGAACCATTTGAGATAGATTGGAATCAATTGAGACACTTTGAGGATTTATACAAAACGTAAAGCTTTACATGCATGAAAAAATTATCAAATTTACTCATTGACCAGATTCCATTATGAATTCAATGGCCAAGAGAACCTTATCTAAGCAAAGGTAATGAACCTTGTAGTTTTGACTAAAGAATCAATGACCTTTTATGAGGTGTATTCACCATTTTCAATATGAAAAAATGAAATGAATCACATAATTCAATTGTATACATAAAACATTTTTATTTCTCTAACCAAATCGATAGGAATAAATAACTAAATTAGAATTGGGGTAGAGAACAAAGTGTATATTTACTTCATTCACTCATGAATTTCCAACTTCTATAACTCCTACAGGTGCTTCTTCCTTGCGACATTTCCTTAAAATTTTGAAATCCATCAAATTTGTTTCCAACCTCATCACAAGTTCATGTATTTTATTAATTATGATTCCCCAGGACCCTCTCTCAGTTCCATTTGTCTTCTACATCTCCTCTCTCCAGTGATTTCTTCTTTGTTTGGTCATCTAAGTATTGTTCTGACCTTTCTCCATCTGTTGGAAAACTTGTAATTTATGCTATTATATATACATATATTAATACCAACAGGTCCATCCATAGAATACTCCCATGCACCAATTCCAGTAATTGTTTGACACGGTTGTTTACATATTTACCCTGCCCGAAATGAAGGATTTATAACAATTTAATTAATCTTTTGTTATACAACCTTGCAATTCACTGCTTGGGATCCAAAATAGGAACTCTTCAAGAACTTGTTCCTTTACTCTCAATATAAAATTGTGGAGCAAACTCAAGGAACTTGTCCCTTTTTGTTACATCATGGTCCAAATATTTTAGTTTTTCAACACATCCTAATATATCAGGATGAATCATGACTCCTTCGAGTGTGCGCGGTAGTGCCAGTGTTCCATCTTTTTGTTTACATGGTGATATGCAAGATTCCTGATACAATATATTATGCAAAACATAAAATATCTAGAAGGCAGTGATAGAATAATAATGATATATCCGTAAAAATATCATAAGAACACTAGAATAACACCAGAATAATCACCAAGAAGAGACACTTTATTATGATAGAAATGTTCACTTTCCACTTCGAGGGGGAAGCCTCCAGAAGAGAAGATTTCTATTCCAATAATCCCCAATAAAACATATCCAATGTCTCCTACTTTTATTTATACTAATTCTGCATTCTAAGTAAACTTCTAGAGGAAGATATTTCTAGAAGCAGAAGCTTCTATCGGGTATTCTTACATTGACTTATTCTTCTTTATTTATTAAGACTTATTAACTAATTTTGGCCTTTATTAAATAGAAAAAATATCATACTAACTAATGACCCATAGAGAGGGGCTAGGATTGGATCCCAACATTCCCTCCCCCTTCAAATGAATCCTTTTCCTCAAGGATGAAGGTGCGGAAACTACTAAAGTATGGTCACAGGTTCCAAGGTCACCTCCTCTGGTCTTGTCTCCTTCCACTTGATCAACACTTCCTAGATAGTGTGGTCACACAAATGAAATTCACGACTATTGAGGATCTCTTCTAGTTAGATCCATGGGGAACCTTCTACATCTAATTCTGGTAGGATGGTTTGGACTCTGTAATTATGTCCCACCACTTCTTCAGAGAGGAAACATGGAACACCGAATGGATTTTGGAATTAGAAGGAAGGGCCAATTTGTAAGCCACAAAACCAATATGCTTGATGATATGGTAAGGTCCATAAAATGTAGGTGTCAATTTGTGATGTCCCTAATATTTGAGAGATTTTTTCTTGTAAGGTTGGAGCCTGAGAAACACCTGAGCACCTTCCTGAAAAGCCCTTTCTGAATGATGTTGGTCTTCCTATTGCTTCATGTGATTTTGGGCCATGTCGAAGTTATCCTTCAGAGATGCTAGAGTTGTTGTACGAACTTGCAACATTGTATCAATATATTAGACCTTGGATGTGCCAGGAATATAGGTAGTGGTTGTCGATGGCCTTTGGTCATACACCACTTCATATGGGGTCATTTTAGTGGCCATATGATAGGATGTATTGTACTACCATTCTTCCAACATAATCCACTGCACCTAATGGTGTGGTTTGTGTGAAGAAAAAAAATCCAAGTAGGTTTCCAAACATTTGTTGACTACTTCCATTTGGTCATAAGACTGGGGGTGGTAATTTATTCTAATGTTCATTTGGGTGTCGTGCAATTTAAACAACTCTTGCCAAAATGTACTGGTAAAATTTGGGTCATGATCATAGAGAATAGAGGTTGGCATTCCATGTAGTTGGAAAATCTGATCAAGGAATACTTGTGCTACGAGTTCCAGTGTGAAAGGATGAGGTAAGGGACAAAAATGGGCATACTTTGGGAGGTGATCAACCACCACCATGATGAAAAACTTGTTCCTAGATTTAGGAAGGCCCACTATAAAATCCATGGATATTTTCGTCCAAAAAGAAGGAGGAATGGGTAAAGGTTGTAGGATTCCTGGAGACTTGACTGTTTCACCTTTATGACATTGGCACACCTCACATTTTATGAAAAATTGAAGCATATTCTTCTTCATTCCTTCCCAAAAAATAATAATGACGAGCACGACCATATGTCTTTTGGAAGCCCAAATGACCCGCTATAGATGAGGAGTGCATCTCATTTAACATACTAGGCTTGAGTGTTGAGGAGGGTGAGATAACAAGGGGATCCTTATAACGGATAATATTATCCTTCCCAGTGTAGCAAGTGGGAGGATTAGGGTCCTCCTTAAGACTCTCAATTAATTTGGAGGTAGTTTGGTGTGTTAGCCACTCTTGGTGAACTTCTTCAATCAAATCAGGGACTATTAAGGATAAAGAAAAGAGGGATCCTTCCTCCTCATGTTGTCTTCACAATGCATCCGCTACTATGTTATATTTTCCCTTTTTGTATATTATTTCATAATCATAACTCAACATTTTTGTCAACCACTTATTTTGTTCTAGGGATAATAGTTGTTGCTCCAAAAAATATTTTAGGCTATGGTGATCTATTTTAACTTGAAAAATGCATCCCAAGAGAGATGGTCTCTAGGTGTTCTTGGGGCTCATAAATGTCCTATTTTCATCCACATTTACCTTCATCATTCTCCACATTTCATCACCCCATTAACCTTTCACGATATCATTTCCATAAATATACTTGGGTTTCACCTTATTGTTCTCCACTTTATTCATTTTAGTATTTAAAAGGAATTTGTGATTAAATGTTAGAAAATCAACATGTTTTAATATATATCTCAAATATGTGTGAGCTTTGTAATGTGTATAAATATGAGAAGGATTAATTCAAAAGGACTTCTCGAAATCTCCCTCCACCATTTCAAGATTTGAGGAGATAATTCAAGCCCATTCCAAGGAGAAGATCATGGAGATTTGGTTGGAATATATTATCCAAGATATGTGTGAGGATTTGAAGGGATTATATTTTGTAATAATGGTAAATAGGTTGAGAAAAAAGTGGTTCTATAATAATTAGATGGTTATCTTATCTTCAAGGCTCTCATGTATAAAAGAGAGTGCTCTCTCTTCATGAGGATTCAAGTAGAAGAGGAATTAGGATTCAAGAGTTAGATTATGTAATTAGAATTAGAGTAGTCATTAATGGTAATCATTAGGATTCGAAAGAGAAAGGGATTCTTATCTTTGATTCATGGTTTTGGTTTTCATGCTTTCATTATTCTTTTATGAATATTGATTTGATTATTGTAATGTAAGATTGCTTCATTGGTGAGAGCTCTCATATGTTGTTATGCCATTCAACTCTTCACATGGTGTACTTTCTTTTCCTTCATGTAGTTCTCCATTTCTAGATTAATTTCATTTACGCAATTTCTCATTCCTAGATTAATTTCATTTATGCAACTAGATTAATTCAATTCCAAGTCGTGTGTTAGATAAATGATTCAATTTCAGTCATGTGTTAGATTAATGATTCTATTTCATTCGTGTGTTAGATTAATGATTCAATTTCAGTTGTAGCTTAAACATTATATTAGATTAGTTCCGCTTCAATCTTGCATATACTTTGCATGTGCTTCGTCAGTTTATGAACCCCGGGTTGACGAATTAGATAGTTGGGCAAGTAGTGATGTCCATTTGAACAGAACAATTGTTGTTCCTTTTGTTACGATTGTTGTCCCTTTGCAAGGGTTGCATCTCTGGAGGATGGGTATTGAAAATGGAAGGTAAGAACCTACATAGGCGACAAGTAAAACTCTTGTGCCAGTGCCTACCTTTGGATGATGCATAGAGGTTATATTTTAAGATATCTTTAGAGCCCAACATTTTGTTTGTTTTTCTTTCTTTTCTTTTGTTTTATTATAAACAAAAAAATAATTAAATAAATAAAAAATAATAATAATATGTATATAATTAGGTCAAGACATAATAATAATAATAGTAATATAAAGAGAATGAAGATTAAAAATAAAAATTAGGAACAAATTATAAAAATAAAACAAGGACAAATAAATTGCAAATGGACTTTTTTTTTAAATTCCTAAAACCAATATGGAAACATGTTTTTTTTTGTGATTTTACACTAAGCAAGCATTTAACGATTACACAAGCGCGCGCAATGATCACAACAAGAGGTATAAAACACATTTTATTTTGTCTCATTTGTCCTTCTTTCTGCTTGATATATTTTCGAACATCTCACAAGTTTTCATGCAGGATTTGTACTAAGTTTTTTTTAGGAGCGTGGTCGATCGCATCTTGCAGCTGAAGTGATTTTCAAAGATCACAAAAATTTTGGAAAAAAACATGTCTTATTGACTACTTGACGGAGCTTATTCTTGTCTTACATATCATGGTATTTGCAATTACACATAAACCTTTTCATAAACCCATTTTCATCATGAATGTCTTCCTCCATTTCTCCTTCAAAGCAGACTGGTCATCTTGTGTTGAAGCCCATCTTCCATTGAATTATCCTTCATGACTTCGCACATGCCTATCTTTCTGAGTCGCATACATTTCAAGAAGAATATCTCATGTTTGATAACTCAGAAGGGGGGTGAATCAATAATAGAGAAATTTAATCCCTTTTAACTATATAATCCAAGTGTTATATCAATGTAGCATTATCATCCAATTACTGCAGAGTAAATAAGAAATGAAAAAATGAGCAATCATACACATACATAGTACACCAGTTTTTTACATGGAAACCCAAAGAGGGAGAAAACCACATAATTCTTTTTCTTATATTTCTCGAAGAATTACATTCGTTGGAAGCACCAACTTCCTTTGTTTTCCAACTACAATTGGAAGGAGGCTCTAACCCCCTAGTTTCTCAGGATACAACCCGAGGGAAGCTCCAACTCCCCAATTCTATGGCTACAACCAGAAGGAGGCTACAACCCCCTATGTTCTCCAACTACAACCGGAAGGTGGCTATAACCACCTGTCCTTTCCCTGTCCAACCGCCCTGGCGTATAAGTAGAATAATGGAACTACTATTACACTATAAAACTGAGATATACTAATGTAAACCTGTAACAAGAAACCTACACCAAAAGACCTATACCAATAAACCTTAACCATGCATCAACCATGCATCAACCTGTACCTTAAACAAGTGCATCAACCATGCACCAACCTGTACCAAACAGCTTGTAATCAACCTGTACCATAAACAAGTGAATCCAACCATGTACTAAGTATGTACCAATCATTTATCAACTACTCATCAACTATGACTCATCAATATGTACCAACATCATCAATTATACACCTCATGTATGTGCCAACTCATCAACTACTTGTCTCAACCATGTACCCAACATGTACCTCAACCAAAATCCCTGATCAATTTCATCATCCAAATCTGATTTGTAACTCTTAATAGAACTAGTGTATATGATCACATACGCACAAACCTTCCTTAACTATAACAACAAGAGACTGGCATTTTCATCAAACTTTTCTTTAGTTTCACATGACTAGTTTTGGATTAGTCAACAACCCTAACTTGATATAATCATAACTATGTACCTGTAATGAGAAAATATATGAAAATAGTACACAATGTTCTTCAGTGTGTTTTAAGCAATTCCTCCAGGTGTCACTACTTTCAACCTCTCAGAAAATGAGTTATAGCAAAAATGGAATACCTTGTTGAATTATGGCTATTCTAGAGAGCGAACATGTAGAGTGTGCCCCACACAGAATATTTGTTGTATGGATATGAAAATTTTACATAGAATACTAAAGACGGTACTCTAACCAAAATATTTGGTCTTACTTAATTTGGATCTGTTCTGAATATGTTATGCCTTTTTTACCCGAAACACTTGTTTTAGACTAGTTTCAAGACTAGTCACAAAACCTATTTTCCACGAAGTGTAACTCAAAAAATACAATGAAACACATGATGAAATTCCTACCATAGCTACTTGGATATGTTTTCTCAATGACCGCTCAATTTCATGGTCTAAATCATTCTAACAAAAAATATATTGCGAAAATGGTGATATGACCTGTAAATAACATACCTTAGAAAGCATCATCAAAAGAATTTATCCTCCCTTGAATTTCAACCTTCTTTAGTTCACCTTATCTCTAAAATTAGGATTAGATATCCTTTGGTTACCTTAGTCACATGTGTATATTCAATATCCTCAAGTGTGATTAAAATGAGATATCCTTGCCTCTTATTTATACATTCATGTAGCTTCCTCAAGGGTTTACCTTTTAACCATCTTAACCAACTTTCCTTTTTTTAGGGTTAACCAACTTCTAACCACTTGTCCAATTAGTAATTTATCCATGAATTTTATTACTTAAATAATTTATTTTGTATCCACTTTGACTTATAGTACACTCATCACTTCACTTAACCTCAAGGGGTTACCTTCTAAACATCTTAAACCACTTTCCTTATGTTAGGGCTAACCCACTTCTAACCACTTGTCAACTTAGTAATTTATCCATTAACTTTATCATTTAAATAATTTATTTTGTGTTCGCTTTGAATTATAGTACACTCATCACTTCACTTTATTATTTACCTTCTAAACTTCACTTAGACCACTTTGACTACTTTGACCTTTTGGGGCTTCTAGATGAATCATGAGGGTTCTCCAACTTCACATGGCCATAAATCTCTAACCGTGAGGAGTTATGTGACGTTCCACAATTTCCAATGGAAATGGCATGACATGTAATACCCATATAGAATAGTCTTACATTAAAATATATTAAAACTCACACCATTATACATCAAACAAACTTGGGTCCATTACCCAAGCCTTTGTGCTACTAGAATTTCTTCAAGGGTTGAGATCAATGACAACCAACCTTAGTCAACAATCTCCCCCTTTGGCATTGATGGCAACACTCTGATGAAATACTAAAATCATGTCATGTAATACTGAATTTATATCGCTCATGCTCCCCCTGGAACCATGTCTCTATCCTCTGCATCTGATAAATCTCTCCCCCTTTGTCATCAATGAAAAACATATTTTTCCATCCGAGGCTACTCCCCCTAACTGAAATGTCCTCTTTATGGTGTGTCCTCGTGTACATATAATACATATAAGATAAGCATTCAAAATCATTCATTTTGGAGTAGAAATAAATCCAAGTCTCTAGCGAAGATACTCAAAGGCTTCCAAGTCTCTGATGTTCTTTTCTGCAACATGTTCCCATAGAAAGTGATACTTGATTGGAATGTTCTTCATCTTGGAGTGCATCATCGGGTTCTTTGAGATACTGGTGCTGCTTGTATTATCACAATAGATTTGAATGGGTTCATCAGACTCAACCTGCATATCTGTCAGAGTTTGCTTCATCCAAAGAACCTGTGTACAACATGTTGTTGTTGCAATATACTCTGTCTCGGCTGTAGATAAAGATATTGATGATTGTTTTTTTCTCATCCATGATATTAAATACTCACCGAAGTAGAACGCTCCTCCACTGGTTCTTCATCGGTCATCAATACAACCTGTTCAATCTGCATCTGTGTAGGCAATAAGTGATATATCCTTTCCCATTGGATACCATAATCCAAACTCTTATGTTCCTTTCAGATATCTGAAAATCCTCTTCACTGCTAATACATGCCATTTTGTTATAACCCTAAATTGCACCATACTTTCTTACCTGGCATTAGGCCAACTCATTTCCCTTCATTGCCAAAAAATCTGCTGAGAAACCTCTTTAAAAAACCTATTGGGTAAAGGTACATGCGCCCTAACCCACTACTGCACGCGTTGGAACGCTGGTAGGCCTATTACAGCTTGTGTTTACCTAACAAAGCATAAAAACAGGAAAGTTGCCGACAGGACAAAAAGCTATGGGTCAGTTAACTGAAACTCCCAGCCATGCATGGCCGAAAGTTCGTCCAAAACCCTAGCTCCTTCTAGCCTATAAAAGAAGGGGTAGGGGTACCATTTGGAAGATGAAAACTATAGCAAAGAAACTCTACCCATTTGCCAAGTCCATTTGTCCCAACCATTTATCCTTTTCTCAAGCCTAAGGAGAATTAACGCAAAGAAGTTGGAGGACAAAGAAGAGGAGGAGCACAGGATCAGGATCAAGGAGCGGTGGTCGGTCTCGACTTCAAAATTGTAAGTTGATTCATTTTGAAAATAATAAAAGAATACTTTTCCCGTCCCAATGCATGAGTTATATGTGGTTTGTGTAATTTATGCTTAATTTCTAACCCTCAAGTAGAAAAGTAGCATGCATGCGTAGTGTTTTGTCTTGATTGCGGGTTAACTTTGGAAGGAGCCGCACGAGAAAGCAGTCAAGAGTGCAACGGAGGATCTACACCAAACATCAATGAAAAGGTTAGTAGTTCCTTTCCATGCATGTATCGCAAGAAGGGGTTTAAAGTTTTCGGTGGTAGGTTAAAAGGTCATTTCTTTAAGGTCAACATCTGCATGCAAGCCTAGCCTTATCTTGTTAGTCCGTAGGGTATTATTTCCCAACAATAGAATTGGCAACTCCACTGGGGAAGATACTCTTAGGGTTTCCGGATTTAGTTGAGGTTTTTGGGTAGTTTAAAGGATTAGATTTTCTGTTTCTTTGTTTGTTTTTTTTCTGTTAGGTCAGAACTAGCAGGGAACTTGGTTCTTTATAGCAGTTTTTCCTTGGCTGTTACTTTATGATAATTATCGGGACACACAGAGGTACACGCGGCCTGCAAAAGGCCTGCACGCGTGTAACCCGCGCCGTAACCTTCTATAGCCCGCGTTTGAATGCCTGTTGTAGAGGTTTCAGTAGCGTGTAGGACTCAGAGAGCTTAAGAGGCAGTCTCCCTCTTCCCTGTCAGAATTATACATTCTCAGGGGGCTTTTTGGATCATGTCTGAGTCTTGCTGGTTTACAGTCTTGTTTCGGTTTGATTTATTATGTGTTTTTATTCTTTGCAATTACTTTCCTTTTCGGTTAAAGAAGAAGCATCCAAGCCTTCAGGAGACCCTGATTATCAATACCAGAGGCATCTTCTAGGTCTGGGCTGCCTGTGTTTAGTTTTTTCTTAGAGTTTATACATACACGCGGCCTATGCAAGTGCAGCCTGCGGGTACCCGCGCACTGTTGTAGGTCAGCACGCGTTTGCACGCGTGCTATTTCAGTGACAGTAGCAGGCTTGACAAGTTTCTTTTCAATCAGGGTGGGGCAGTCATCCCCTCCTATGGTGAGAAGTATTCCTCTCAGGGGTTTGACTCTAGGGTAGCACAGTCAGTAGGTTAGGGCCTCTTACCCTTAGCCTGTTTTTTCTTAGTTGATAATTGATAGAAAAGATAAAAAAGAAAAAATGTGTTTTATGGTTTTTAGACAAGCATAAGAGTCGGTGCTTTCTTGATTGCCATTGGGTGTCTTTGCTCTGGTTCTTTGCGATCTGCGCTTTAAGCCAGAATTTAATTTTGTTTTCTTGGTTTTGTGCTTGTCAGCATTTTCCCTTTGTTGCTTCATTTAGCACTCAAATAAAAAAAAAAAATTCTTTTTCATTTTCTTCTTTGTTTGAAGATTGGGTTTCTGCATCAATAGCTAGGAAGAAGTCTTTTGTTCATAAGTTTTTGCAGTGCATTTAAAGTATAAGTAGCTCATAGTTGAGCGAAATTCCTTTATGTTTGCTGCATGAAATCTTAGAAAAATTGAAAAGAAAAGAAGTCTTTCTTCGTGAAAAGTTGTTGATTTTTGCATTTAGTAAAAGCATTTTGTTTCCAGCTTTTTTTATTTGTTTTTTCTTTGAGTCTTTACACATCATCAGTTTCACCTTCATACCCGTGACGTAAAAAATCCAATAAAAGCAACGCTAATTTAAAATCTATTAGACTTTTTGTTTGTAGGGTTCATACACTAGCTCAAGACTAGGGCCTTGGAATAGGTTGGAGAGAAAACTCTCCAAGGCCGCTTAAAAACAAACATTGGAGTCTGTGATAAGGAGTGTAGAAGTCCAGTTTCATGGAAGTTATACGGGACCCCCCTCTAACACAGGGATAAACATGAGGTCGCGTAAGGAAAGGTAGAGGAGATAACCCCTCCAAAGCCAGACCGAGCGTAGTGGAGAACACATATCGAGGATTTGTTTTGGGATTCCGTCGTTTGCATTTGCCAACGGAGCTTCGTGGGTCTCGAATATGTTCGAGGTCCTCAGTTGTCTTCCAGACCATTTTCTCTCGATACCCTTGACAAGTTTCGGGCTTGATACCCTGCTCATTGTGGTCTACCCGACTATCGACTGTACCCGCCTGGTGACTGTTCGTGTGCTGGCAAACTAGTTGCCAATCTTGTTTAGGGACATACACAGGTGACTGCGGGGGTATATCGCGGTACCTAGGACAAACATCGGGCCACGCTTTGCATAGTATACCCAGAGGGTGCTTCTGTTTTCGAGTTGCACTTGCACTGGTAATTTTCTCTAGTGTTGGTTGTTGTAACTATTCTTCAGAATAGTTAGTGATTGCTTGTCTTATATTTAGGGGATTCTTTTTTAGTGGGTGTTACTGTTTGAACGTGTAGAATACCTTAGAGTTTATTGGATCTTCTCACATAGTGGAGGATCCTGAGCTCCGCCAGTCACAAAGGCTTTTGGGCCTGCCGCCGGTTATACTGGAGCCACCCCCGCCACCATTGAGGCGGAAGCTAGACCAACAAGGGTGTTTCAAAGCAATAGGGTTATAAACCATTGTGCCCGAACAACTCCAGGAGGAATCAACCACCAATCTTGGATCGGTTGAAACCCTAACCACTGATACTTGGACACCGATTATTGTACCTAACCAATTTTACGAAAGCTTGTTGGTGCCTCACACAACTATGGGAACAAATGTTGTTTCCTATGGGAATTATTTCATTCCCACCACCGTTTCTACCATAGGAGAAGCATCTCCTAACTTGTTTTCGTCGGCCTGAACCACCATGGTCTCGGCCGCAACTACGTCACACAGTGGACCGACCCCATCTATCATGGTGGCCACAAATCCCTTCACACCTAGTGCGACAGGCTCTCCGTTCTCATATGGTATGCCTAGTTCAGGCACAAGTCCTGCACTCACTCACTCCACTTTACAGACTTTGGGTCTGGGGGTAGGGAGATCTAACGCTCCTCTACAAGGTCAACTTGGGGGCATTCCTGTCCCTTTTAATGCTTTCCCTTACGCTGGAGGTCATATCTCTCCTTCGTCCCCTTCGCTTGGTGGTCTGCATTAGTAGTCCGCCGGGCAACCTGCACACACAAGTTCATTTGGAGCCGGGAGTCAAGGAACACCTGCACAAACTCAGCCGGTAGGTTCGTCACTATTTGTTTGGAATGGGACGTTTGGTAACAACACTTTCGCATCCACCGCTTTCCCATCTGGGGCACCCCCATTTTTGGACAGTCTACTCCGACGCAGGGTACTATTCCTGCGTCAGGGGCACATATAGCAGGGCCTCGGAACTCAGGACAAGGATCTGTTCCCTCCTCTGGAATGTCGTTCAGGGGTAATTCCTTCCATAGTCAATGGAACCCCGGAAAGACTTCTATGCCTCTCCCAGCAGGATCGGCATGGGGTAATCCTTCCCAAAGTCCGTCAAACACGATGAATGCCCAACATCCTCTGTCCTTTATGGGGAATCAGCCAATGATGTCTCCACAAATGAAAAATCCTTACGCTGGTCAGGGCCATGGTTTTTACCAGAATCCGGGCCAGCAGCCAAACTATTCCTGGCAACCGGATGCCAGTCAAACTCCAGGACCCTTTTTCCCAGGCTATCAGCAGCAACCCAAACTACCATTCCTGGCAACGTTACACTTGCCCGATTTGACAAGGTTGTTAAATGATCCTATTTGTCACGATCCACATTGGTCTCCTATGCCAACGAAGTTGCCTTCGGACATTCCAAAGTTCGAGGCCAAACCTAATGAAGATCCAGGTGATCACGTGACTACTTTCCATCTTTGGTGTTCATCTAACTCATTGAAATATGAATCCATCCAGTTGCGGTTGTTTCAATGCACTCTTATTGGGAGTGCCACGAAATGGTACATCGAGCTTGATCTCTCACGATATTCTTCTTTTGCGAACTGGCTATGGCCTTCCTTAACCATTTCCAGTTACCTGTAAGATATGACACCGGCACAGAGCTACTTGCCAATTTCGAACAGACGACAGCGGACCATATCTCTGACCATATCCGAGAGTGGCGATGCCGAAAGAGTCTCATCAAAGTACCAGTCCCACCAGCATTCCTGTTGGAGTGGTTCCTTAAGTCTTTAGTCCCTCAATTGTCCAAAGACGTCGTGACTTTAGGAGTTTTCTCCGAATAAGATGCCATCATGAGGGCTCAACAGTTTGAGCTCATCTATTCTCAGTCTGGTTTATTGTACAACATCCTTCCGGATGCACCACGATCGATACTGGATAAAACTAGACAGAGAGCTGGACCACATGCCGATGGTATTGTTGGTTCAGCACAAACCAAGCCCGCTGAGCAATTGATAAAGAAATTGCAACAGTTATCTATACAACACTCATTGGCCAGCCAGACTACTGCTTTGGCTGCTCCTCCTACCCAAACGTCGGAAGTACACTCCGTGCAGACGACTAACCCAAAGGCCACCCAGCAGCCTGAAGGGAAGAAAAAACAATGCAAAAAGGGTAAGGGGGATTAAAAACCCACTGATAATGCTGGCGAGGGTACCACAGAAAAACGGAAGGTGAGGTATCCATGCAAATTGTGTGCGGAAGACCACCCAACCCATCTATGTCCTTGACTTGCATAGGCCCAAAAGGTTGTCACACAGCAACAACAAGCCGTGTTGACTAATCCCTTTCAGCATGGGCAAAATTTAACTCAAGCCTCTACAAGTGCTGAAGGGGGAAGCCAGGAAACCTGCCCTCCTCCAAATAACTTTTCATCCACGAACGTATATATGGTTAGGGGTGATGCTTTAATAACGACTAGAGCGCACGACTATAGTAAACCAAGCGCTTCTGAGAAGGGTAAAGAAGCTGAGATCCCGTCTCTTCCTCTACAGATCGAGAAGACGTTGGGTGAAACAATGACACACATTCCAAAGGGTGCATTTAAGAAAGCTTCTCACAATCCAAATGCAAGGGCCTCCCATAATTACTCTGTGGTGGAAGATTTATCACAAACTCCTTGTGCAATTTCCGCTTTGGAGGTCCTTCAAAGCTACCCTGCTCAGAGGAAAGCCTTGTTGATTGCTTTAGTCTCTACTGAGACTTGTAACCCGGGTACCATCATGTTAGATATGACCGACTTAAAACCTCGTCTGGCTTACCACGTCGCATTTCAAATAGTAGTGGCTCATCCCACGAAAACTTTTACATGCAATATTTTTCGCACGGTGGTCGATGAGGGCGCCTCAACATGCGCTATGTCATTAGCATGCTAGAAGGCCATTGGTCAGCCTGATTTGTCTCCATCACCTACTCTCCTCACTGTGTTCGACAGTTGTTCTTTCCGACCACATGGCATCATTCTTTCTTTCCCGGTGCAGTTAGTAGGGAAGACCGTGTGCGTCGAAGTAGAGGTAGTCGATGCTCCCCTCAACTATAACCTCTTGTTAGGTCGGAGTTGGACTTATGCTATGCAAGCTGTGGTTGCTACAGTTTTCCGAGTCTTGTTGTTTCCACTTGAGGGTCGGATAGTGACCATTGATCAATTTTCCTTCTCTAGGCATGACCCATCTTTGGGGGCATCCACGGTTCCTATGATTGATAATCCGTAGCCTGGTGTCGTTAACGTTGGAGTTGGTTTGTACCCATCCTTGATGGGTACCTTCAATTACCCACCTCCTCACAATGATGTCCAGTTTATATCTAGTCACCAAAAGGTTGAGATTTTCCACGTTTTGTCGTTCCGCACGACTTACTTTGAGGATCCGTGGATTATTCCTTCCCCATCGGCCATGGTGGATGATACAGGGAACTCCGGCATGTCCATGCTCTTTTCAGCCGCTGAAGTAGCGTACTCTTTCGTCCAGCAAGCTTCAGCTAATCCTGATCCAACTCCCGCACAAGAGTTAGATCCACTTCTAGAGCCTATTTGGGCTCAGGGTTCTCTTTCTACTATCGATTCGTTAGACTTAGTCTTGCCTTCTGACGAAGCTGTCATCGAAGCAATGACTAGTCCGGACAAACCTTAGGACGATCTTCATCATAGATCATATTTCCTCCCAGAGTTACACCAAATTGAGGCAAGAGAATTCACCATCACCATGACGGGAGATCAACCATGTCCTATTAACCTCTTAGCTACACATGAAATTTATGCTGAGGGGAATATGGCGACTATCGCTGAAACTATACCTATCGATATCTCCCAAAACCCTGGCGTCATGGAGAATGTCTTTGTCGGAGCGGACTGCTCCCCCGAAGAGGTTCAGATTTACACGGATCTTTTCAAAGAATTCCACGACGTTTTTGCCTGGTCTTATGAGGAAATGCCAGGTATTGATCCAACAATAGTTGAACATGAAATCACAACGTATCCTGATGCTAAGCCTATTCGACAAAAACTTTGTCCAGTTAATCCTAGGAAAGCAACAGCCATTAAGACGGAGGTTGATAAATTGCTCAAGGCAGGGTTCATTTACCCTATCCATTTGACTCAATGGGTGTCAAACCCCGTGCCGGTCGATAAAAAACAAGGCACGATTAATGTATGTACCGATTTTCGTGATTTGAACAAGGCATATCCAAAAGATAATTATCCAACCCCATTCATCAACCAGATCATTGATGAATGTGCCGGTTGTGAAGCCTTTTCATTCATGGATGGTTTTTCGGGCTATAATCAAATCCAAATTAAACCTGAGGACCAACATAAAACGAAATTCATTTGTCCATGGGGTACATTCGCCTATCGTAAGATTCCTTTTGGCCTCAAGAATGTTGGAGCCACTTTCCAACGGGCCATGTCTTTTGCGTTTCATGACCTCAAACATATAGTCGAGGCCTATCTAGATTATTTAGCATCATGCTCTCACAAGAGAAAGGATCATCCTATGCACCTCAGACTAATCTTCGAACGTTGTCGCTACTTCAAGATTCGCTTGAATCCCAACAAGTGCAGTTTTTGCGTCACATCAAGACGTTTGTTAGGTTTCATTGTATCAACAACAGGGATCATGGTGGATCCTCTTAAGGTGGAGGCAATAATCCAGTTCCCCCCCCCATGTACAATCTTACAACTACAAAGTCTTCAAGGCAAGGCGAACTTCTTATGACGCTTCATCACCAACTATGCCGAAATCACCAAGGGCTTTATGCGTTTACTTAAGAAAGATGTTCCCTTTTTTTGGGATGAGGCCACTCAACGCTCTTTCGACACATTAAAACATGCCCTCACAACCGCGCCTCTGCTATGACCACCTAATTATAACAAGGATTTCCTATTATATCTGGCTGCCGCAGAGTCAACTATAGGCATGGTTTTAGTTCAGGAAGATGATTCATTTTCAGAATACCTGATCTATTACCTGAGCCGAGGCCTCGTAGGACCGGAACTTAATTATTCCCATCTCGAAAAGCTTGCATTGGCAACAGTTCATGCTGTTCAACGGTTTCGTCACTATGTTCTGTTTCACAAGACCACTGTCGTTGCTGTCGTGAATCCATTCCAGTACATGTTAACATGACGAGTTATCGGCGGAAAAATCAGTAGATGGATGGTCATCCTTCAAGAATTTGACTTAGACTTCGTTTCAGCAAAGTCTAAGAAGTCATTGGTCTTCGCAGAACTTATTTCGGAACTTCCGGTTGAGTCAGGTGACGTTGTGCCTGAGGAATCACCTATCTGGGGGGATATGTTTTTGATTGAATCTTCAGACCCCTGGTACGGAGATATACTGATCTATCTCCAGACTTTGAAGTGCCCCACCTCTGCTTCTCATGATGAGCGTCGACGGATACGCCATCAGGCTAAGAACTATCTCATACTCGATGATACGTTGTATCAGAGAGGTGTAGATTGCGTCTTGCATCGATGTCTCACTCATGAGGAGGTTGTCATTGTCCTGAACGATTGTCATACAGGAGCTTGTGGTGGTCACTTATCTGGGTTGGCAACAACCCAAAATATTTTACGAGCAGGTTACTTCTGGCCCACACTTATCAAAGATTGTATTGAGTCGGTCAAGAAGTGTCATCCGTGCCAAATCTTCTCACGGAAGATGAGGGCACATCTAGCTCCTATGTTTCCTGTCATCACAGTTGGTCCCTTCACTAAGTGGTGGATTGATTACACTACATGCAACCCCCCGTCAGCAAGGGGGCATCGCTATATCATCATAGCTGTCGACTACTTCACTAAATGGGTCGAAGCTATGCCAACGTTTAAAGATGATGGAGAGACTGTGGATCTCTTCTTATTCAACCATATTATAGCACGGTTCGACGTCCCGAGAGAGATTGTCACTGACCATGGGAGTCACTTTCAGAACCAAATGATGTCTGAATTAACATCGAAGCTTGGGTTACGACAAGAACATTCATCACCTTACTACCCCCAAGCCAATGGGCAGGTGGAAGTTGTAAAAAAAACTCTTAAGATGATTCTACAGTGAACCATCAACTCAGCCAAGTCAAACTGGCATTTTATGTTATACTCGACATTATGGGCTTACCGAACATCAGTTAATACTGCAACCGGTTTCTCACCTTTCCAACTCATTTACGGGATGGAGGCAGTCTTGCCCATTGAATGTCAAATCCCAGCTCTGAAATTGGCAGTACAGTTACTGCCAGACACTTCTCCACTTGAAGAATGGTTAGTACACCTTGAGCAGCTTGATGAGCAGCATCACAATGTGGCCCTGGCCAACGAGGCTCATAAACATAAGGTCAAGTGTCAATATGATAGGTCCGTTCGTGCTCAGATTTTTTCTGAGGGCGACCTTGTCCTGGTCTATGACCAAGACAAGGACCCCCTGGGGGAAGGAAAGTTTAAACCCATGTGGTTCAGACCCTTCATTATTAAAGAGGTGTTAAAAAAGGGTGCTTATCATTTGGTCGATTTTGAAGGGAATGCTTTCGTGGAGCCTAGAAATGGGCTCTACCTCAAGAAGTATTACTCATAGAGCGGTCACTGTGGGTAACGTTTTGTAACATATGTATGGTGTTTGTACTATTACTTTTTTACATTTCTTTTAAAAAGTGTTATGGACGTGTCATTGATGTTATATTTCGTCAATATGGCAGATGTCAAGTGAGTTTGAGGTGTTCGTTGGGTATGCAGATGGTGCTAGTCGACACACGCGGAGGCTTGCATCTGCATCTTGGGTAATCTTTACACCACAGGGTCAGTTGTTATCTTCCGGGGGTATATGCTTAGGTGACACCACAAATAATGTCGCTGAGTATAGTGCAGTTATTGAGTTTCTTCGTGACACTTTGTCATTGGGTATCTCTCGTCTTCGGGTCTATCTAGACACTCAACTGGTTGTGTTGCAGCTAAACATAATATACTGGGTACATGATCCAACTTTACACCGACGATTCCTTAGGCTACGTCTCTTGGAACGCAACTTTGATTATATCACATATTTTCATGTTCGTAGGAGTCTAAATCAAATCACAGATGCTCTAGCTAATCACATTTTAGATTGGCATCTTGCTCACATATAAGAAGATCATGAACATAAACATGTAAATACATTCTTGTACACATAATCCATAAGACACAAAAAGAGATAAAAACCATATATAAACATCATAAAATCCTCAGAGTACATAGATGGGCGCAAGTGCCTCAAAGGTGGGAACAGTAACGAGTCACCAAGCTTATTCCCTCAAACAATATATATACAATAAGGTGCTCGTGGCACATAAAAAGTCTCAAAGTCTGCTCAGGGCCTATGGGCCCTGTTATAATCATCTACAGCACGGGCTAAATGCCTAAACAATCGGACCCATGTCTGCATGCCCCCACAACGTGAGTCTGCATGGATGGCGGTAGGTCCTCTATCTCTACCATGGGAACTATGTGAGTGAGTATAGTGAAGTTCCGCTCAACTCGCCTAAGAACCCTCTCGGCCTCTCCTGCTAGGAGGTTCCTTGCTACTGCTGCTCCCCCAGCGGCGGCGCCAACGGCTTCTAGCCGTGGGCGACACCTGTTCCGTGTATAATCGGTAGGTCGCACGGGTCCCACATCTGCATCTAATACAAAGTTCACCCATCAAAACCTCTGGTATACAAAAACATGATATATATATAAAAAATACATAAAAATTACATATGCAAAAAAAAAAAAAAACTGTATCAATGGAGACTTACCCATCTCCCCTCGCTCCTCACGAGGAGGCACTGGTATCGCTGGATCTCTGGAAAAGTCGATCCCTACGTATGGGTAGTCCTCAATAGCGGGGATCTGTCGCGACAGCCAAGAAAAAAGTCATCGTTGAAGGCCTCCATGGTCCTTCCACCACCCTGTCGCGACAGTAATGCTGCCCATCTGCATAATGTGGGGAAAGTGGCCATATGTCCTCGTACTGTCAGTCGAGGACTAAAACACGGAACTCTCTCAAAGAAGAATGAACATAGGATGGTCCCAAACCCGAAGTTCCTATGTCTTTGTTTTCGACATGCTGTCAGCTGACTCTTCATGCACTCCAATAGTGTGGTACTCCAATATAAAATGTGTGCATTCATGCACTGGATCACATAGTTCATCTGTGCGCGCGAAGCCTGATGCACGGTTGCTAAGCCGGTAATCCGCCCAATAAACAGTAAAATAGTTTGTAGGGTGAGACTGGTAATCCTACTAACAGGCACCGAGGAAGTCCTAGGATCGGTCCCAGCCTCACAATACTCATCTATCAGCTCCGAGACTTTGCTCGGCCCCATAGGAAACGACTGAAAGTTGACTAGTTCCCCTCTCCTCGAGAGGCCAATCAAGAAGTAAATGTCCTCGGTGGTGGGCACCAAGGATTGCCCCTATAGCATGAATGCCTCTGCATTAGGGTGCCAGTAATCAACCAAGGCGTTCAGTAGCCTTGGTTGCGTGCGCATAAACAGACATAGAAAGAATTTCACCAACCCACACTGCATCAACACGACCACAACATTCGGATCTGCAACCACTAACTCATTGGCGGCCTCGTGCTCCCTCTCCCTCCACTGAACATACATCCTGCCAACACAACAAAGAAAAAAAGGAGGGTCAATACTTTTATACAGTGGTTTTTTCATTACACAGGGGGGTACCCACGGCTTGTAGAGGCGACAGTCACGGGTACCCGCGGGCTGTCCCTGGACAACCCATGTTTGCCTAGGGCCGACCTTTGTGAGGTCGACGGCCGACCCCAAAATCAACTAAAAATCTTAAAATGACGTATTGAATAGCAAGACAAGGGAGTTTGTACTTACTTGGTCCAAGCAGAAGTGCGTTTCGTCCACCGTAGCTCCCGGAATCACGATCTTTGGCAAAGGGGGTCTTTTGGCTCCAGAGTCAATTTCCAAATCAGCAATGGTGGTAATGAGTTGTCAGCTTCTATTTATAGACTTTTTGGCCTCTTTTTGTCACTTTTTTGGGCCCCTTTATCAGTTTCTTTATACCAAAAACCATTTAGAGTGATCCAGGAGTTACATGGGAGGGATTTGATCAGGTATTGTGATAATTTTTATTGAGTTTCGAAAAATAAAAATAAAAATATAGTGACGGTCCATAAAAAAAAAAAAAATCTTCAAAAATCAACTGGAGCATATAGGATAGGATTTCATCCCAATTGTTGCATCTCGTTGCCTTTTGTTCTTATGATATAGGATCGATCCCATCCGTTTGTGACACAGAACCATCATATCTGCTCTAGAAGTGTCGCAACTTGGTGGTAGAGCTTACCAAAACATGGATGCCCTAGGTAGGTCTTGGTCGCATTATGGTGTCCATGCCGTTTCTAACAACACTATAGGCTCGGGAGCCCGTATAGTCTTTCCTGAATATGAGTTTTGAGCCTCATTTGCATGGGTCCTTTTTACTCTTTGACTTACCCTCCGGACTCCCGAAACATAACGGGTCTCCTTTTAATCCCTTTTCAGACCCTCTAAACATGAAAAGATTGTCGAGCGATCTTGTGGCCTTTCACGCTCGTTAAACTAAAATTTGAAGTCACGTCTTTCCGGCGGTAGTTTACCCCTTTTTAGGTCCAGACGGTCAATTGTACGAACAAAGGAATACTCTATTGAATTCCCATTCTTTAGAAGAGTATCCTCAGGTATAATTTTATTCCTTTTTCGAGCCCGAGGGACTAAATTTACGAAAAAGAAACCCCCCCTGGAGTCCATAGTTAAGCTCTTTTCAGACTCCCTAAAATCGAAAAGATCGTCGAGTGACCTTATTCTTTCACACTCGTTAAATTGGTCCAGTAGAATATTCTTGACGGAGTCCATAGTTAATCTTTTTTCAGACTCCTTAAAAGTGAAAAAATAGTCGAGTGATCTTTACCTTTTCACACTCGTTAAAATGGTTTTGAATTGACGTCTAATCGGTGCTAGTTTATCCCTTTTTCGAACCGACTAGACTATTGACGAAAAAGGTACCCCAAGGGAGTTTCCTTTTATTCTTTTTCAGACTCTCTAAATATGAAAAATCACCGAGATTCCCTTCTCTGGGCTCGTTCAACTTACATCGAAGGACGTTACCATAATGTGTTCTATCAACCACATTTGCATACCTTACCCATCAACCTAGTAACCGTTTGCTTCTGCGTCTTAACACCTTTGTCCACTGGAGGATTTTTCCCAAGTATCATTTCCCTAGAACATCAATCTTGTCCTTGTGCCTCGAACTTGTATGTTTGTAGAACTCGTTCCTCCATTGTAACATAATACTCCTTTTTTCTTTTTTCACAAATCATTAAAAAGAACAAAAAAATCAAATATACCCCAAAAAGAGGATGGGAAAAGTATTTTCTTTATTGGCAGCATAATGAGTCGCCCTTGGATGAAACACATCTGTCTGTTTGATCATCAGACTATGGGATGTAGTACGACCTTAGGAAGCTTTGCTCGCTATATAGAGTTGTGTCCTCCACCGTTTGGTTACTCTTCCAAACATATGGAGAGTTTGCGTTGCCTCCTGCTTCGTAGACTTATGATTAACAGATATGCTCCCTGAGTCTTATCCCTTGTCGTGCTATTGTCCAAGGGAAGTTTGTCACTGAGCCTAAGTCGGCCCCTCTGCAATATGTATCTTGTCCGCATACCCAGCCATCCTGAACGTCCAATCAAGTCTTTGTTCGAAATCACTGAAGCCTTCAGTCTGATCATCAAGTTTATCAAGTCCATAACCGACGAGTCGTCGAAGACCTCTGGGTAGTGCATTCATACACTCATATTACACTCCTACTCGAGTTTAGAAGATTTTGAAGTTGTTGCTCGCACTCTGAAGTACAACCATCAGGCCAAATCAGCTTCTGGGAGATGGATACTTTATATGTATATCTTTCTGATTTCGAGATGTAGCTCCACTGTGTATTATTTGCGGCTACTCTTTAGAGTTATTTGACATGGATATACAGTGTATTTGATTGGTAGCCATGGTTCTATTTCATTCCAAGCATGGGTATGCCCGCCTCGGTGACACATTTGTTATTTTGCAGACGACACCTCTTGATTCCTGGTTCTTGGGCTCACTCATTCAAGATATCAGTACAGATTGGTAAAGAATTGGTAATGTATTTCAGCCATCAGATGATCTTTTGACCTCACACATTAGGGGGAATCTGTTATAACCCTAAATTGCACCATACTTGCTTACCTGGCATCAGGCCAACTCATTTCCCTTCATTGCCAAAAAATATGTTGAGAAACCTCTTTAAAAAACCTATTGGGTAAAGGTACACACACCCTAACCCACTACTGCACGCGTTAGAACGCTGGCAGGCCTATTACAGCCCGTGTTTACCTAACAAAGCATAAAAACAGGAAATTTGTCGACAGGACAAAAAGCTATGGGTCAGTTAACTGAAACTCCCAACCATGCATGGCCGAGAGTTCGTCCAAAACCCTAGCTCCTTCTAGCCTATAAAAGAAGGGGTAGGGGTACCATTGGGAAGAGGAAAAATATAGCAAAGAAACTCTGCCCATTTTCCAAGTCCATTTGTCCCAACCCTTTAGCCTTTCCTCAAGCCTAAGGAGAATTAACGCAAAGCAGTTGGAGGACAAACAAGAGGAGGAGCCCAGGATCAGGATCAAGGAGCGGTGGTCGGTCTCAACTTCAAAATTGTAAGTTGATTCATTTTGAAAATAATAAAAGAATACTTTTCCCATCCCAATGCATGAGTTATATGTGGTTTGTGTAGTTTATGCTTAATTTCTAACCCTCAAGTAGAAAAGTAGCATGCATGCGTAACGTTTTGTCTTGATTGCAGGTTAACTTTGGAAGGAGTTGCACGAGTAAGAAGTCAAGAGCGCAATGGAGGATCTACACCAAACATCAGTAAAAAGGTTAGTAGTTCCTTTCCATGCATGTATCACAAGAAGGGGTTTAAAGTTTTGGGTGGTAGGTTAAAAGGTCATTTCTTTAAGGTCAACATCTGCATGCAAGCCTAGCCCTAGCTTGTTAGTCCGTAGTGTATTATTTCCCAACAACACATTCCTTTGGTGCTTCTTGAAATTGTTCCACCTATCCAACTGCTTGAATTACATATGGTTTGGACGTTGTCACATATAGTAGGCTACCAATCATTGACCTGTATTTCCTCTGATCCGTAGAATTTGAATCATAATCTTTTATCAACTTTCAACTGGTTTGCATGAGAGTGATAATTGGTTTGCAATCTTCCATTCCAAACCTCTTTATCATTTCTCTCATATACTTGGTTTGAGAAATAAAAATTCCTTGTTTTCTTTGACGTATCTAAATTCCCAGAAAGAATGATAGTTATCCAAGTAATGACATTTCAAATTCATTCTGCATATCCTTTGCAAATTTATGGATTAACCTGTTATCATCACTACCAAAAATAATATCATCAACATAAACTTCAATTAATAAAATACTATCTTGACTTACCTTGATGTAGAGGTTGTTGTCTGCACTTCACTTTATGAACCCTTCCTCCTGTAGATATTTATCCAATCTATAGTACCATGCTCTAGGAGCATGTTTTAGCCCATACAATGCCTTATTTAATTTACACACATAATCTGCGTTCGCTGACAATTGAAATCCTTCTAGTTGTTCAATGTAGACTTCTTCTTTAAGTTCCCCATTCGCAAAAGTTGATTTTACGTCCATATGATACACTTTAATATTTTTGGAGCATGCATAAGATAAAAGAAATCAAATTGATTCCATTTTGGAAACTGGGGAAATGTCTCTTCAAAGTCGATTCCTTCAACCTATTCATATCCTTTAAATACCAATCTAACTTTGTTACGTGTAACCTATCCATATTCATTCAATTTATTCATGTATACGCACTTTGTGTCTATCACATTCTTATCCTTTGGTCTTTGAACCAATTCGCAAGTGTCATTTTTCTCTATTTGATCTAATTCTTCATCCATGGCCTTATTCCAAAATTCATCCTTGTTGGCCTCTTAAAACCAGGTGGGTTCAATCGTAGATGGGAGTGTTAGGTGTGTTTGTTCTAGTGAACAGATTCTTCTTCTAGTATCTGTTGGCAGGTTTACAGTTGGGAGTGAGTTTGTCATTGATTTCAATAACAACGATGGAAAACAGGCTCGGAAGACATCGTAAGTCCATACAAGAGGAGTGCACAGATGGAGGACAGATCTCGGGCATTAGATCTGAGCGTGGGGTCTGAGCATCATTGGATCTAGGAGAACTTGCATGTTCTTTAAGTTCAAGGAGAAGAGGGCTTACAAAATCCTGAAAGCAGGAGGACCCTCCATCTTCGGTAAGGACACGTGGTCACAGATCATCATTTCGTTGACTGGAAAGTCAAAGGAATGAGGTTCTCTATCCTTCCAACTTGCAAAACATGAAATGACGATATAATCTCAACCTTTGGATCGAGGTCAAATATGGACCGTCGATCCAAGAAGGAAACGTGGCTAAAGATCAACATTTCACTCACTGAAAGGTCAAAGGAAGGAGGTTCCCTAACCTCTCGAACTCGTGAAACACAAAATGATGATATAATCTTAGCCATTGGATTGAGGAAAAATCTAGACCATCGATCCAAGAAGTGACACATGGCAGCCACTCGTTTCATGACATGTCATCGAGTGATGTCACTCCGGGAGTTTATTTTCAAGAGTTTTAGCATCAACACTCCCCCAAAGTCCTGGAAGATAAAGTTATGGGGCAGAGGATAGTCGTATGATCACCACAGATTGTGGACCATTGATCCGGAGAGAGAAGCGCTCAAATGATTTGCGAGTGGTCATATCTCGTGGTCACATCGTCAAGAGTTAGAGATCATAGATAGTGAATCCAAGCTTTGTTTTAGAGTTTGCAACATGGAGAGTCGAGACGAATCATCACAAAATCCCCGAAACGTGAAATTGCAAAATGCACTTTCGAATTAGGCTGTGGTCACCATCGGTGGTCACGTGAAGGTAGGAGTGTGAAAGATTCTAGGCTCCATTTCGGATATAGTGATTCCAGAGGAAGCAGTCAAGGAGACTCATGGGAGAATCTTTGAAACACGAAATTGTGAAATGCATTTTTGAATTAGGCTGTGGTCACTGCCGGTGGTCGTGTGAATGGAAGGAACTAGCATATATAGGCTCCATTTCAGGTATCGAGAGTTGGAGGAGTCAAGGGACTCATGGGCAAATCCCCGAAGTGAAAAATCGCAAAATGCACTTTCAAATGGGGTTGTGGTCACAACCAGTGGTCCTATCAGCAGAAGTGAAGGGAAGGAGCTAGAAAATCTAGGCTCCATTCCAAAGTTTTCACGAGTGGAGCGAGGCAACTCCCAGCTATATATACTGGATCACGAAATCATGTGAAAGGAAAGGGATTAGCCAGAAAGGATAAACACCCATTGTAAAGTTTTCCTCAGGAAGACAGAGGGCGATAAACGCATGAACGTGCGGAGATTCTCTCAGAAACTGCCAGAAGGAAGTGATTGCATCTTCCAGAGAATTTGAATAGACTTCAAGGTGATCGACAGAGAAGACAAAGAGTCTCGAGGAAAATGCCAGTAGAGTGTAGATTCATCATAGAGTTGACTAACAGATGGAAGTGGGTCGAAGACTGTTACAGTCAGCAAATCCAAAGGATCTCAAGAGAAGGGTCATTGATGATGAATGGAGTGAAGTGTATGCAGTGGGATAGCACATGCATCATGCACAAGGTGCACAGAGACTATAAAAATGCATAACAGAGAAGAGATCTTGTTGCTGCTATTGTGAGTGATGCATGAGTGTAGAAGCATGATGTGTAGGAGCTAAAGCACAGAAGAAAAAAGAACAGAGATGGATATCTATGAGAAGAAGAGAAAGTTGAGGTGTGCATGTTGAGACAGAGGAGAAGATCAGAAAGATGAAGAGGATGCAAGAAGGAAGACACTGATGCAGGTAGAGCAGAGCAACATAGAATACCAGTGATAAGCCTGGTAAGCCAATGAAAACTATTGAATCACTGTAATAAATTCACAGAAATCAAAGTTTTATATTTCAAGGTGGTTGGGAGGTGCTAGGGAGGACTTTTTTCCTCATAATTTCAAGTAGGTGCTTCAACGCAGGGAGTTATATCTTCCATCTAGTTGTAGACAGAAAAAACCAAGGTGGCAGGGTGGTGCAAGGGAGAACATTGGTTCTCTGATATACAAGTCGATGCCTGTATGACTGGAAGTTGGTGCTTCCATCCAATTGATGCTAGAACATTCAGGGAGTTGGTACTTCCTTCTAGTGGGTGCTAGAGAAACCAGAGAGTTGGTTCTCTCAACAAGTAGAATGTTGCAAAACAGAGGTGGTAGACTCATTATGACTTGTTGCTCATAAGAATGATAATGTACAGAAAATAATTATCATATAAAGAAGAAGAGGTTTTCACCCTTTATGGGTTTCCTCGGGAATATATGTCTCTGTATTATACATGTGTGTGATTGATGTTGAATGCTCTACTGCTTATTTATTGTGATCATCATTGAGATTTATGTAATGAGTTTAAAAATGGATATAATTGTTTAAGCACAATGACAATTGATTCACCCCCCCTCTCAGTTGTCCAATAGTCTCAACTCCTACATATTTGTTTCTGATAATCTGATCTGAAGGATGATTCTTCTGTACTTGTTTGCTAGGTGTCTTTGGAGGCACTTGCTGAACTTGCTCTTCTGATTTTGTCGGATCCTCTTCATATTCCCCTTCTACTTCCTTTTCATCTTTTGTTTCTTCTTCGTAAAGATGTTCCATTGATTCATTTTCTTCTTCCTTTAATTATTGTATACCTGTTTCATCAATTGTTACGTTGATTCTTTCCAGAACTTTTCTCAATCTCAGTTTGTAATACTTGTATTCTTTCCTTGTACTTGAGTAACCAACAAGTACCATTTTTCCACATAAGATTCAAACTTTCCCATTCTTCCATCTTCTCTTTTGATGTAGCATTTTCTTCCAAAAACTTTGAAGTGCTTCACATTTGTTGGCCTTCCTTTCCATAGCTCGTAGGGATTTTTTTTAGTGTTGCTTCTGAGAATTGCTCTATTTTGAATGTGAACTGTTGTATGCATTGCCTGTGTCCAAAAAATATCTGTCAATTTGGAATCGATTAGAATTGTTTGAGCCATTTCTTGTACTATCATGTTCTTTCTTTCAACAACTCCATTCTATTAAGGTGCCCTAGCAATGAAGAATTACCTTTTTATTCCATGACTTATGCAATAGTCCATAAATTCCTTTAAAGCGAACTCTCCTCCATTATCAGATCTCAAGCATTTGATGTTTGAATCCATTTCATTTTAAACCATTTCCTTCTAGATATTGAAGTTTTCAAAATATTCTAACTTATTCTTGAGAAATAAAAATGCAGTCATTCTTGTATAATCATCAACTAATAACATAATTTATTTCTCACCTTTTAATTCCTTTGTTGTAGTTGGTCCAACTAGATCAGTATGCACAATTTCTAGTGGTCTTCTTATTGAATATTCCTTTTATTTGAATGTGGTCTTTGTTTTTTTTACTTGTTGACAATGCTTGCATAAAGTGCTGGCTGGTTTCATGATTTGGGGCATTTCGAAGACTGCTTCTCTTTTGCTGACTTTGACAAGGTTATAAAAATGTGTGTGACCCATTCTTCTGTGCCATAGCCAACTTTCATCTTCCTTTCCTAGACAACAGTTTTCATTTCCAATTTCACTTAACACATATATGTTGCTTGAAGTTCTCGCAGTTGTAGCAATAATTTTTCTTGAACCTTCTTTTCTTATCTCACACATTTGTGAATCGAAAGTAACTTTATGAGCTTGGTCACACATTTGACTCACACTTAGAAGATTATGTTTCATATCTTCTACTAGTAGAACATTTTATTCTTTTGTATTCATAGTCCCAATTATGATTGTGCCTTTTCTAATGATTTTAGTTGAATCATCATTTCTAAAGGAGATTGATCCATATCTTTCCTTTCTTAATGTAAGAAACCAATATCTATCACCTCTCATGTGTTTTGAACAACCATTGTCAACATACCAACCAAATTTCTTCTGCTTATCTTGTAGAGAGAGTGTGCATTATTCATTGTTGTATTGATTCTTATTTCTTATCCATGTCCTTTTTCGAGGTTCATCTCTGTGATTGTTGTTGTTTTGTTGTGGTTCTTTAGGAGGGATTGTCATTCTGCAATCTTTTTCCATGTGTCCAAAGTTGTTACACTTGTAGCATTCCACTTCATTTCTTAATGATTCAAACATGTTGTAACTTCTTCTCTATTTTTCACTAGGACTTCTTGGATAACCCTTTTGTGTATGAATTTCAAAGTTGTTTATGTTCCTATTGTTATCTCTACAATTCACAACTTTATGTCCAAAATTATTACATGCATAAAATAAACCAAAAAATATAGTTTGATACCTAGGAGTTGAAGATCTTATGAAAGGAGGTGCTCTTCTGAATCCTTCTTCTTCTTGAGGACTATATGTCTATTGTTGATTCTGAAATCTAAATCTTCTTGGTGGAGGAGTGTCCCTGTAATATTCCTTGTATATCTTCCTATCCCCTTTGATTGTTTCTACATATCTTTTTGGATATGTTTCTTGCTCTGTTGTTTTGGAGCTTGATCCATTTTCTGTCTGATTGAATCCAAGCTCAGACTTGTCAAGATGAGATTTTTGACTGCTGATAATGTCATCCAAAACTTTTGAGCTATTCTGCATATTTTTCTTTTGAATATCCTTTCTTAATGTGACAATATCTGCTTCCAAATTTCCAATTTTTCTATCCTTTTCTTCTAGTTGTTCTTTGAGTTCTTCTTCAATTCTTTTATCTTCTTCTATTTGAACCTTCAATTTTTTTATCATTTGTTCTAATTCTTGAGTATCTTCTTTCTTTTCTAGTTCTGCTTGTAGTTTCTTATTTTTCTTCTTTTCTCTTCTGATAACTTCTATGGCACACATCAATTCTTCTCGGTAGTCAACTTCTTCCTCTTCAATTTATTCTTCGACTTCTTCATATTCTTCTTCAACTTATTCATATTCTTCTTTGGATTATTCTTTATCAGAGTCTTCTACTGCCATGCATAGAACTCTTCTTGTCTCACTTTTGGCCCTTGACCAAGTTTTGGGAGTTTCTTTGTCATGTTGACCTATTTTGGGACTTTGACAGCCTGTCGAAGGAGGAACGCAAGTCAAAGCATAGATCATGGGATCTTGGCCCCTTTTTGGGCCCCTTTTTGGGTTTTTGGGAATATGTAACGGGAATGGGATGTCGACCCATGGGTTTACCCATGTTTAGGCATATTTTGTAATATATATATATAGAAGGATAGGCAATATAGAAAGAGGTCGGTGTGATAAGTGAAAAAGGAATGGATAAGTGCTATATCTATGTGACCAAAGGATTGTAAGTGCTCTATGCATAATGTGTAAGACCTGTAGAGTTGAGTTGAAGTCTCTGTGAGAGACTGTAGAAGGATTTGTGTTGTAACGCGAGGAAGAAGGATTTAGCTAGTTGCGCACATCTTTTGTCCTGTGCAGAGTAAGGGTTTTGAGGCTCTGTGCTTATAACCGATTGACCAAAGACAATAAACAAGAAGAGTTAGTGGACACAACACCAGGGTGGGGGTGAACCACGTAAACCCTGTGTGTTGTGATTTGTGATTTGTCTTGATGTATTTACATATTATATGCAAAATTTGTTGATATGTTTAGATAGATCTATTCATGCTTGGTGCTGATTATATGTTAGAATGTTAGATCTGATCCAGATATTCATGCTTAGTGCTTGATATGCTCATTATAATCCATTTGTATATGCTAAGTGCTTGAATACTGTAGATTAGTGTGAATGTTGTGAGGTTCTTTCTCATAAGCGAAATGGTTATTGAATTTATATTGAGGAACTAATGGTGCTAAGTTCTCTAGTAAGCTGTATAATCACAGATCTATGTCCCAGCTAAGTTTGTAGACACTTGAGTCCTCCAACCACCCCTACCTCTACCTCGGGTGAGACTTCATATACTTCACAGGTGTTGCCGAAAGGGCCAGTAGTTAGGGTTTTGTTGGTGCATTGTTGGTGCATTGAACCCCGGGTCTACCCCTGTGCCAACAAATGGTTCTGTTGCCAGGACCTGAAACTATGATTGTTGGGAACTGAGAAAGAAGAAGCTCTATGAAAAGATTCATCCTGAAATTGTGAAAGATCTGTGCATAGATCTATGCCCTAGTGCGCAGTATTCTACTTGATGTGTGAAGGTCTATGCTAAAGAAAGAAGGTTAGATATTAAAGAAAGAAGCCAGATCTAAAGAAAATAAGGTCATATCTAAAGAAAAGAAGCAAGATCTAAATGCTTGGTACTCTAAGAAAAGTAAAAGTAAGAATTTCTGACTAAAAGAGGTAATATTTGCAAGCTGATATGTTCTCTGATAAAGGTAAGAATAATTAAAACTGTTAGATATGAAAGATTTGTGCCCTGTAGAAGTAAGATAAGTGGAAATTTTTGTTTCTAGAGTATGGATCTAGGTTTATTTAATAGAGTCTGTCCTAGTTTGAAATCTAGGTCATTAATAGATGAAAGAAGTTTTGATATGAGTAGATCTGATAAGAATAGTGAAAGATATGTTATACCTATGCAAAGAAAGAATGTTTGGACTAACGAATGGATGCAGGATCCTAGAAAGAAATTGTTGCAAGTTAACTCATATGATCTTAGTGCGTAGTACAGAAGAAGATGGGGATCATTTAAAAGGAAGAGATGATTAACCCTCTGTTACAGTTGCAGAAGACTGGGCCATCTTGCTAAGGAATGTCCTGGTGGAAGACCTAGTTGTATTTCTTGTAAATCTCTAGACCATGAAGTATTGGATTTCCATAGAATGATTGCTAATCTTGAAAGAATGAATCTAAATCAAGAAAACCCTAAGGCAGATCCAAAACCTATAGATGAACCTCAGAAAGAATCAAAGAAAGAATTTCTACAGATGAAAGAAACCCTCAATGACCACCGACATGTCATATTATCAGATATCTTCAGAGAGAAGGAATGCATCGAAGCAAGAATAAGAGACTTCGACATTGACTGTGTTATGGATGAGGAAACATAGATGAATATTATGCCAGAGAGAACCTGGGAAGCTATAGGAAGGCCTGCTATGATTTCTTCACTAGGAGGAGTAGGTTTATTCAGAGGAAAGATAGTAAACCTATGTGGAAGGCTTTCTCAGATACCTATGACTGTAAATGGAACTTCGACCGAAGAAGACTTTGAGATTATTAAATTTATTGAAGACAATGTTTCGTTTACCATGGTAATAGGAAAACCTTAGATTGATAGAGATCAAGCTAGACGAATGGAAGAAGAAGAAGTTTTGGAATAGAAGAAGAAAAAGTTAAAAGACTTTATGACCAAAAGGATCATGCACTTGATTGAGGAATATGAGAGAAAATCGTGGATATTTAATACTAGCAACCTAGATGTTGAAACTAAGATACTACTAGAGGATCCTCAGAAGGTTGAATTACCTATCCCAGATAAAGAAGAAGTGTTATTCAGGAACCCTAGGAAAGAAAATCAACAACGCGAAGTAACTAAGACCAAAGAAGAAAAGAATCAGAATGAGAAAAGGATTACTGAGACGAAGATCACTCGAAAGAAGGCCAGAAGTTAAGAAAGAAGAGGGATAATACTAAAAGGTTACATGAGGCTCTAGAGGAGACCTCGCAGAAAGAAAAATTGTAGAATTGGAGCTTCGCCAAGATAAGAGAACAATGACACATGGCACTTCACCATGACAAAGAAATATAGCCCTTGGGGACGATATATCCATTCGAATTCTGCTCCGAATGGAAAGAAAAGAAATAAAGGTTTGTCATTTGACCGTTGGACCGCACCATAACAGATCGGATAGGAGTTAATGGAGGCTCATACCCATTACAAGCCAACCATTGTCAAATTACCTATTTACATCGTCACGCCATGTACCGAGAACACTTTTTCCAATCGAGAATTTGAGCCCATAGCCTAAGACGATTTTATACAATGATCATTGTGCTTTCATTCTCTATCTCATTACCATGTTTGAGTTGTTCCTCGATCTCTCGAATTGTTTACCCTGAGTGCATATGTCGAAAGCATTGAGTGTTGCAGAGAAATCCTCTCAGGAAGTTTTGATAGACTTGATGACAGAGAGAGTCACGTTAGAAAAAAGAGTGTCTATAGGTGTACAAGCATATTCGACGAGAGGACTGTGAGCCACTCCGTCCATTTCTCGAGCCGGACTATCCCGTCCATCTGCTAAGAAACAAATGAAGCACAGAGATGATATCGCGAATGCTAAGATAATTTTGAGCATTCTACCTACTTATTTACCACCTCTTAACAATGTAATAAACCGAGATAGTGTGCCCATAGATTTTGAATATGAATTGGTCACTGTGTACCTTTCGAAGGGGATACGTGCAGTGCACACAGATCAGGATAAGATCGCAACGTTGAAGTTTAGTGACTTCAACCTCGGTGACAGGAAAGTGTACAATATGCTAGCCCCATAAACATATCTGACTAGAACCAAGGGAAATAATTCAAAGATCGTTCCCTAGCATTGGACCATGAACCTTGCGCAATCCACACTTCTTAATGTAATGAATATTCCTCACTTCGAGAGGCATCAAGAAGTGAACATGTGCATCAAGTTCTTGTTGTCCTGCTATCATGGAGGATACTTATGGTTGAACCGACGCATCACAGTGGATCCGACTTTGATTAATCGGATCACAGGGCTTAGCATGTAAGGACCTGACCCACAGGATTTCTACCCCGGAAATACCATAGATTGCGTTCTCACCCAGAGAATAAAGGATACTTACGACAATGTAGAGAAGGGAACAAGAGGCTACAAGGTAGCCTCTATCCAGAGAAACATAGTGTGCATTGCCTGTCAGGTGATCGTAGCCAAGCCAGTTCACAAGAACTGACCAACCCAAGTAACTGGATTTGTATTCGACCTCGCAAGGAAGTGCGCGGAGGGACTACATATGAATTGAGCGAAGTACCTCGTGAACCAACTGGAAATATATTATAGGGAATCGCAAGATCAGCTGGCTTCTTATCCTGATCGCTTTCATCACATGGGAGATGCTGGAAGGTGTGACCGTTTTGGACACCAAGCCATTTGAACCTCTGACCGTGAAGTTCAATACGTTGTGGTACTCCAACAACATGAACACGCAATGGAAATCAAATGCCATATTGCACACATATTATAACCAATTGAAGGTATCCATACAAGCCACACCTCGCATAACCCCAAACACACTTCACAAGTTTAGACCCTTGATGAAATTCAGCGTGGACCACCATTTTATCTATATCACAACGTGCGCTGATGAGCATAAACAATAGCTACAATCATACTACAAGTTAACGTAGGATGACTTGAAGGAGATTACCAAGGAATGGTTGGCGGACCTCCTTGTTATAGCAGACCCTACAGAGATGTCTGATGTTAACAACCCCAAAAATGCACCGAATACAGCCGGACCTAGAAAGATAAAGAAGACAGAAGAGCTCCACGATTTAGACAGTGCATCCGTGAAGACTGTGTCCATCTCGACAGAGCAAAGAGGTGATGGAATAGAAGTTGAACAGAAGAAAGGCGAGGTTACACGACCAAGATACGAGGAGGATCCCTTGAAGATAAGGAAGGGTTCCCCTTCGAAACATTCTTCAAGGAATAAAATGAAAGCAACGATAACCAAATTTGAGACCACCCTCACCTCAGATGACTTCAAATTCATCATCACAACACTGAATGATGCTTCGCCAGAGATAACAGAGAAGCAATAAGCTAAGCAGGAGGAGGTTTTCAGTCACATTAAGGATGAACTCCAAGGAGTGCAACAGGCACTACAGTCCAGCTGCGCAATATCCACTGCACCCTTGACGGTTGGAACACCAAAACTAGGTGATGAGCCTGCTCAATTACATCGCATTGTTGATACAGTTGAATCTCACCTTCAACAAGCCCATAAAGAGACAACAAAATTGACCCAGGATTTAGCACAAGTACAAAAATAACTTGAGGAGCAACGAAGTGTTGCAGAAAAAGAAAAGCTCGCTCTACAAGAAAAACGGGATGAAGAAAAAGCAGAGCTACAACAAAGCAAGGAACAATTTCTCGTCGAGCAACTTGAAGTTAAGGAAAGAGTCAACAAAGCACTTCTCTCTTTGACAGTCTCCAAGTACAAACAGAGGAAGAAGTTCCACAACAAGTGGCACAACTAGAAGAGGTAATCTAGAAGCTACAACAATGCATCGTTGACTTAGAGCTCTGCACAGTACCTAAAACCCAATAGGAGATAAGGAACCAAAGAGGACTAGCTTTCTGTAGCGCAGTTGACAGACTAAAATCTCTTGCCTTGGAGTGGAAGCAGCTCAGTAACCGCAATGCCCATACCTATGAAAATCTCACTGAAAATCCAGAATTGCAGACACTGGAGTCGCAGCTCCAAGAAGAAAAGCAGAGCATAGAGACACTACAGGCGCAGTTGAAGGCCCTGTCAGTTGTATAAAGGATGAAGAGATCTCAAGAACAACACACAACTTAGTATCAAATCCATATGATTCAAAACAAAGTGATGGAATTCAATCAACGACTTCAACCTATCCAAGACAAGGCATGTCTGTTGTTTACAAAGGTCAAGAGCCAAGGAGCAGAGCTAGAATAGGTCATCCTCACAATAGAACAATGCTTAAAAGGGCCAGTGAATGATGTAGCGAACCAAGAGTTCATCGAACAAGAGGCCACATCAAAGCAATAAGTCGAAGTAGCTCGAGCCAAGCTCGAGGCATTCGAGGCAGAATTGCTTAGACCAGAGTGACTCGAGACGAGTCACAAGTGAGTGTTGGGGGCTTGTTGGCCCTTGACCAAGTTTTGGGAGTTTCTTGGTCATGTTGACCTATTTTGGGACTTTGACAACTTGTTGAAGGAGGATCGCAAGTTGAAGCGGAGATCACATGATCTTGGCCCCCTTTTGGGCCCCTTTTTGGGATTTTGGGAATATGTAACGAGAATGGGATGTCGACCCATGGGTTTATCCATGTTTAGGACTATTTTTTAATATATATATAGAAGGATAGGAAATATAGAAAAAGGTTGGTGTGTTAAGTGCAAAAGGAATGGCTAAGTGCTAGATCTATGTGACCAAAGGATTGCAAGTGCTATGTGCATACTGTGTAAGACCTGTAGAGCTGAGTGCAAGTCCCTGTGAGAGACTGTAGAAGGATTTGTACTGTAATGCAAGGAAGAAGGATCTAGCTAGCTGCGCACATCTTATGTCCTGTGCGGAGTAAGGGTTTTGAGGCTCTGTTCTTGTAACTGATTGACCAAAGACAATACAGAATAAGAGTTGGTGGATGTAGCCCCAGGGTGGGGGTGAACCATGTAAACCATGTGTGATGTGCTTTGTGCTTTGTCTTGATGTATTTACATATTATATGTGAAATGCTCTGATATGTTTAGATAGATATATTCATGCTTAGTGTTGATTATATGTTATAATGTTAGATCTAATCTAGATATTCATGCTTAGTGCTTGATATGCTCATTCTAATCCATTTGTATATTATAAGTGCGTGAATACTGTAGATTAGTGTGAACGCTACGAGGTTCTGTCTTATAAGCAGAGTGGTTATTGACTCTATATTGAGGAACTAACGGTGTTAAGTTCTCTAGTAAGTTGTATAATCACAGATCTGTGTCCCAGCTAAGTTTGCAGACACTTGAGTCCTGCAACCACCCCTGCCTCTACCTCGGGTGAGACTTCATCTGCTTTGCAGGTGTTGCTGAAAGGGCCGGTAGTTAGGGTTTTGTTGGTGCATTGTTGTAGCGTTGAACCCTGGGTCTGCCTCTATGCCAACACTCATTGTCACTGACTTCATCTTCATATGATGATGAGATGTCCTCTTTGGTGCATAAGTTATTCTTGCAAAACTTCTTTGTATTTCTTTTTCCTTTACATGTTTGTTTTCCTTTTAGTAACCTTCATCATTAAAAATTTTCTTATGAGGACATTTGTTAGCAAAATGACCAATACCATCACAGTTAAAAGAAATTAAAGGAAGTTCACCTTTATACCTACTGTCGGTTCCCTTGTTCAGTATTTTAACGAAGTTGGCCACTTCTTCATCATCTTCTAAGACGTCACTGTTGTTGTTATGTTCTTCTTGTTGCTTTTCCTTTTTCTTTGATCTTTTGGATGATTTGAAGGCTGCTTCTTTTACATCTGGATTTTCTTGTTCAGTTCTCATTTCATATGCTGTGAAGATTCCATGCAATTCATCAATGATTATTGAGTTTAGATTTGGCCTCTCTTCTAGTGATGATAGCTTAGGGTCAAATCTCATAGGAAGAGATTTTAGTACCTTTTGAACAATTACAGATTCTTTGATTTCTTCTCCCAATACTATCATTGCATTTGCTATTTCATCTACTCGTAATAAGTAGGTTGCAATATTCTCATCTTCCTTCATCTTTAGTTGTTCGAAATGACCTCTGTAAGTTTGAAGCTTTGTTACTTTGACTTTTGAATCTCCTTCATAAATATTTCAATTTTTTTCCCAAATATCTTTAGTGTATTTACAATGTGAAAATTTATTGAATACTGTTTCACCAAGACCATTCAGAAGTGCATTTGTGGCTTTGGAATTATTCTGACTGAGTTTCACTACTTTGTCATTTGTTGGCAGAACTGTTGGTACTGTGTATCCATCTACAATTGATTTCCATATTTCAAATCATTGTGCCTGTATATATGTCTTCATCCTTATGCTCTAAAATGCATACTTCTTTCCATCAAACTAAGGTATTCCATTTTTATACAAGTTGTTTCTCTCCATGAACTACCTTTCAGTGGTTAAACTAATTTCTTAGGGAACTTGCTCTGATACCAATTGTTGGATTACTGAGAGGGGGGGTGAATCAATTATAGAGAAATTTAATCCTTTATAACCATATAATACAAGTGTTATATCAATGCATCATTATCATCCAATAACTGCAGAGTAAATAAGCAATGAACAAATGAATAATCATACACATACACCGTACACTAGTGTTTTACGTGGAAACCCAAAGTGGGAGAAAACCACATAATTCTTTTTCTAATATGGCTTGAAGAATTTCATTCATTGGAAGAACCAAATTCCTTTGTTTTCCAGCTGCAACTCGAAGGAGGTTGGAACCCCCTTCAGGCTACAACCTGAGGGAAGCTCCAACTCCCTAATTCACTGGCTACAACTAGAAGGAGGCTACAACCCCCTATGTTCTCATACTATAACTGGAAGGTGGCTACAACCACCTGTCCTTGTAAACCTTCACCAAACAACCTATACCAATAAACCTAAACCATTCATCAACCATGCATCAACTTGAACCTTAACCTCTAATCAACTTGTACCATAAACAAGTACATCAACCATGCACCAACTTGTACCAAACAACCTGTAATCAACTTTTACCATAAACAAGTGCATCCAACCATGTACCAAGTATGTACCAATCATGTATCTGTTGGACACACCTACCACACTTAGAGGGGGGGGGGGGGGGGG
>ML790485.1:242781-270310 GCA_009831015.1 Picea engelmannii
TGATGATGATGATGATTAATGACCACTTCGACCAAATTGGTCTATAGGACCTTAAGAAGGTAAGGGATTACTTGTAATTATTTAAAAAAAAAAAATCTTTCTCGAAAAACATTAAGACAAGCTTTTAAAGATCACCATAGTTTTGTTGAGTTAAAAGGGTAGTGTGACAAATATTTTGAAATTGGGTATATGTTGGACAATCTAAGAGAAAGTATTTTTCATCTTCAACTCTCTTAGTGTCACAAAGGAGACACATTCTTTCGTCCCATGGCGTTTCAGAAATTGACCAGCATTCTGTTTCACTATGGAGCTCATGAGAATTTGTTCTTATTTTACCAATGCTTATTTTTTTCTTTACACTTGTCAAAACATAGAGACAATTTTGATCTTCTAGATTAGGGTTGATTTCCTCCTTATAATACCTTAATTTTCTTCTTTCCTCTAACTCTTTATCACAACAAATTTTCTCCTTAAATTTTTATTTAATACTATTTGTAATAGTATCCTTATTCTGCAGAATGGTCTTTTCCATGATTCCCCAATGACTTGATCGATATAAAGCATCTTTATACCATCTCCATTTGGGTAGAAGGTGGTTAAGGCTAGAGTTTGAAGCAATTTTAGGAATCCTTTTGTCTTCCATGTTGTTTAATTTGTTCTTATACATTAGATACCTAGTACTAGTCATACTAGTCGTGCCCTCAATGGGGGAAAGGCTTGCCTCTAAGAGGAGGAAATGATAGGGCGTATTTCCTTTAATTTTGAGATTATAGGTTGCAAAATTATTTTGGAGTTGCTCTATATTTCTCCATGATTCTCGACAGATACTGCATCCCAAAACTTCGCATCCATATAGAATAAAAGGAGTAAAAAGAGTCTCAAAGAGGAGTTTTTTCGTATCCCATATCGAAAGATTGACTCATTTAAAACTGTCTTCAAGACCATAATAAGATTTTGATCCTCCATTTATCCTTTTCTCAATTCTATAATTCCAGTTGAGCTTGTGGTGAATATCGATTCTAAGATATTTGTTGGAACTCACTTCCTCCAAGTTGTTGTTTTTTTCATATACAAAGGTATCATATGTGATTTGGTGGATTTAATGATCATGAATTTGGTTTTGTCAATATTAACAGTCATACCCATATTTGAGAAAAAATCCTTGAGGATTTTTAACTTCTCTCAAAGATCATGGGCACTCCTTGACATAAAAATGATATCATCAACATAAAGGAGAAGATTGATGGCTATACCAACATGTTTCTTCCAAACACTCTTCTAACTTGTCAATGCATATGCCAAAAAGGGTAGAAGACAATGCATAACCTTGCTTGACTCCAATATTGAAGTTAATTTCTTTCGACTAATCCTCAGTGTTCTTAAACTTAAAAATAATGTTCTCATACAACCTTATAATGAAAAACCTCAACTGGAAAGGAACATTTGTCTCTTCGAATCTATCCCAAATGTTTTTCCTAGGAACTTTGTCAAAATCTTTTCTGAAGTCAACAAAACAACAAAAAATATTGGTTTTAGTATTGTGGAACTCCTTTGAAATGATCATAAGGGTAAAAAAGTGGTCCATAGTTGAATGATATCTCCTAAACCCGACGTGGCCTTTAGCTCTTTTGTCATGACTTTGTAGCCAAAGTATAATCGTCTTTTCCAAAATAATTCTCTATAGCTTGGCTAAAATTGGGATAATCATAATGGTCCTATAATTAGAGGGAATTCTTCTATCCCCACATTTAAAAATAGGTATAATAGGACTTTGTGTCCATGGTTTAGGGAATTTCTACTTTACTACTAAATTGAAGAGCTTGTGTATGTGAGGGATGAGGATATGCCCTTCGATTTTAAAAATTCCATCATGGTAGCCTTCAATGTCCTTAGCTTTCCCATTTGAAAGATTCTTAACCCCAAACTCTATGTCATCCAAAGAAAAGACTCCATCCTTTGTAGGAACAATAGGGATGGTGTCCATGACATTAGGGGACTTGTAAATACTTTAAGGTAGGAATTTCAATCCCTTAAGGGAATTGTATTGTTTTCTTTAGTATTTTGAATTAGACTTTACCTCCAAAACGTCTTAGGATAACACTTCGATAGGCGTAAAAGTCACTCTTTCCTTTTATTCATATAGTACATTTTTTAGCTTTTAATTAAAGATTTGTACATATTGATCATATTGAATTTGAAGGACTCATTATAAGGATTGTTAATGGCTTTCCTAGCAATTTTACATTATTTATTATACCAAGGGTTCGTTGTTCTATTATTCTCTTTATAGGACACCTCCAAAGAGAACTTGTTAATAAAAGTGGAAAGGGTAGTTGTAAAAATATGATAGAGGTCTTAAATGTTGTCCTTATAAGTTAGGAGATGTAATTTATTATTTAAAACCTTGAGAAAACAATCAACTTTACTTTTGTCAAAAATCAATTTCTTTTGATTATTAGAATTTTCTTCAAAGGTGCTCTTGTGCATGGAAAAATTTAGAGTTAGGTTTAAAGGCCTCTGATTAGAGTCAGGTTCATGGTCACGTGAAAGGTCAAAAATTACTATTTGGTTGGAAATGGGGATATCATATATAACATGATCCACAACACTACTACCTAGACCATGAATACAAGTGATCTGGTTGGAGTTTGGCCACTTCATTACTCCATTTTGGTACGAAATAGATTCTCAGTTACGTTTTTAGAGCTTCTTTTGTATCTATTAGTTAAAACAAGGTCTTCATCTATCCATAAAGGAGTATGTTTGGAATCATTGCTTAAAATAATAACTTGGTCAGTTGTAGTTCTAGCATTAAAGTCCCCTAGAAGGAGGATATTACCTTCATTTCTCAAACTGTAAATATCTTGTTCTAAAGTATTATAGGGACAATTTATATATAGATTGTTCTATTATATAAAGTAGAATTAATAGGTGCAAAACAAAAAATTGTTATATACATTTGTTTATCATTGATGTCTGAAATTTCTATCCAAATGTATTGATTTACAGGGTCGATCTTATGAAGTTGAATGCAAGGAGAAATGCTCTTTTTAATATAATAGGCTATGCCTCTTGTCCCTTTGTGGTATGATTTTTTGTTCCACATCGACCATAAGACAAATCCTTTTGTTGTAGGGACCTTAGACTCTTCATGATTCCCTGTTTCAACTAGACAAATAATATCAATATCACTCAAGATCTAACTTAAGATAGGACCTTTGCGAGAGGGAAAGCCCTACCAGTTCCAAACAAGGATCCTGCGTGTCCCAAAAACCTATTTATTATTCTCCTTCTAATCTCTATCCCTAACAATATCTTTTTAATTTCTAATTATTTCCCATTTTCCTTCTTTCTCTACTTCTTTTACCTTTTGAGGTTCCTTCCTTAATTCAACTTGGTCTTTGGGAATTAGGTCTTCATTTATAATTATTCCTCACCCTTTTAAGCTCAGAGATTTTCTCAGTCTATTTTTTTTATGGTCAACACAACTTACTTTGACACAGATCAACCTATATTTATGTCCAATTATTTTCCTATGCTTGTTGCTTCTATGAGGCAAGTTATTTCTATTAAATTATATTAATGTTCTATTAACTTTTTTTTTTATAAGTTCATGAACTAATCTATTAAAATGCAGTAAAATACAGTCAAAAAACACAAAGATTGTTCCTGAGAGTGGAAAAAAATGGGCCTGCCCTTAGTGGGAAACCAGGCGGGGAGAGACTTGATAATTTTGCGTGCCCTTAATGGGAAACCAGGCTTACCAAAAAACATAGGTTTAATTGTCTGTGTATTTTTCCAAAAAACCAATAAAGCTAAAAAAGCTAAAAAAAAGACCAATAAAGCTAAAAAAGATAAAAAAAAAACCTGAAAGTAGTGTAGAGGCTTGAACATCAAGAACATGGGCCATCCATAGGAGTTTCTTCGATGACTCGACAACCACCATAATCATTATCAATGTTGTTGGAAAAGATGGAGTTGTTTGAGGATGGATTTCTGATCAGTAGGCTTGTTGTTTTGATTCCTAGAGCATTCAGCATGTTGTGCATGCCTAGGGCATTCAACATGTTTTTCATGCCTGGGTCAATCCCTTTGGTTGAGCTATGTGTTCCTAGAGCCATCAACCTGCCACACATTCCTGTAGGATTCATCTCAACTATAATGTTGGGACTCTGTTGAGGTGTCTAGGAGTTGGGGTGGGTCGTAGAGGGAGGAAGACAAGTCTAGGGGGAAGGTAGAGTAGAGGAATGAGGGAGAGTTATGGGGGAGTGGGGTGAGGGAGGTGAGATAGAGGGGATAGGAATGAAGAGGCCTAGAAGGCAGAGGAGGACACAAGAGAGGATATTTTTGACCACCTAGTAGCTTTGTTGGTGCCTGGAGGTTCGTCAGGATGCTGGGATGACACCTAACATCTCATCTTCTGATTTGTCGAGCAATTTCCATAGTGATCCTAGAATTGAGCGATCAAAGCCATCCTGGCTAGCCAAGAGGGGAAGATGAGAATTTGTGGAGGTTCTCCTGTCACTGCCACTTCTACCCATGGTGAGGGTGGTGCATCGACGAGGAGGCATGACTGCGCAATTGAGAAGACTGGGCATGGAGAAGGGCCACCACCTTTCGTCGAGAGAAGAGGGGTGTTTTCTATGAGGTGTCGAGAGCCAGTTCACAAGGGAGACAAGGTCGAATATGAGGGAGTGTCACATCTGGTGCCATTAAGGTCGTCAGACTATTGGTGCGTGTGAATTGAAGGTGAGTACAGAGGCAGCGCAAGTGAGGGGTAGAATCCATGTGAGAAATAAAGGAACTGGGTCTCAGGGGGTAGGGTAGCTAAGGCACATGAGGAGGAAGTGAGGTGGAAAATGTTCAAACAACATGACACGCAATGGGGGAGAGGTGGAGGCCAACATTTGGACACCCCCATCTGGGATAATGTTCTATTAGCTTATATTAATATAATATATGTTTTAACTTATCTAGAGAAAGTTTATACGGAACTTTATCATTAATCAATAAATATATATTAATATTAATAAAAATATTGTAGTATAATGTTCTAATATTTATATAATAGTTATATTAATATAATTATTTAATTAAATATTATGTTTTTACAAGTTTTATAATTTTTTATATGAAAAATAAATTATTTTATTAAATTTAAAAATGATTGTTATATTATAATATTAATGTAATATATTAATATTATATTATTTATGGTGTGATAATATTATTAATAGTTATGTCAAGTTGTAGAGTTTATCAAAGCTTTTGTTGCATTGCAATATTTTTGTTGGATTATGTTGGATTACGACGTTCGAACATGGTTATGTGACATTCTAACATTCATCTAAGATAATTTTATGTCGAATTATTTTGTTTCTTAATGGCTATTTATGATTGCATCATTCAACTTGCCAAGTTAATGGATATGTCACATTGTGACATTCATCAAATGTCATGTCACATTGTGATGCGCATTAAGGGTTTTTCACACTGTGATGTTCATCAAATGTGATGTCACATTGTGAAATTGATTAAGGATTTTGTAGAGTTGTGACATTCTTCAATGTTTATGTCAAATTGTAACATTCATTTTGGATTAATTTATAATATACATATGTTTGATTATGATATTCCTGAATGGTTATATGACATTGAGACATTCATCTTGGTTGAATTGTGTTTACTTCCTACATTCATCAATTCTTATGTCACATTGTGGTGTTGATCAAATATTGTGTCAGATTGTGATATTCATAAAGGATTTTGTCACGTTGTGGCATTCATTGAGGGTTATGTTGGATTGCAACATTCCTTTATGGTTATTCGATATTGAAACATTGATATATCCATGTTAACAACTATGTCATATTGCATCTTTCATCAAATCTCATGTCACATTGTGATGTTCATAAAATATTTTGTTGCATTCTACGTTAACGAAATCTCATCACATTATGACATTAGTAAAGAATTTTTTCCCATTGCAACATTTATCGAGGGCCATGTTGGACCATGGATTTCCTTAATGGTTAATGGATACATTTTATTGTGATCTTCATCAATGGTTATGTGACATTGAGACATTCATCTTGGTTTAGCTATGTTGGATTCCTACATTAGTGAATGATTATGTCATATTGTGGTGTCAATCAAATGTGATGTCACATTGTATCATTAATAAAGGATTTTGTCACATTGTGAAATTCATCAAGGGTAATGATGCATTGAATTTGGTTTATTTTTGTTGGGCCTGGTTGGGTATTCTTCATTATGGTTCACTATGGTGTTTGATTGTGGTTGGCCAGTGATGCAAGAGCATCGCCTTCAAATTCAAAGAAGAAAGCATGGAGGCAGATATATGACATCTCAACATGATAGAATTTCAAATCAACATTTAACTCAAAAACAAAACGAGTTGTTGAGATATTTTGGAAACGACTTTTTTAAATATATCTTGTTGGAAAGTCATGTATGACTGTAAGGAGTTGCATATAGAGAGAGTCAACTCTTATTTGGTAATAACTGATATTCATTGGAATAGGAAAAAGTAGGTAACCGCTAGGAACTGATAGGATAGGTTGTAGACGGGACAGAGAAGAGCTCGAGGAGCCACTCCTTAGATAGTTTTGTTGTTGTATTGTATTAGGAGAGAAGAGTAGAAGAGAGAGTAGCAGAGAGAGTATAAGAAAGGTGTAGTGAAGAAATGTAATACTATGTAATTTATTTCACGAATGAATAAAATAGACAGAATTGTTCCAATTCCTTGGATAGTGTTCATTTTGAGGTGTGATTGAATGAATGATACATTATGTGTGTGTTTTAGTTCAATTCATTTATGTATGATTGTTTATGGTTGATCATATGAATTTGTGATGAACTCGGTAAGTTTCACTTGTTCTCTTCTGAGAATTCATATGCAAGGGGTGCATCTCATACACAAGGCATGCATCGATAAAGTATCGAATTGTCTCAAAGGAGTTAAGAAGAAACAACGAGAAATTAGACCAAGTGCAAGGAGTGCACAGAGTCAAGGAGCGACTAAGTGTCGAAGAACCAGAACAGAGAAGCGCAAGGAGTGCGGGAAGAGTTTATTTCAAAGAAATCCTTTGATCTGAGTTTGTCGAGATTTGAGGAATGCAAGGAGTGCATGGGAGATACAAATACTCAAAGGAATCAAGCTCAGAAGGGATAGAGAGGAGAAATCTTCAAAAGGAGTGAAGTTCTAAAGATTTCATGAGTTATCAGTCAAGATTTGTCCAGGAGGGAGCAGGATTGTTCTAGATTGTTGGATCTTGACAACGTGTGTGAGATTTTAAGTCTCCTAGTGTGAATAGGAGAGAATATTTCCAAAGTCCCGAAGCCCCCAAGTGATTACGGAGCATTCATCGTCAAGAGGTACAGGTGGCGTAAGATCTACAACTCTAGAGCGGAAGAATTCTGGAAGTTCGTAGACAAGGAGGAGGCGAAATCGCTGAAGAGCCAAAGTAAATCCTGACCGTTGATCACTAGGAAGTATGTTTCAGCATATCAGAGACTTCGGGTGAAAGTGATCATAAGGTGGGTGTGTAGGAGTTGAAACTCTTGAAGCCCGAAGAGCCAAAGCGATTCACAGCCCTCGATCTGTGGGAGACATGCGTCAATAGATCCTCTTCTTTGGGTAAACATGCTCAGAGGGTGAGTGTACAGGAGTTGAAACTCCTAAAGACTGAATATCTGAAGTGAATCATATCCGTCTGATTCAGAAGGACACGCAACAGAAATCCATGGACTCCGGGTAAAGACCCGAATTGAATCATAGTCGTTTGATTTAGAGGGACACACAACAGAAATCCATGGACTGTGGGTAAAGACCCAAAGTAAATCATAGTCATTAGATTCTGAAAGACACGCATCAGAAATCCATGGACTTCGGGTAAATACTTGAAGTAAACCATAGCCATTAGATTCAGAAAGACATGCGACAAAAAACTGTGGACTCCGGGTAAAGACCCGAAGTAAATCATAGCCATCAGATTTAGAAGGACATGCGGCATAAATATGTGGACTCCGTGTGAAGACTCGAAGTGAATCATAGTCTTCGATCTACAAGAGACATGCATTGATAGATCACGAACTCTGGATGAAAGCATTATGGGAGAAAGTGAAGGTAGAGAGTTGAAAACTCCAAAGCTCAGATTGTCGAAGAAAATCATGACTGTTGATTTGAAAGGGAAACGAGTCGATAGATCGTAAGGATCTAAGAATGCCTGATCTCGAGAGATGGAAGGAAAGGAGGCATATATCATTCGTCAGTCAAGAGGCATAGCCCAAGATTACAATATCAACGGTCATGTTGAATTCCAGGGAAAGAAAGTGCTCGGACTTTAAAAAATTAAGAGCAGACCGCAATCGAAACCACAAAATTGCCAAAGGGACATGTGGTGATTGGTAGTGAATTGCGGGGAGAAAATTTGTGTGATCTCAAACCACTCTTGGCTGCCCCGCAATCACGTGCCTACATGAGGACATAGACTGAGGTCACATACAGGAAGGGGCTAATGGAAAAGGAGCTAGCGCCTGAAATTTGATATTTCAGAATCACGAAGGAAGAGGTTGTGGGCATCATAGAACCTAAACCCAACACTGAAAGGGCCTATCTTAAATTAAAAAGTGAGACCATCAAGGTTTTAGAGAGCCGATTTGGCTTGGAGAATCGAAGATCCTTAACTGGGAGGTCGCGTAGCCCGAGGAAGAGTAGGGCAGATGCATCGGGTGGTATCAGAGATATTGAATTTTTTTGTAGACAACATACAAAGGAGAACATAGATAAATTTATAGAATCAGTGGTATCAAGAGTGTTTCTGTTTATAGACATCAAAAGGCAAGGGAGTGGAATCATGCCACCTAGAAGAAGTAGAGCGAATCCAAAAATGGAAGAAGAAATGAGGCGACTCATAATGAAACTCGATGCCATGGAAATAATTAAGAGGAGAGTACCATAAACTGAATATGATCCAGCTGGATATCGGTGGCCACCCACCTTTTCCAACTGGCTCAAAATAGTTTTCTCGCAATTTTGGTAATGTACTATTTTTAGCAGTTTTAAACTTCCGAGACCATTTTGAGGGCCTAAATGAAGGTTTTTTGGGATATAGCTTCTCAATGATAGTCAAAGGCTCTAATTGAGACCTCTAAATGAATCTCCTCGACGATACCTTTCCAACGAGCTATCTTCCACCCCAAACGAAGATTGTATTCCAAAGTTATGCCCTCGGGAAGTTGCTACACCAAACTACCGAAAATGGGGTCCACAAAAATGTTGTCTTTTCACCTTCCGGGGTTAGGTTTTTGGATTTTATTTATGATAAAAAGGCCTTTGGAGCCTCATTGTAAAATAATCTTCTTGCAAATGCGAGTAGCATACACATCTCTTCTCAGAGATAAGATGCCACCATTTTAGCGAGTCTTTCACTCTGTATTTTTATGGTCTTTATACCTTTTCACTCATTAACAGAAAATTGTGTATTAATGTATCTCTATGTTTATGGTTGCATCTCTGATACATTTCTTTTATATTATTGGATATCCAATATATCTCTATACATTGCTTTACTATATCTCCACTCTCATTTTATGTCGAAAATAATCCAGATCAGTGGTATCATAACAGGTTGTTATTGATCGGTTTTTCAGTGCATGTCCCAGACGAGTTCTGAGAATAGAAAGTTGGATGTTGAGCTTGTCTCTATTGAAGACAATATCTCTTGAACTCCCAAGAAACCCTCCATGCAAGAAGAAAAGAAAAACGACAGAGCAGACAATTCTATCAATCTATTGCTTGAGAAAACTCTCGCGCGACAGAGGGACGAAACGATGGAGAATTTTTCCCACATACTTCAATGCCTTACGATAGAAATAGGTGAATCTTCATAAAACAACCACTTTTGAAGCACCTCTCCTTTCAAGGTACGGGTTAATTTTGATATTCTCGTATTTGAAGGTCATATAGATGCAGATAGCCTAGAAAAATGGTTAAATCTATTAGAAGGTTATTTCTCTGTTCATAATTTTTCTGACAGGGAAAATATCACCTTCGCACTCCTTAAGACTCTCCCCCATGTCAAAAATTGGTGGGAAAATTACTTGGAACAATGTTCAATAGAGGAATCTGGAATATATGGGGTCGAGCCCACTTGGGATTTTTTTCTGGATGTGGTAAAGGAAGAGTATTACCCTGTTGGAAACGATGAGGACCAGTACATGAAATGGACCACACTGCAGCAAGAGAGGGGCCAAGAAGTTATGGAGTTCACAAATACCTTCCATACCTTGTGCACCAATCTGAGTATCAAAGACTCTGAATGACATTTGGTTCTTAAATACAGTGGGGCTATACACATATACATCCAGACTAAAATGGTTTTTTTGGACACCTCATCACTTGGTGTTTCTTATTGATATGTTGTTAAAATCGAGAATAAATATAAGAACCGGAAAAAACAGGAGTTTGGGTCTACAAATCTGCAACAACCAAAGTATGATAAAGACATCCCTAACAAACATTCTCCTGAAAACCAATCCAAGCCATGGGAAAAGAAGGGTCATGGGAAGACAAAGAAGAACAACGGAAAATGGTGTGATGTCCACAAAAGTCCCTGGCACAACACCGAGGAATGTCTCTCAAAATAGTCACTAGTGGTCGATATCAAATACAAGGAGTTGAACCTTGATTCATAATCTAATTCTGAAAATACTGGTAAAAGACAGATCATCAATGCAGACCCCACTACTATTGTTGCGACCGCAACAATTCAACCAGAAGAACCAATAGATACTGAAGAGAGGGAGAACATTTTTCATTCACAGATGTGGGTGAAGGGGACCCCGCTGCAGTTTATTGTTCATAGTGGAATCCATAAGAACCTCATCTCAGCAGAGGTCATCAAACAGTTGGGATTGTTGAAAACACCACACCCATAGCCATACAACATCAGGTGGCTTCGCCATGGACGAGATCTTCATGTGAGATAACAATGTTGATTGTCATATGGCATATAGCCTTTCAAGGATGAGGTATTATGTGATTTTTCCCCACTTGTTGTATGTGATGTTCTTTTGGGATAACCATATGTGTGAAAGTGCCATGTTGTTTCTGAGTCTCGACCCCACAGTGTCATTGTTTCTCTAGGGCGTCATATATACAGAATACCAGAGGTAGTTCCAACTACTGTTCAACCTAAATAGTTCCACAAGCCAATATCTCATACTACAAAATTCAGTTTCTTCACAATCTATTCAAAAGGTGAACAAAAGGATACTACAACCACTACAGCCTCGGCCCAAGCACCTTCTATCCAACAAAATAATTTTGACAAGATTGCAACAAAGTGTAGAGATTCCTTCTGTACATAGGAATCTCATGTAGCCAGACTGGTTAAAAAGTTCCAACCCTTCTATCCACATGTCCATGACAACCTTAAACAATATAAGCAACACAACTTCTCCAACAAGGCAAGCAACTCATTAAGATGTAGATTCAACAAACGCTTTTCCCTCTCCCCTGAGCACTAAATGCAATGGAGACCATTTATTCCTAAGGAGGGAGGACTGATGCAGGTGGATATTAGTGGCCACCCACCTTTTCCAACTGGATCAAAACAATTTTTTGGCAATTTTGGTAATTTACTATTTTTAGCAGTTTTTAACTTCTGAGGCCATTTTGAGGGCCTAAATGAATGTTTTTTGGGATCGAGCTTCTCAATGATATATAAAGACTCTGATTTAGCCCCCTAAATGAATATCCTCAACGATACCTTTCCAACGAGCTATTGTGCGCCCCAAATGGAGATCGTATGCCAAAGTTACGCCCACAGGAAGTTGATACACCAAACTACCCAAAATGGGGTCCACAAAACTATTGGATTTTCACCTTTTGAGGTTAGGGTTTTGGATTTTATTTATGATAAAAATGCCTTTGGAGCCTCATTGTAAAATTATATTCTTGCGAATGTGAGTAGCAGACACATCTCTTCTCAGAGATAAGCTGCCACCATTCTAGCGAGTCTTTCACTCTATATTCTTACAGTCTTTGTACATTTTCTCTCATTAATAGAAAATTGTGTATCACTGTATCTCTATGTTTATTGTTTCATCTCTTGTACATTTATGTTATATTATTGGATATCTGAGATATCTCTATACATTTCTTTATTATATCTCCACTCTCATTTCGTGTCAAAAATAGTCTGGATTAGGAGATATCAGTGAAGCTAAAAGAGAAGAGATAAAGGTCAAAGAATATGTAGCAGAGGATGTTGCAGAAGACCGCTTATTGAAAGTTGTTTCGAGAATAGGAGCTAGAGCAAAAATACAGGTACCAATGTATGAAGGTAATTTAGAAGTTGAAGAATTGTTGGATTGGGTACGTGCTTTGGACAAGTAGTTCAATTATGAAGATATCGAAGAAGAGAAGATGGTGAAACATGCAGTGAAAAGACTTAAGGTTCATGTAGCACTATGGTGGGATGAACTGCAATTTGATCGCATATGCAAGGGCAAGCAGAAAATTAAAATATCGGATAGGATGGTAGCTAAGCTAAAAGAAAAATTTATCCCGAAGGACTATCAAATAAATATGTTTAGAAGACTACAAAACCTGAGATAGAAAATCTTAACATTCAAGGAATACACTGAGGAATTTTACAGACTGAGCATCAGGGTTGGATAGAAAGAGAATGATGATGGAAAAATAGCCAGGTATGTCAATGGAATGACATATGAAATACAAGAGGAGATCAACATGATTTATGTTAGTAAAGTCAAGGATTCTTATCAAGCATCCTTGAAATCTGAAGAGAAATTGGCCAGAAAACAAAGCCAACGAAATAGAGGAGGAAATCCAAGAAGAGTTAAGGGAACCAACACAGAGAAGTTCCAAAAACCAAATCATGAAGTTGGAAAGAAACATAATCACCCTAAGAAAGGTGGAAGTTTTAAGGAAGGACAACATGGAGGAAGGATCTCTTTTCCTAGAGGAAGAGGAAGAGCCAAAGGAGGTAAAATTATGTGTTATGCCTGTAGAAAGACATGACACATGTCTTGGGAATGCCCCAGAGAAGAAGAAAGAAACTAGAGTAGGAGAAGCACACATTTCTGAAGCATAGAAGCATGTGGAGGTAGAAGAAGCAAGAGGAAATAACCTCATGATGAGGAAAGTTTTTCTTAAACCAAAGAAGGAGGTAGAGGAACCAATTCAGCAGACATGTATGTTCAGAACTACTTGCAAGATGAAAGACATAGTTTGCAAGGTGATCATAGACAATGGGAGCACTGACAATCTAGTATCCACAGAGATGGTGGAGAAACTGGAGCTGAAGACAACTGCACATTCAAACCCATACAAGGTATCATGTTTGTAGAAAGGACACCAAGTAATGGTATGTTAACAATGCCAAGTTAAATTTATAATAGGAGGTTATGGGGATGAATGATCAAAATCTGGACCAGGGGTCAAATTTTAGCTCAAAAATCAACGTTCTCATAATTTCCTCAAAACAAACGAGAGTCTAACCCTCTTCATCATGAACCCAACGCAATTTGTTTCGTCTCAAACGGACATCGGGAGTGATAGATATCGCGATCTGACCGAATCGTCAAACAGGTAAAAAATGGATGCTGACTGTGCAGTCCGTACAATCCCTATGGATGCTGACGTGGCATGACCGTACGCTGATGTGGCTTGACTGTACATGTTGATGTGGCATAGGTGACGTGGCAGTGGAAGTTTTTGATTGGTTGACAGTTGGGCGAATCAAGTTTTCACACGTTTCAATTATTGAGCAAATGGTATGGTGCCACGTGGCCCAGTCATGGGCTGCCACGTGGCACCCCTTTATTGGTTGTTGGTTTAATGGTTTGTTCAAAAGTTTGTGGAGTCCATGGGGATTGAACCCCGGACCTCCCCCTTTACCAAAGCCTTTGCAAACTCCACATTGCCAACGCGCCATATGGTGGTCTTTGTATAGTTAATGGTTTTAATTATATTTCAATTGTATTAAAGTGTGGTTTGGGGCGCGTCTGGGCTGGGGCTTAGCCCCAGCCCCGGTCGCATGAATTTATATATGGCCCTGATTTTATATGTGTATACACGGAGCACGCGGGGGGTGTTTCATATATGTCCCACGGTTGTATTACATATATTATATGACCATTGGTAAACGGAGTGGCGCGCATGGAGTTAGCCCATGGTTACGGGCGCCATAACATGTGACCCTTGTCTTTTGAATGCGCGGGAGTTTTGCGTATTGAATGGAGCCCTAGCCCCCGGTCACACAACCCTCAAACACATGACCACAACTAAAATGGTTAACACGGTTTCAAATGCCCCCGACACATGGCGCTTAACCATTGGCTCATAAAGATTAGCTCCTTTTGTTATAGCACGTGGTCTTATGGTGACCACATGTGCCCAGGAGTTTGACAGTTAGGGGCTGGCGCACCCATAACTGTCCTACGATTTTCACCATTGGCGCGGTTGCGCCCGGTGCTGGGTTTTCACGCTTTAAATTGCGTGTGTGCTGGGTTTATTCAAGAAGGGTGCATTTTGGCGAACCAGTTTCAGCAAGGTTGAAGGAGGAAAATGGAGGAGGCCTAACTTCTTCATCTTTTGGCGGATTGAGGTGCCATAAAAGCCCATCTAGGGGTTTTTGGATGTCTTGAATCCATTGGAACTGTTATCAAGTCCATTTGAATACTTCTTCTGCAAGTTTTTCACCATTGAAGTTTCAGCAAGCTCTAGGGAGCTTGAAGCCCTCATTGATCGAGGACATGGTTTGGTGAGCCTATGTTTGTTTTTTGTGATTGAATAATCATTTTTGGCTAATTAATATTCTCTGAACACATTGGGACAGGTTTCAGAGGCTGTTGAGGACTTTTACAGGTGTTTTTTCCAAAGAGAAGCTCAGGGAAGCTTATGGCCACATGTAGAAGAGATCATGCCCGGATGAGCCATGATGCGTTTTCAGAGTTCTATTAGTCATTTTTGGGGTTTTTATGTGTTCTGATCTCAATGGTACAGTCTATTTTTTCATTGGATTTGAGAAATAGCTTGTAAAATAACTTTTGACTAATTAATCCCAGAGAGCCAAGTCCATTGATGGAGGCTCAAGGAGATGTAGCCCGGAGGGGGGTGAACTCCTTTATCATGTTGTTCTTGTTGTGAGTTTGATGGTTTATTTGTTGCAAGTTGTGTTTCTATGTATTTGTTTAAATTACATATTTAACCATCTAAAAGAACAATTCCTCACACATAAGCATTTACAAGAAGATACATGAACTTAACACATAAGTTTATCTTGCATATTTATACACATGAAACAAGGTCCTGTAAAGTTTATTTTTAATGAAGTAGAGGGTGCTTGCATAGCATAACAAGTGAGCCTTCTGTTTTCAGATCAGGTGGTATCAGAGCATAGTTTGTTTTGCTCATGTGTTTGCCATTGATAGCTTGAGATTTAGCTATTGGTTTTTTGTGCAAGTTTTGTGTTGAAGTTGGATATCTTCCGAGGATGGAGGAAGCTTCAAGCATTGATAGTTCTCATACATATTCATTATCTAAATTCTTTGACAAATAAGAGATTCTAACTATGAGAGATTTGATGAAAGAGATGTGTGAAGACAGAAATGTGAACATTTCCCTTGAAGAGCAGTTGAAGGCCATGAAGAAGGAGAAAGACCAGCTTCTTGCAAGGTTGCATGAGATGGAGATTCAACTCCATGAGGCAAAGGAAACCCTTACCAAGTACATGCATGAACATAAGGTATGCAATGTTAGTTTATCTTCTAATTCCTCTCAAGATGAATGTTTTGGTGGTTTTGAAAGTCACACAAAAGGAATAGGGTCCAAGTTATTGTTAAAAATGGGCTATAAAGGTAAAGGTTTGGGCAAGCATGCACAAGGCATTGTTGATCCTATTGTTGTTGAAGAAAGACCCAAGTATTGTGGTCTTGGATATGAACGAAGAGATGGAGCAAATTCCAAAGTTGAGGATACAAGGGAAAAAGTTCCAAGAACAAACTTTGTTTCAAGTTCACCTCTTGAAGAAGGCTTTAAAGGTGAAAGTTCAAGAACTTTTGTTGAAAGTTCAATCCCTCCAGCATGCAAGGCTTGTGTTCAAGTTGAATGCGAATGTGTGAAACGAAAGAGTTGTGACAGTGATGAGAACAAGAACACTGTTGTTGGTCTTCAAATGAGAGCATGTAACTCGTCAAATTCACCTCCTCAAAGAGGCGATAAAGGTGAATGTTCAAGGTATAATTCCACTTATCATTTAGTTTCTTTTGATTATGTTAAGCATGATAAATTTGTATGTAGAAATGGAAGAAATGATCTATGTACATATTGTGGTTTATATAACCATCATGTTTCAAAATGTTGGAAACGATTAACCGTTTTCAGGAAACTTTCTAAGCAAAGACAATGTGAAAAGAGGATGCAAAAGATTTGCACTCATTGTCAGAAGCGGGGTCATCTTATTGACCAATGTTGGACGTTGCATCCAACTACTCATCCACAACATAAGAATCGGTTGGATAAAGAGTTTGGCAGGAATGGAAGAGGAGATTCCATCATCGATGTGAGTCAAGATGATTCACAAGAGGACGATGTTCAGCAGAAAAAGTCACCGCTGAGTTGGCTTGGTAAGAAATGGTGGGATTTCTTGAGCAAGTAAGGCTTGCATTTTTCTGTTGTAAATGCACTTTTCAGTGTTATGTGTGCATTTATGGGAAGCATGATAAATTACAGTAGTTTATCACAACTTGCATGATGCAAGTTGCATGTGAATGCAATTCATTTTGAAGGCATTTTTGTTGTTGCATAAATTCACCAGGAGGATTTAAAAGATGGATATGATGTTCACTTGTATCTTTTTCATTTCAACTCTTATGTACCTACATGTTTTTGGGTTTATGTACTTATGTTTGTACTGGAAGGAGAGTTGAAGATTCATGCACATGCATTTGTTTTTATGTATGTGTAAGCAGTGAACCTGGTGATAGTTCATCATGAATGATTCATGATTGTAACATGACTGTGTATCATGTTTGTCGACTTGTTAGTTTGAGAAGGTTGATATGTTTCAAATGAGTTTCGACTAGTGTCGATGTTGTCTTGACGACTATGTGTGTCGATTGTGTTGTTCGACTTGTGTTTAGTCGATGGCGTTTGTTGGCTTGTAAGTCAATTTTGAGTACATCAAGATGAAAGAAAACACCATGTACTTTGATGAAGTACAAGATGCGACACTTTGCTTGAAGAGCAAAAAGATTTTGTTGGCATCATTTTTCAGTCTTGTATAATTTGTTTTCAAGATTGATGGTTTTCTTGGCTTGTGACAAGATGTCGCAAGAAAGTTTTTGCAGCCATTGGAGAGCTGATTATGTTGACGTCAAAGAGTTCACAAGAGGGACTTGATTCTCAGTGGGAAGGTTGGCATTCTTCCAAGCACAGAGAGAACAGTGGGTCAGCAGCAGCCAGAGAACAGTGGTTGAGGGACATAGTCAGTTGCAGTGCACGGTATGTCAAAGTATTCAGGTGATTGTCAAAAAGATTTTTATATAACTTGAAAGCAGACATATAATCTTTTGTGGGTCCAAAATCCTTTCAGTGGGAAGGTGTGATGAAAATCTGGACCAGGGGTCAAATTTTAGCTCAAAAATAAACGTTCTCATAATTGCCTCAAAACGAACGAGAGTGTATCCCTCGTCATCACAAACCCACTGCAATTTGTTTCGTCTCAAACGGACGTTGGGAGCGAGAGATATCGCGATCTGACCAAATCGTCAAATAGGAAAAAAATGGATGCTGACTGTGCAGTCCGTACAGTCCATATGGATGCTGACGTGGCATGACCATACACTGACGTGGCTTGACTGTACATCTTGATGTGGCATAGGTGATGTGTAAATTTTGATTGGTTAATAGTTGGGCGAATCAAGTTTTGACACGTGGCAATTATTGAGCAAATGGTATGGTGCCACGTGGCCCAGTCATGGGCTGCCACGTGGAACCCCTTTATTGGTTGTTGGTTTAATGGTTTGTTCAAAAGTTTGTGGAGTCCGTGGGGATTGAACCTCGGACCTCCCCCTTTACCAAATCCTTTGCAAACTCCACATTTCCAACACGCCATATGGTGGTCTTTGTATAGTTAATGGTTTTAATTATATTTCAATTGTATTAAAGTGTGGTTTGGGGCGCGTCCGAGTTGGGGATTAGCCCCAGCCCCGGTCGCATGCATTTATATATGACCCTGATTTTATATGTGTATACACGGAGCACGCAGGGGGTGTTTCATATATGGCCCACGGTTGTATTACATATATTATATGACCATTGGTAAACGGAGTGGCGCGCATGGAGTTAGCCCATGGTTACGGGCGCCATAACATGTGACCCTTGTCTTTTGAATGCGCGGGAGTTTTGTGTATTGAATGGAGCCCTAGCCCCCGGTCACACAACCCTCAACCACATGACCACATCTAAAATGGTTAACACGGTTTCAAATGCGCCCGACACTTGGCGCTTAACCGTTGGCTCATAAAGATTAGCTCCTTTTGTTATAGCGCATGGTCTTATGGTGACCACATGTGCCCAGGAGTTTGACAGTTAGGGGATGGCGCACCCATAACTGTCCTACGGTTTGCACCGTTGGCGCGGTTGCACCCGGTGATGGGTTTTCACGCTTTAAATTGCATGTGTGTTGGGTTTATTCAAGAAGGGTGCATTTTGGTGAACCAGTTTCAGCAAGGTTGAAGGAGGAAAATGGAGGAGGCCTAACTTCTTCATCTTTTGGCCGATTGAGGTGCCGTAAAAGCTCATCTTGGGGTTTTTGGATGTCATGAATCCATTTTCACTATTATCAAGTCCATTTGAAGACTTCTTCTGCAAGTTTTTCACCATTGAAGTTTCAGCAAGCTCTAGGGAGCTTGAAGCCCTCATTGATCAAGGACATGGTTTGGTGAGCCTATGTTTGTTTTCTGTGATTGAATAATCATTTTTGGATAATTAATATGCTTTGAACATAGTGGGACAGGTTTCAGAGGCTTTTGAGGACTTTTACAGGTGTTTTTGCCAAAGAGAATCTCAGGGAAGCTTATGGCCACATGTAGAAGAGATCATGCCCGGATGAGCCATGATCTATTTTCAGAGTTCTATTAGTCATTTTTGGGGTTTTTATGTGTTATGATCTCAATGGTATAGTTTGTTTTTCCATTGGAGTTGAGCAGTATCTTGTAAAATAAATTTTGACTAATTAATCCCAGAGAGCCAAGTCCATTGATGGAGGCTCAAGGAGATGTAGCCCGGAGGGGGGTGAACTCCTTTATCATGTTGTTCTTGTTGTGAGTTTGATGGTTTATTTGCTGCAAGTTGTGTTTTTGTGTATTTGTTTAAAGTACATATTTAACCATCTAAAAGAACAATTCCTCACACATAAGCATTTACAAGAAGATACATGAACTTAACACATAAGTTTATCTTGCATATTTATACACATGAAGCAAGGTCCTGTAAAGTTTATTTTTAATGAAGTAGAGGGTGCTTGCATAGCATAACAAGTCAGCCTTCTATTTTCAGATCAATGAAATATTATGTGATGTAATTCCTATGGATGTCTGTCATATTTTATTGGGGAGACCATGGCAGTTGGATAGAAAAGTTATCCATGATGGGAGGAAAAATACTTATAACCTAGAAAAAAATGGTAGGACACATATGTTGTTACAAATAGAGGACAAAGAGAAAAAGAGGGAAGCTAGTTCAAGTATAATTTTCATGAGAGTGAAGCAACTCTTGAATGAAGTCAAGAAGGAGCAGGAGATGTAGTTTTCTATAGTGAGGAAGCCCAAAGTTATCCTTACAAATGATTATGTGGAATATTTACCTGAAGAAATCTAGGAAATGTTAGAAAACTTTGTCGACATAGTAGTGGATGAGTTACCTCACTCATTTCCACCCATTAGGAGTATAAGCCATCATATTGATCTTATTCCAGGTGCTAGTTTACCAAACAAATAAGTGTGTAGGTTCACACCTAGAGAGAATGAAGAAGTCAAAAATCAAGTCGAAGAGTTGTTGGATAAAGGTTTAGTCATGGAAAGCCTAATCCCATGCGCAGTACCAACTGTGTTGAGTCCAAATAAGGATGGAGGATGGAGAATGTTTACAGATTCTAGAGCCATCAATAAAATCACCATTAGGTATAGATTCCCTTTAACCAGGATGAATAATTTGATGGATTGTTTGAGTGGAGAAAGCTATTTTTCCAAGACAGACTTGAAGAGTGGATATCATCAAATAAGAATGAGAGAGGGGGATGAATGGAAGACAACATTCAATACAAATGAAGGTTTGTTTGAATGGTTGGTCATGCCATTTAAGTTGAAAAATGACCCAAGCACATTTACGAGATTAATGAATGAAGTATTGAAATAATTCATAGGAAAATTTTGTTTAACAACACAGGTATTCCAACAGAGGAAGAACACCTTCAGTAACCACTCACATAACCAGATCAAAGATCAACACACCGATGTTTTAATGTGGTAAAACCCCTACAGGGAAACATCCATGGCCCCAACCAACACAGCCACTTGGAGAATCTTATTAATGCAACAGAAAAAGATTACAGAGATATTTTACAATAGAGTTTCTCACAATCAATCATCGACAACTAACCCTCCATTCTCTTTAAATAGAGATCATGGACCAATCGGGTATTAAGCCACAGATCAATAGTCATTAAGATCGAGGAGAGTATGAACCATCATATCACTCTATGTCGGGAACATATCGTGACCATCGGATTTCCTAACTACAAATGCATACTAATGCATACTAAAGAAACACACTAGAAAACTCACTTTTACCTAACGACACAATAGACCAAGTAGATCTTAACTAACTCCTATGTGTTTAAATATCCTAACACCCCCCCCAAGAACAACTTGAGATAGGATTGAAGGATTTACAATAGTGACACAATAAGAGAAGGAAGGAGTAATTAGAGCCTATCCCCCCTTACTGAGAACTTCTTGAACTCCTAACATAGATCAAAGTTTGGAAAACTTCGCTTCTGTAAGAGACTTTGTGAAGTTATCTGCAACTTGATCTTCTGTAGGGAAAAAGACCACTTCAATAACTTGATCATGAATGATCTTTCTGATGAAGTGCATGTGTATCTCGATGTGTTTTCTACACTAACGTTGAACTAGGTATTTGGCAAGAGTGATGGCACTCTAATTGTCACAACAAAGGCTGGTTGGATGCTGGTGCTCGAATCCAAACTCTGAAAGGATCTGTCGAAGCCACAGAGATTCCTGACTTGCATTTACCACTGCTCGGTACTCTGCTTCTATTGAAGAAAGTGCAATAGCATGTTGTTTCTTATAGGCCCAAGTGACAGGTCCTGAACCAAGGCTAAAAACATAACCTGTTGTAGACTTCCTATCATCAGGGTCACTCATCCAATCTAAATCAATGAAAAATACCAATAAAGGAGTCCCCCCCGAACTGTAATGTATCCTGAATGAACTATACCACGAACATAGCAAAGTATCCTTTTAGCTTCTTTCCAATGACTTTCATGGGGCGTTTGCATATACCGAGCAACAAGACCAACAACAAAGGAAATATTTGTTGATATTGTGGTAGCTTCGGGAGGTATGAACCTCAATTGTGACCTATGACAAGATTAGAATGTTACGAAAGGAAGAAAATAAATGAAGGAAACCCTAGACAAGATGTCAGCTGGAGAAATATAATTAATATGAATTAATTAGTACCCAAAAGGAGAATTTGGCCCAAGCAAGATTGCTAGAATTACTATAAATACAGGGCATCAGTCTCTCATTATACACACTTCTCAGAATTGTAGAGAGCAGTTTTTGCACACTGCAGTCCATCAATTTTGTGTGCAAGTCCCGGGGAATGTACTGCGCCATTTTTTGGGTGAGACTATCTGTTCAACATGGTTACTTCTTTCTTGATTTATTAGCCTCTCTTGGCTATTGGATTGCTACCAATATTATTTTCTTTGTCAAGGTCAAGGGGTGCTCGGAGGGTGGCTTCGGCCTATGGTTGGGTGACAAGGGTATTGTCAATGGTAAAACAAGCACAATCTTTCATATTCTAACAGGTTATGGGCCCACACCTCCTTCATTCAGTCTAAACACTGGAAGGAAGCATAACCGCTTGGATATTGAGCTTGCTGAGGAACTTCCTCTAGGGTTACTAGAAGGAGCAGCTTCTAAATACATTGTTTCTAGGGTTACTAGCAGAAGCAGTTGCAAAAACCCTAATCTCAGATCCAACACCTTGTGATGGAGCATCTTGCTCAAAAATAAGATATTCAGATGCGCCCTAAATCAGCCCACCTTTTGTCTCTCTCAAAAGACATAAACGACGAAGTTGAAGTTTTGGATCAAGGCATGACTAGTTACCAATCAACCGAAGACATGAGTGAAACAATCAGTCTTCTACACTACTCAGCACTCACTAGAACGATTGAAGATGAAATGTGGATAATCGATAGCGGAGCTTCTAGTCACATGATGGGAGATCAAGCCAGACTCTCAAATCTAAATGAGAAGGAGACCTCATACAAGGTAGAGCTTGGAGACAAAACCACTTATCCCATGGAAGGATTTGGACAAGCCTCCATCAAAATGAAAACATGTAACTATGTTAACTTAAGCAATGTTTTATATGTACCTGGTTTAGAAAAGAATATTGTATCGATATCTTGCCTAGACAAGGGAAACATAATAGATTTCATGTATGGAAAGGTGTTATCATGGCATAAAGACTCCAGCATAGAGAATGATAGGGTTATTGGAAGTCGTGAAGGAAATCTGTATAGACTACTAGAACAAAATGAACAAGCTCTTGTACACAATGAAGTCAACCCCAATGAGCTTTGGCACAGAAGGTACACTCCCATTAACTATAAAGAATTACCCTTTCTCAAAAGGATGGTTGAAGGAATACCAGAGTTGCAGTCTACACATGAAGGAATCTACAAATGACGTGCTCTTGGGAAGAATATCAAGAAACCATTCCCAAGCTACAACAAAAGATCTAAGGAGATTCTAGATCTGATACACTCAGATATTTGTGGTCAGATGCCAGTGAAATATCTAGGAGGATATTATTACTATGTAATTTTCATAGATGATTACTCAAGAAAGACTTGGATATATCTACTAAAGACAAAAGATGAAGTATTCAACAAGTTTGAAGATTTCAAAACAGAGATAGAAAACCTCACGAATAAGAAGATCAAGACACTAAGAACAGATAATGGAGGAGAATACAGATCAAAGGAATTCGTTGCATTCTGCAAATCGGCAGGGATTAGGAGGGAGTTGATTGTTCCTCATAATCCTCAACAAAATGGTGTATAAGAAATAAAGAACAGATCTATTGAAGAGACTGTAAAAGCCTTATAAAATGATCAAGGTCTATCCATGTTCTTATGGGGAGAAACAACAATGACAACAATATATGTGCAGAAAAGAAGCCCTCATCGTATATTGAAGGACATGACACCAGAAGAATCCTTCTCAAGTAAGAAACCTAATGTGGAAAACCTAAGAATATTTGGATGTCCTGTTTACTCTCACATTCCCAAGGATAAAAGGAATAAACTAGAACCCTCAGGAAAGAATATTTGTGGGATACAATGATTCATCCAAATCTTATAGAATATATATTCCATAACAACACAAGATCAAAGTTAGTAGAAACTTAACATTCAATGAAAGGATGGCTTTCAAGAAATACATAGAAGAAACTATTGAAGAAGAAGAGATTGAAGAACCTAATGAAGAAAGAACAAAAAATGAAAAATGACGAAAAGGAACAACTTGATCATCCTATGGACCATGTGAAAACATTGATTCAGATATTGTACCTAAAACCAAGAAACGACCAGCTTGGCTTGAAGCCACATTACAAGATGCAGAAAGACTCAAGGTTCCAGAAGGAACATTCAGAAAGAGTAAAAGACCTAAAAGATTCTCAAGCTATGCCGCATACATGATGAAGCTTCTAGATGAAGAACCTACCACATTTGAAGAATTCGTGCAAAAGGGACAATGGAAAGAAGCTATGGCAGAAGAACATCAATCCATTATGAAGAATGAAGTCTGGGAAATCATACCAAGACCTAAAGAGAAATCAGTGGTAACTTCAAAATGGGTATACAAGATCAAACATGCAGCAGAAAAAAACGTGGATAAATACAAAGAAAGATTCGTAGCTAGAGGGTTCTCCCAGAAGGAGGGAGAAGATTATGATGAAACCTTTTCTCTGGTGGCTAGATATACTTCCATCAGAGCTATTATATCTCTTTCTTCTTCCATGGGATGGAACTTACATCAAATGGATGGAACTTACATCGGATGGATGTAAAGACAACTTTCCTCAATGAAGCAATTGAAGAAGAAGTATATATTGAACAACCCCAAGGATTTGAGGTATATTCCAGAGACACTCATGTTTGTAGATTAAAGAAATCTCTATATGGACTCAAGCAAGCTCCAAGGGCTTGGTATGCCAGAATGGAAAACTATCTAACGAGACTTGGTTTCTACAAGAGTCATGCAGATCCAAACCTTTACTGCAAAGTCGTGGACAATGCACCAGTAATACTACTACTATATGTTGACGATCTATTCATAACAGGTGAAAAGCCTCTCATCATCCAGTGAAAGAAGGAATTAGCTTCTAAATTTGATATGAAAGATCTAGGTCTCATGCATTATTACTTGGGACTAGAAGTATGGCAGAAGCGTGGTGAAGTTTTCCTTTGACAAGGAAAATACGCAATAAAGATCCTTCAGAAATTTGGAATGATGGATTGTAAGTCCATGGACACTCCTATGAATGAGGATATAACAAAAGTAAAGGATCCATATTCTGTATATCCATCTCTATATCGACAACTAATTGGGCCATTGATGTATTTGGTAAATAATCGACGAGACATTTTCTTTGTCGTGAATACACTAAGCCAGTTCCAGGTGGAACCAAGACATGAGCATTGGATAGCTGCAAAGCATGTATTAATATATATTTGTGGAACAATAAACTATGGTTTGAGATATAACGCATCCAGTGATATACATCTTCATGGATTCATAGACTCATATTGGGCAGTAAGTGCAGAAGATAGAAAGAGCACTTCAAGTATGTGTTTCAACTTGGGCTCCGCTATGATATCTTGGGGCAGCAGGAAACATAAGTCCTTCACACTCAGCACAGCAGAAGCAGAGTATATGGCAGCGTGTGAAGCATGCACATAAGAAATATGGTTAAGGAAGTTAATCTCCAGTCTATTTGATCATATTCCATAATTGACCATAATATATTGTGATAATCAGAGTTGTATAAGATTATCAGAACATCCCGTGTTTCATGAAAGGTCAAAACAAATTGAGATCAAATACTACTTTATTCAAGATAAATTCCAGGAAGGAGAGGTAAAGCTCGAGTATATCCCCACTGATGAGAAGACAATACATATCCTGACAAAACCTCTATCCAGAATAAAGTTTGCATATTTCCGAGAGAAGATGGGGATCATGGAAATAACTCCCTCATTTGAAAGGGAAGAAATGACTCTCCAGGTTGGGAGGGAGCACTAGAAATACTATTGAAGATATTTATTTTTGTGATTGAAAAATAGTCCATCTCGGACAGATTCTTTCCTGTTCAGAAAGTGGATTGAGATTTTTGATGGACGACGATTTCCCATTGTGGTTAACATGGGAAATGGTCTAGATTGTTGATGTATCATAGACAATGCCTTCCCATTGTGGTTAACATGGGGAGTGGTCTAGGGAAGTTTCTCTTCTTGAGGGTTACTCAAGAAAACTGGCCTGCCTCGTCGGACAGGGATTTCTCATTGTGGTTAACATGAGAAATGGTCTGTTTTGGAGGTTGATACAAGACAGTCTTTTCCTCTTGTGGTTAACAGAGCAAATGGTCTGGAAAGTCATTCGTTAGGGTTTATACATTCTCTCCAGGGTGCACTTTGATTAGCGTAGGAGGAATGGCCCAGGGTGGGGAATGGTACAGGCTCAACAATCAGGGATAAGGATTCCTTAGGGTTTATAAATTCTCACCAGGGTGCACTTTGATTAGTGTAGGAATAATGGCCCAGGGTGGGGAATGGTCCAGGTTCATAAGACAAGACATTTATTATTCCTTGCTTGAGAATAATAGTCCAAATATCTCATTGTTCTACTCTGAGGGAAGATATTCTTTCATATCTCACATACGTGAGTGAAATATTGGCCCAGATGATTCAGTTTATTTTAACAATATTTTTCTATGTAGGTTGGCATCAGATGATTGTTATGGAGATTGCTTGTCTCGAGACGGTAGAGATATACTACTGTGGTGTATCTTGTTCCACTATTTGTGACTATGTGTCACGGTTTGAGTAGTTGCATACTACCATGGATAACCACATGTGTGTTCTATCAATTAATATTGTACCAGTTGTCATAGGAGATTATCAAGTTGGATAATAATGATGGTGCTCGTGATACTACCAATTGAATGGTCTGTTTGTGCTCAAGACCATACCTCCCTAGCTAGGAGGGAGTGTTGATATTATGGTAGCTTCGGGAGGTATGAACCTCTATTGTGACCTATGATGAGATTAGAATGTTCTGGAAGGAAGCAAAGAAATGAAGGAAACCATAGACAAGATGTCGACTGCAAAAATATAATTAATATGAATTAATTAGTACCCAGAAGGAGAAGTTGGCCCAGGAAATCCTGTCAGGATTACTATAAATACAGGGTGCCAGTCTCTCATTATACACACTTCTCATAATTGCAGAGATTCATTTCTACGCACTACAGTCCAGCAGTTTTGTGCGCAAGTCCTGGGGAACGTACTACGCCAGTTTTTGGGTGAGATGATCTGTTCATCTTGGTTACTTCTTGCTTGGTGCATTAACCTCTCTTGGCTATTGTATTTCTACTAGGATTCTTTTCTCTATCAAGTTCAAGGTGCTCAGAGGGTGGCTTCGGCCTATGGTTGGGTGACAAGGGTATTACCAATGGTAAAACGAGCACAATCTTTCATATTCTAACAAGATCAGCACGCGTATGAGTCAAGTATAAGAGGCTACCAACTAACTGACGGTATAGGGTAGCATCAACTTTAGAAGAAGTACAGGTGGAAGTAATCTTGACTCCAGACTAAAAGGGAGAAGGGGTTCATTTACAATCATCCATGTGAAAGTGACAAAGAAGGTCACAAGCATACTTAGTCTGGGAAAGAAAAATTCCTTCATTGGTTTGAAAAACTTGGAAGCCAAGGAAATAGTGAAAAAATCCTAAGTCTGTCATTTCAAATTTCTTCTTAAGGCTTGTTTTCACATGGTTTAAAAGTTTTGAGTCACTACCAGTAAGGATAAGGTCATCAACATAAAGGACAAGGATTATGAGATGGCTTCCTACTTTCTTGGTATA
>ML790485.1:270360-323122 GCA_009831015.1 Picea engelmannii
TTGAGTCACTACCAGTAAGGATAAGGTCATCAACATAAAGGACAAGGATTATGAGATGGCTTCCTACTTTCTTGGTATAGACATTAGGGTCAGAATGAAATCTAGAGAATCTAGTGGAAATAAGAAAGCTATCCATTTTGGCATACCAAGCTCAGTTCATCTTAGTTGAGACCATAAAGATATTTCTTGAGGCAAAAAACAAGGCTAGAGTTATTCTGGACATAGCCGAAAGGTTGTTCCATGTAGATTTCTTCTTGCAAATATTTGTGCAAGAAGGTGGATTTAACATCCATCTGATGGACCTCCCATTTATGTGAGGCAACAAGGGGAAGAACAAGGCATATGGAATTCATTTTCGCTATAGGGGTAAAGGTTTCATTATACTCAATTCCTTCAACTTGGGAAAATACTTTGGCAACTAACCGAGCCTTGTGTCTTTCACCACTTCCATCTGATGCATACTTAGTTCTATAGACCCATTTTCAGCTAACAAGTTTTCTTCCTTTTGGAAGAGGTACAAGATCCCAAGTATCGTTTTCCATTAAAGGACGATACTCTTCATTCATTTTTGTATCCCAATCTGGATGACCTGAAGCTGCTGCAAATGTCTCTGAATCATGAGTTTCTGAAACTTGAGCCAAAAGAGAAGAGGCTCACTGGAACTGTGAACGTGTCAAACATTGATCTGAAGGATCAACGACAAGATCACCAATTGCTTCTCGTGTTGAATGGACCCATATAGGAAGCGGTGGAGCTGGTGTTGGTTTAGGTTCAAAGGACTCATCTGGAGGAGGGTGAGTAGGTGGAGGTGGATTTTCATCCTCACTGTCATCATCTTAAGAAGAAAATAGATCAGAATAAGGCACAAATGTCGAAGATGGCTCACAACCCGAAGAATGCATAACCATTGAATTAGGCTCGCAGGCCAAAGAAGGCACAAACACTGAATTAGGATCACAGGCCAAGATATTTTCACCAAATTTAACATCTCTTCTAATAATAATTTCATTAAAATGTGATTGAAGAAGTCGGTAACCTTTAACATCTTCAGAATAACCAACAAATATACACTTCTCACTTTTAGGCTGCAATTCTTTCCTTTTCTCATCAGGAATGTGAGCCCATGCTATACTTCCAAATTCACATAAGTGACTTACATCGGGTTTAATTTTAGTCCAATCTTCTTCCAATGTTATATTTTTAAGAGCCTTTGTGGGAGTGTGATTTACTATGTAATTTGCACATTTGATGGCTTCCGCCCAATACTTTAGACTTAATCCCTTAGATTGAATCATACAATTAGCCATTTCTTTTAATGTGCGGTTCTTTCTCTCAGGAACACCATTTTGTTGTGGTGTATATGGAACAGTGTGTTGCATTTGGATTCCCTGTGTAGTGCAGTAACTTGTAAAATTATTGTTCACATATTCGCCTCCATTATCTGTTCTTAACCTTTGAATTTGATGTCCATATTTCTTTTCTACAAGGGCCTTATAGGACAAAATCTTGTCAAAAACTTTGTTTTTAAGTTTTAATAAGTAAACCCAATTACATATGGAAAAGTCATCAATGAAAGTTAAGAAATACTTGCACCCAGAAATGGAAGGAGAAGTGGACCACACAAATCAATTTGAACAAGATGCAAAGGACCCGAGGCATGCCAAGAGGCACATTTGTCAAAACTGTCCCGATGATGTTTTTCGAGAACACAATCGACACAAACACCATCTCTGCATGAAACAAGAGGAAGACCAGTCACCATCTGTTGATTACATAGTTTTTGCAATGAGCGATAGTTTAGATGACCAAACCGCTCATGCCAAAGTTTTCTCAAGTCATCTCTATGAGAAACAAAAACTGATGAAAAAGATGATGACCCAAAGTTGTCAAATTTGTACAACCTGGTAATATCATCAACAATTCCAGTTGCAAGAACATGATTAGGATATTTTATATCCTTGATTACAACTTGGTGAGGTGAAAACTCTACGGTTTTACCTTCACCTGAATGAGTGCTTTGATATACTGATACAAGGTTACAAGAAAGACTTGGAACACATAATACATCATTGAAATGACCATTTTCCACTTGAACTGTTCCAGATCCTTCAACACTAGGAGATCTATCATCACCGACAAATATTTGCTTGGTGTTATATTCATTTAGAGTAGAAAATATGGCTCTATCCTTAGCCATATGATAGGATGATACAGAATGAATAAGCCACTCATCAGAAGTAGAAGTAGAAGTAGAAGTAGAAGTAGAATTTGTATTGAAGGAGAAACCAAAGTTAGAAAGTGCATGTCCATGAGAAGAAGAAGAAGTAGAATCAATATTGATGTTGTGCTTCTTCATCACTGCTTCTAAAGCTTCCATATTCTTGAAACATTTGGACTCATCATGACCATCTTTATCACAAAAGTTGCAATATCTGTTACTATTCTTATTTTTATATTTTTCTCCTTTGTCTCCATTAGGAGCAAAAGTTGTCTGAGTGGGTTTGGGACCCTTATATTGCTTGTTGATGTGGCGAGGATGTTGCTTCTTGGGATTTTTGGGTTTATCTTTCTAATGGACAACTAAGGCTTTGTTGGAGGTACCTGCAATTCTGATCACTCCAAGTTGTACTAGCTTATCTTTCTCTCTAATCAAAGAATCACAAAAGTTCTCAAGACTGGGTTTTTGATAAGATGCCCCTAGAGCCTCTTGCATGGCATAAAATATAGATACAAACACAGAATATGCACTACCTAGCTTATAAATAATAAGATAGATGCAACGATCTTCGTCTATATTTATCTTACATTCTTCACATAAAGTTCTGAGTCTTTTAAACTTAGATAGATAGTCTTCAATGCAAGAAAAATCACTTGGACTTAAAGTTAGTACTCAATTTTCTAACTGTTGTGCTCGAATAATATTGTGTTTACCAAACATAGATTCAATCTTTTCCCAAGCTTCTTTGGGTTTATTAATTAATTGAAGGTGGAACCTTAAATAATGAGAGATGGAAATTCTAATTAATCCACGTGCTTCGTCATTCCTATCATCCCATTTGGATTTCTTATCAGCATTAGTGGGTGTTGTTTCCTTTCCCAAGGTAATCTGGTACAAGCCTTTACTTCTTAATAAATCCTCCATATGAGATTTTCGTTGGAAGTAGTTGGTGCTGGTAAGTAAGAGATTACTTGTAGAATCCATATTAAATATGCAAATAATATAAATTTAAAAACTGAAACTGATGATCTGAATGGAAAGATATCGAAAAGTTATACGGTTTTAAAAAAAACGACACTTAAAATGGACTTCGGATGTGAGAGTTATGCCTATTTTAAAAAAGGCATAAGCGGTAACCAAAGGACCATGTGGTAGTGTAAGTTGTTTTATGAAGTGACCCACTTTTATAAAGAGAAGTGGGGCTCACTTTTATAAAGAAAAGCTGCATGCAAAATAAATAACTCTAAAATAAAATATTAAAGCTACTTATAGTGATTCACTTTTATACTTGAAGTGAATCACTATAATTAACAAAAAAAAGTAACAAAAGAGAGACTTGAACTCAAGACCTCTTACTTAATAAGACAAATTTTAACCAAATGGTCTAGAAAAACATATTGTAATTTTTAGAAGGAGGATTGGGGGTGTTGTTTTTGTTGTGGAAGATGGCCTTGGAGAGCGTTCTCATAAAAATGCTTTTCACACAAGAAAAAAATTTCGCTTCTCGATGACAACAAGGGTTAGATCTCAATTAGGTTACCCGGAAGATACACCTTTTACTATATGTTTCTGATTTTTTGAGATCGCACAGGGAACGAGGAAAAGAGAATACGCATATCTAAAAGAGTAGCAACCCATAAATTAAAAAATACAAAACCAAAATACTTCTCTGCAAAAAATTTAAAAAATGTGTATTCAAACTTTATACCTCTGAATCTGATTGTAATGGTCGTATCTTGGTCAAACATGAACCTTTTCGAGCGAAACGAAAAGTGTTCCTAAATGAAACGAGCGCTCTGAACACAATGGAGTAGTCCACTCATCCCATAAATGTACAAAAATGACATAAAATGGAGATGAGGCAACTCAGCTTCATGATCTCGATCTACAACACGAGCGGGTCTTCAAACAGGCTCTGATACCATGTTCAAAAACACAGGTATTCCAACAGAGGACGAAAACCTTCAGTAACCACTCACATAACCAGATCAAAGATCATCACACCGATGCTTTCACATGGTAAAATCCCTATGGGGAAACATCCACGGCCCGAGACAACGCGACCACTTGGAGCAGTTTATTAATGCAAAATAAAAAGATTACATAAAGATTTTACAATAGAGTTTCTCAAAATCGATCATCGGAAAATGACCCTCCATTCTCTTTAAATAAAGATAATGGACCAATTGGGTGTTAAGCCACGGATCAATGGACGTTAAGATCGAGGAGAGTATGAACTGTCAGATTACTCTATGTTAGGAACATATCGTGACCGTCGGATTTCATAACTACAAATGCATACTAAAGAAATACACTAGAAAACACACTTTTACCTAACGACACAATAGACCAATTAGATCTTAACTAACTCCTAAGAGTCTAAATATCCTAACAAATTTTTCATGGTGTATTTGGATGACATATTGATATTCAGTAACACATAGGGAGAACACTAAAAACATTTGACATTAGTGATGAGAAGGCTGCAGCAAGAAAAATTGTTGATAAATCTGAAGAAAATCTCTTTTATGAATACATAACTCATCTACGTTGGTTTTGTGATCTATTAAAATGAATTGAAGATAGATCTAGAAATAGTGAGAGCAATCAAAGAATGGTCGTCTCTAGGAAGCAGATTTGAAGTAAGAAGTTTTCATGGGTTAGCAAGTTTTTATAGAAAGTTTATCAGAAATTTCAGTGGTATATGTCGACCCACGCTGGAAACTATGAAGAAGAAGCACAAGTCTTTTAATTGGATAGAGGAAGCTGAGAAAAGTTTCAAAGTGTTGAAGGAGAAGATCACAGAACAACCAATTCTGGTCTTACCAGATTTTGGAAAAACATTTCAGGTGAGATGTGATGCAAGTGGAGTAGCTTTTGGAGTAGTCTTGAGTCAAGATAATAAGCCAGTTGCTAATTTTAGTGAGAAGTTGAATGACACCAAGAAGAGTTATTCCACATATGACGAATAATTTTATGAAATGATTCAAGATTTGAAGATGTGGAGACACTATCTAATTCCTAAATATTTTTTCTTGTACAATGATAATCAAGCTTTGTAGTTTATTACTAGGCAAGAAAAGTTGAATCAAATACATGCTAAATGTGTAGAATTCATGAAGAATTTTACTTTTTTTACTAAGCATATTGTTGGAACTGTTAACAAATTTCCAGATGCTTTGAGAAGGAGGAGTTTAATTGTACAATAATTCCAAGTGGAGACCTTATGGTTTGAACACCTCAAGGAAATCTATCGAGAAGATCTAGATTTTAAGGAATCTTATGAGGCATGTAAGAATCCTTTGTTGGGAGACAAAATCCCATGGACATAATATTTGATCCAGGATGGATTATTGTTCAAAGGGAGCCAACTATGCATACCAAGATGCTCAATGAGAGATAACCCATTGAAGGAGAAACACAATGGAGGTTTAGCTAGACATTTTGGTCATGATAAAACATTTTCACATTTGAGAAATTCATACTATTGGCCGAGCATGAGAACAAAGGTGAAAACGTTTGTGAACAAACCCATAATTTGCCAATATGCAAAGGGAAGACAACAAAAAATTGTTTTGTATCAGCCACTACCAATTCCATAAATGTCATTAGATGTAATGAGTGTGGATTTTGTATTAGGATTGCCTAGAAACCAGAAAGGGAGAGATTCCATACTTATTGTGGTGGAATTTTTTTTAAATATGACACATTTCATACCATGCCAGAAGACAAACGATGCTACACACATAGCCAATTTTTTTTTCCATAGAAGTGGTGAGACTACATGGATTGCCTAGGACCATAGTCTCAGATAGAGACACAAAATTTGTAGGACACTTTTGGAGAACTCTATGGAAGAGGCTAGGGACAAAATTGTCCTTTAGTTCATCATATCAACCTCATACAGATGGACAGATTGAAGTGGTAAACATGAGTCTCAGAAACTTGTTCACAAGTTTAATCACTCAGCAAGGCCATCAATGGGATCATATTTTGGCACAAGAAAAATTTGCATTTAACAATTCAGTGAATAGGAGCACTGGAAAAATTCCACTTGAAATTATGTATGGTATACAACCAAGAGGGATTATAGAGTTGAGAGATATGAACCAAGATGAATTCAAAAGTGTTAGTGCAAAAGATTTTGCAACAGAAATGTAGAAACTCCATGACAGAGTCAGAGAGAAACTACATGACAACACACTAAAATATAAGAACATAGTCGATCAGAAGAGGAGAAAAGTTCAATTCAAAATAGGAGATGAATTTTTTTGTGCATTATTCAATCCAAAGGGAATTACTAGGAACTCGTAATGTACATAATGTGTTCTAAACATTGTTTTATTGATATCATTGTCCTTATTCTTATTTGATATTAACGTTACCTTAGATCCAATTTAGAAAATACTTTTTCCCCTCCAAACTGGCCAAATAAATCATTAATTCCTCGTAAGGGGTACTTATTTTTAATCATCATCATATTTATTTGTCCATAATCAATGCATAGTCTAAGTGTTCCATCCTTATTTTTGACAAATAATACTGGTGGTCCCCATGGTGAAACACTTGGCATAATATATCATTTATTTAACAGTTCTTGTAGTTGGATTTTCAACTCAATTGATTCAGGAATACTCATTATGTATGGTGCCTTTGATACTAGTGCAAATACAAGTAATAAGCCGATAGAAAAATCTATCTAGGTTTTTGGAGGTACTTCAGGTATATCTTCTACGAACACATCGTGAAATTCTCGTAACACTGCAAAATATTCTAGCTTAGGCTTATCTTTTTTATTCAATAAGTTTTTCACTTGAATGGAAAATAATTTGTAGCCTTTACTGATGCATTTTTTCAACTGTAAGGATGATATTTTCCTTATAGAGACATGTTTTTTAATTCCATGTACTATCCTTGTCATTCCAATTTCATCTTTGTAAGTAAATGATTTTTCATAACAATTTAAAATTACTTGTTGTTTCTCTAACCAAACCATCCCTATTAGTGTATCATATGACCCTAAAGGTAGTATATTTAGATCCATTTTTATATCATGACCATTTATTTCTAACTTATAGTCAAGGATTAATTATGTTATCTTTATTTTTGTACCTCTTGCTAGTTGTACTAGCCAAGATTTAGGATGTTTCTCTCTTTTCAGTATGCATGAATTTACCAAAGATGGAATAACAAAACTTAAACTAACTCCTGGGTCTATTAAAATATAAATCTTCCGATCATGAATTTTACGTTCAATTTCCACAATGGTAGATTGGTGATCTGCTTGTCTACCATCTATAGTAGCATTCATTCTATGGATTATTTTGCCAATGTTTCCAATTGTTGATGCTTCTTGTATGTTTTGTAGTGTAGGGTTTGTAGAATTTGTGTATGGACAAATCCTAAAAAGACATGGTTAACCACATCCCCAACATTTCAGTGTTCCCTTGGATTGTCAGTTGTCTTTTCTAATCCCAAATTGACTTTTTTAATTTTTCTAATCCCAAATTGACTTTTTAATTTCCTCTTGACAGTTCTGGTGCATGTTTGGAAAAATTGTTTTCCTAATAACCTATGGTAATATTACGAAATGGGTCTGGTTTGAATCCCTTCTTTCTTAGGTTGAGTTTTCTTGTTTCTTTTCTTTCCATGCTTTTGGATTTTGAACTCTTTTCTTGTACTGATCATAACATATTATATCCTTTCATAGTACTTCATTTAAAGTCTTAGGATTATCAAATTATATTATGTCCTTGTATGATTGAGGTGAGCAACTTAAAACTCTATGTACTTTTACCAATTCACCCTTGATGTATGGAAAAAATCTTAACAACTCTAGAAACTTTGTATTCAGATATTCCATTGGCATGTGTCCTAGTTTTAACTCCTAAAATTCTTTAGTCTTCCTTTCATAGTAGCTTTTTTATAAGTATTGTTTCTTAAATTTTGTCCATTCCATTTTCTTTTGCTTTAAACCCTTTGTTAACATTAAATATTTCCACCAAATACTATATTTACCCTTCAGGTTGTAAATCGCCATTCTTACCTCTATTTTCAGTCATAAGTGTGTCATTAGATGAACTCTTGTATTTTACAGTTTCCTTGTTGGATTATTTAGTAGAGTCTTTATTAACTTGTTCATCCACAATAGTATTCTTAGTTGGGTCTTTTTTCTCTGCTATACTTTGTAATAAAATTTCATTTATTTCTTGTTGTTCTTCGTGTGCTTTCTTCAATTTCTTATTATCTTCCTTGAAGGTTTGTAGTTCCAATGTAAGGTTTCTCATAGTTTCCAATACCTGCTTAGTTGAACTACTCTTGCTTAATTGAACTACTCTCACTAGGGTGTTTTGGGTCCCTATGAGGTGGTTGATTATTTTCTCCTTCACGTCTATTATCTTCCTCATTCTATGTAGACATATTATAATAGATTTTGAAAGAAACTCTATTTGTAACAACTAAAAATGTATTTGTTAGATTTTTCTTAAATCAACTTATTCTCTGATAGTGATGCCCAATAAGACCTAAGTGTTGTAACCTATAGCTCTGATACCATATATAACCTACCTCATTTACATATTTTTTTTTTCTTTTTGTTTATTTAATGTCATCTATTGAATCAATTATTAAAATAAACCATCAATGATCCTTAAAAGTGATTTTCTTTCGACAACCATAATTCACCATCCTTATTCCAAAACATCATAATTAGGGTTTTCAAAATTTCTTCTTATTGTAGACTTGTCCAATTGAAAATGTTGATATTTATATAGTTAATGGTTTTTTTATTGTTTCAAAGTGATTCGAGTCTATTTTATAATTTCAATTTGAGCGTATGTCCAAACTCTCTCTATGAAATTTCTTTTCTTTAAACAAAAGCCATGGAATACAAATTAACTAGGAAAACAAACTTATATAATTCTACAAAAATTTCGACTTCTAGGTGCAATTGGAAGTGTATGTGATAATTACAAAATATGCACTTATGAATTTTAATCTATATGCTCTCCGTCTGTGAGCTTGGATGTTAGGAGAAAATTGGAGGAAACTCTCGAAAATCCTTCCTGCGACGATCTTGGAACTCGTGCGCACCCACAAGATTAACGTTGAGTCAATACATTTCACTTAGACTTATAGCACTATACTTGTAGTAGAATTTTCCATCCTGATGCTCACAAGGTTTTAACTAGTGCTATCAGTTTGATACAAACAAAGGCAGGAGAAAAAAATGGTCATCATAAAGACAATCGTACCTAGACTGGAAAATTTACATGGGGTCAATGACTTCGAGGACAAAATGTCATATTTGTCACATGTATTAACGCATGAGTAAGGACATTGAATCTCAATCAATGACAAATGCTACCGTTACTAGTATCAAAATAGCTCTTTTGGTTTCTATCGATGTTCTCCAGTGCTTTCCCATTGTCCTTATTGCATTTTTATTTCCTCAATTTTGTGGCATAGTGGGTTTATTGGAGGTTTTATGTTTATTTTTTCTGTAGAGTGAGTTTTCTGAGCATGTAATGCATCCCACTCATATCACCTGGTAATTGTATTTGCTTGGAAAAGTTCAATGAGGGATATGTTTGTTAGTCCTCTTTTCTTACGTAGGAAAATTGCATGCACAGGCGAATACTTACCTGGTAAGTGAGAAAGAGTGTTTTCTTAAAATCCTTTTTCTATTTGTGCTCAATCAAACTTGGGTTTAATTTTATTCCCGTAACATTCATTGTTGTGTAAATGTTTCCTGGTTTAAACTCATTGTTTATCCATTGGGAAATTTTCGTTAATGTATACAGGTATCTCCTTTATTGCTGAAGGATTTTATTACCATTCTTTATCTATGGAAGCTCTTCCTAGATTTAATTTTTTTTGTAAGACCTTTCTTTATTCTCTCCATGTATTTATTCTTGCAAACATGGAAGCAATTTCCATAATTTAACATACTGAAGGCTTTCCTTTGTATTTCTTTGTTTGAATGAGTTCCTTTCAATGACATTCATGGAAAAAGGGAAGTTATGGGTTTCCTGGAACCCCATTTTTTTTTAACTGTTAGCTACCTTGGATTGGTAGCGGACTAGATCTGATTCCGATGTTAAATCTATGACCTAATTTTGTTTGTCAACGACATGTATATTCATTTTGGTTGATATATCTTTATATAATATTTCTTGTTAACGTTTTAATATGATCTCTATTTATAATAATGGGTCCTTGGCATTGTACGAGGAACCCATCAGGTCTTCAATCCCTTCTGACAATTTACTCCATCAAAACCTTCACAAGGAATCAAATCGATTCTTGCTTACAACACAGGTAAAGGATTATATATATATACAGCAGTAGTTTCATACATTTTCTATAGTTCAAACTTAGAGACTCTATATTAACAAAGTTGTTTGATTTTGTAAGAAATAGGGCTCTCGAGAGTTTATCCGGATAGTTTTGCGTTCTAGAATCTCTATATGGGTAAGTTCTAATAAGACAATCTTAAAATTGTCGTTTCCACTCATCTTGAATTCCTATTATTGTCAAGAGTAATAAGTCCATCTTTTTATTTATGTAGGGCTTGATCAATCAATAAGTTGTTACCATGATCTTCGTAATCGAGGTATTCAGGTTCCAAATTTCTCCCGTTCTGTTCCCATTGACTATGTGTAAAGAAAATTTTCTCTGTAAAAAATTATGATCTCGGGGGATTCACCTAGATTGGCAGTTCCCGTCTGAAGGTTTTTCCCTCAAAATGATACTAAAGGCTAGACGGAAGGGGATTTGGTTAGATAACCATATGTTTACAAAAAAATCTATTTTTTTGTTGTTGAAATTACTGAGTTTAATACTTCAATAATCATTTGCTTTCCCGTTTCTATGATGTAATCATAAAACTATTTATTTCCCTCTGTTCTATATATTTTTGTTTATAAGGAGTTTCCCATTGAACAAAATGTGTTTTTTCATCATATTTTAATGTATCAAATTTCATATTGTAATAGTATATAGAAGACATAATGTACTTCTATTTTATAATATCTAAATGTCTCGACATATATAGAACCATTCTAAACATAATAAGAATATATATATATAAAACACAAGTTAATTTATCGTGCAAGAGTACAATTCTTTGGTAAAAACATGAAATAATATCATGTATTGAAATATGAGTCTTTGCATTCCGTGAATATACTAATTTTACTTGTTATGTAACAAACATATTAGCAATATATAAATATATATATATATATATATTTATTTATTTATTTATTTTTGTATGGACGTATCTTATAATAACGTTTTTACTTGTTATGTAACAAACATATTAGCAATATATAAATATATAAATATATATATATATATATATATATATATATATATATTTATTTATTTATTTTTGTATGGACGTATCTTATAATAACGTTTTTGTTGATTTATAGTAAGATACAATACATTCAAAATTCATTTGAGCAAGGAGAGTAAATATATATATATATAATATTACATCATAAAAAAGTGAAACAACCACATTTCATTCAACTTTAGATACAAAACAATCAATATTATTTGTCTTGATCCCAATGTACTTCCATACAATTTAAAAAAGATATTTCCTATTATTATAAAAAGAAATTTACATATTTTCAAATCCCTGATTTTTTTAGGGGATGTTGGTGACATAAATCAACTTCTCACACTTGCCAAATCTGGCCTAGAGTTAGATTCATCATGTTTCCCACTCATGGAGTCATACTCATCTCTTTTCAACATGGTTGTTCCACCTACATTTATTTAATACAAATAATTTTTTTTCCATTTTTCCATCAAATAGGACATTTGGCAAGCTAATATCTTGCATAATAATAATAATAATAGTGACTGTCAAGATTTTGAAAATGAAGACAATTCAAATTTCCTAAATTGGAAATTGCTAATAAAATGTTCTAATAAATTTTGGGGATATCACAGCAATATATCTAACTACCATATTGGGCCTTATTTAATAATATAGTGGACCTAGTCCACCTTACATTGAATGACCTCCACTAAATTATCATTATGGGCCTTTTAGTGCCCCCGTTACCTCCTTAGCTACACAACATTTTTGCACCGAAATTTATTTACTTTGTTGACGTTTCATCACCCATATTTCATTCCTTCACCAACATTTCGGTGCCCAAATGTCTTTTCCTTTTCCAATGTTTATATGCCCAGACCTCTTTTTTTGCCAACATTTCAAAGCCAAAATATTCATCTTCTTCGATGTTTGGATGTCAAAATATCTTTTCCTTGTCGAATTTTCGGTGGAGAAGATCTTTCTTTCTCACCAATGCACATTGTATCTTCAAAAAAATATGTTTTCAACACAACATATTTTCCATATTTAGAGTTACAACCATTGTGAAAAAACTCATCTCGACCATCTAAGTCGAATTCATCCATTTAGATGAAAAATTGAATCTCATATAATACCATTACACACACACACACACACACACATACATAAAACAACTTGGGCCCTTCACCCCAATTCGTCATGCTAGGAAAAATCAAATTTCGGCCCAACTTTATGCAGAGAAGAGAGTTTCCCCTACTATAAGACATGTGGGTAAGTCTAGTTTTGCGACTAGAGCTCTAACACCACTCTATAGCACCCACTATACTAAACCCAACACAAATTTTATGATATCCATTAAGATAAATATGTGCAGCATGCTAAAAATGTCCATGCATCTAACAAGATTATTTAAAATCATGAATGGAGTTTATTAAATAGGCACAATGGTCATTATTTCACTCAAATAACAGAGTAATATGAACAAGATTTAAAACCGTGAAGAAAAATAGTGAACAAAGATAAAGCACTTATATTTCTAAATAAATGTGAAACGAGTTTGAGGGGATAAACGTTCCACCCAACCATAGAGTTGTTGCTCCAATTCTCACTAGCATATCGCTCTCGAGTTGAGGCTAGGAATCCACAAGAAAGGTTGTCTGTACTATGGAGTCATAGCCTAACGCAACCCACAACAATCTATTTTTTCTACAACAATCCCAATTTTCTAGCTCACTTCCCCTCAACCTCAACAATGCAAGGATTGTGATCCCCTTCTCTACTAGAAATTCCCTCAAGCTATTTTCCTTCCCTCTAGGGATCCAACATAGTTTGGCTAGGAATCTTGTTTTGGACTCCATAGACTTATATTTGCAACATGAAACTCTCAACAAAAACTCATTTGCTCTACAATAATATCTTGCATAAGAATATTTTCTATAGGATTAATATATTGCTTCTTGATGCAGTTACAAATTTTCCAAAGTGCCCACAAACCCCACTATTGTTAAGCACCCTCTTCTTGTCCTAAAAACTAGTTATAAAAATTGACTAAAATAGCTATTTTAATTTCCCTTTTATTCATGCATGTACTCTCACATTCTCAAATGTTGATTGTGCTCAACCACATGCTCTTAATAGCTAAGTGAATTGACTTTTCACACCAACCCTCTTACATGTATTCAATGATTGAGAATTTGATACACTAGAAAGGGAAATAGAAGGTTCATACAAAATAATAATTTTAGAAAGTGGATTGAGATTAATACAGATGAATAATTCCTCCTTAGACCCCTTGGAACCCCATGACTTTGTTTGTGTTTCATGTGTAACTAAAGATACATTTTATTTTATTTTGATTACACATTACATATTCAGTCCCATGGCCATATGTATTTGCATTATACATCATGAAACTAGGGATTGAAAATGAAGATGTGACATCTACTATTAATGTTATGGTGAGAAAGATCTTTTCAATTCATCACATAAGATTTTTATGAATGGACGTTTTGAACCAATCTAGTTTTGAACCAATCAAATTCATCACAATGAATGACCACAATAGTTTGGTGTGAAATGTTGATAGTAAAAATATTATGTGATGAATTGAAACATCTCTCACCACAACCACTACCCCAATTACCTCAATTAGAAAGTAGGAGTTAATAATTTCAAGAGAATTAATCAGACTTTTTATGAGGTGTATTCACCACTTAGATGACTACATAGAAAAGGAAAAAAATCATAAATCACACTATTCAAAATTTTAAAAAGAAAGTTTATTTTTCTAAATACATCTAAACAAAATAAGTTAATATTAATATACACTCCACTAAAACTTATTATCAATAATAATAAAATAAAATAACATTAATATATATATATACTAATACTAGTTCCCATTAAAACATTATCCTTAAACTTGATCAAGTGTACCGTTTATATATAATCATTGTATTATTTATATTTTTAACTTTTAAGAAAATAATAAATATTTTAGTAGACTTTATTAGTTAAATTGTTGAGCGGAGGAAAGTCTCTTGTCCCACAAACAAGGGAGTCTCATACACCAATTTGATGTATTGGCTTGACAATGAACTTAAAAATAGATTATTATTATTATTATTAAAAAACAAAAACCCATTAATACCCACCATATGAATCCAAAGCCGATCCGTTAGCCTCCACGTACCCAAAAAAATGACCCAAAAATTGTGATTATAAATAATTCCATTATGAACCCAACTCCGTTGAAAATGTGAAACAATTTGGTATTAGAACGAGGTTCTCAAAGGTTTCAAGGGCAAACTGATTTGGATCAGATTCATTTCATCGACCTTTCTCAGTGTGTGGGTGTGGCCGGGAGTATATCTCTTCTGTGCAATTGATTGAATCAGGCGGCCATGGATAAATATGAAAAGCTTCAAAAGGTTGGGGAAGGCTCATATGGGAAGGTGTACAAGGCAAGGGACAAGATCACAGGGGAACTAGTTGCCCTTAAGAAGTGTCGCATTAATTTGCATGAGCAAGGCATTCCTGCTTCTTCTCTTCGTGAAATCTCGCTTCTGAAGTTGCTCTGCGAGTGTTTATATATTGTTCGGTTAGTTGTTCTCGGGCTCTGAATCTAGGGTTTACAGGATTTGGATCCGGGCTTCACTGATTTCTGTTAAGTTTTTCAGAGCATTCAAATATTGACTTTTTAAATGTATGGCTAATGATATGCTACCTGATGGAAAAACGTCATTTATATTAACTTTTTTATCATTTTGATCACATCTGAAATGCTCAGAAGTGCAGTAATTTAGTTTAGTTTCTGAAGTAATGCGAAATGATTAATTTTCCCGTTCTGTCATTGTTCTCAGACGTGTATTTTACGTTTTATTTTACGGTTCCATTCTGTAAGAGTTCAATAAATAGAACTACGAGTCGCATGTGTTTTTTGATATATTAGAAATATCTTAGGTATTATTTTTTCTGGACAACAAGCCAATATGTTCAAAAAATCTGGCATGGGTTTATCGGGCATGGGAAAATCTGTCATGTGTTTTTAGTTCAGTAAACACCTGGACTTGAATTTTTCAGGTTGCTTTGTGTGGAGCATGAGGTGAAGAATGGAAAACGGCGTCTTTTCTTGGTTTTTGAGTATTTGGACACAGATCTGAGGAAATTCATAGATGCTCATCCACGCAGTGTCAATGCTGCTACTCTAGCACCGAAAGTTATTCAGGTGTTTTTTTCACTTAGTTTGTGTGTTCTTTCATTCTGAATATTGCATTGTATTGGCAGTTTTTCAAAGCAAGGGATTTGATTTCTTCATGCTGTTTTCGGTGTGCAGAGTTTTATGTATCAACTGTGCCAAGGAGTAGCTCATTTTCACAGACATGGAGTTATGCACAGGTGATGCTTCATGATATATTCAAATTATACTTTGAACTTCCCTTTTGGGTTCATTTACACTATCTTATAACATAGCACATCGTTAGGAACCATTTGTTGTCAATTTAAGCATACAAAGCTATGAGGTTGTCTGAGTTTAAATTACTAAGACAGTTAAAAATTGATACATGTCTCTCTACTATTATACTTCAACTGGGTGTGATTTTCTTCAGGGATTTAAAACCACAGAATATTTTGGTGGACAAAAGTAAAGGCTTACTTAAAATTGGAGATCTGGGTCTTGGAAGAGGTTTTGCTGTGCCCCTGAAGAGTTACACCCCCGAGGTTCTTCCTCTAAATCTTTGTCATTGCAGGCCTCATTTGATTTATCATGTTTGCGTTCTCAGTTATTGTTCTCTATGTTTGCAGATTGCTACTCTATGGTATAGAGCTCCAGAGGTATTGCTAGGATCCACCCAATATTCCACGCCTGTAGATATTTGGTCTGTTGGATGTATCTTTGGTGAGTGTGGCATTAGAATAGAATGTTGAGAAAAGCGTTTGTAATCTTCAATCTTTTTCATAATCTCACTCTTATAATTTGATAACTGCTATGGAAATTGTCTTCATTGTTTAGCTGAAATGGTGACATCAAAACCACTTTTCCCTGGCGATTCCGAAATAAGCCAATTGTTTCGTATCTTCAGGTATGGTTGCAAAGTGATTGGGAAAAATTGTCTAAACACTAACTCACGTAATAAACTAAATTGATTTACTTCTGTGACCGAAAGGGTGGTTGGAAGCCCAACTGAGGAAACGTGGCCAGGAGTAAAAAGTCTGAGATACTGGCATGCATATCCTGAATGGAAGCCTATGAACCTAGCTTCCGTAGTTCCAAATCTGTCGCTTAGAGGCCTGGATCTCCTCAGTGTATGTTCTTCTTTTTCTGTTAAACGCAGATCTTCTTTAAAACTGTTGTTGCCCTTGAAAGGATTAGGATATTGACAAAGTTTGGCACGGCTTGCAGAAAATGTTGGAGTGCGATCCAGCAAAGAGGATTTCAGCAAAGGAGGCATTGGATCACCCTTATTTTTATGATCTTGACAAGTCTCAATTCTGAGTATTCATATATCGCTATTTATGGTTGTTGAAGTATACCATAGCTTTTGCGTTCACATATTTAAAGAATTGGTTTTTGCTGATGTGGAAGCATTATTAGACATTACTAGGGATAGTAAAGTAGTCTTTTTGGGATTTGGATTTCTCATCTTTTGTTTGCAAAAGCAAACCCAAACTTTGCATTTTATTCTACTCAATATTTCACTCTAACTGTTCGTCTATTGGTTTTAACATAATCTGTTTGCAAAATCAAATGATTTTATTGCGTGTTTAAGACTGCTAATTTTATTTTGAAGTTGTGCTTTTCCCAACATAGGCACGGCATGCTCATACTTCACAAGGGTGCTTTTAGTTTTGTATGGATAATAATTAAATAAAAATGAAAGATCTGTTTTAATTTTTTTAATAATGTTTTACTGTAGCAAAGTGACTCTTACTAAAATGTAAACGCTGAAGGTTCTTTGCTCTTTTATTTTTGCATCCATAGAAGAATTTGAATCTACCATTAGCATGATATATGATATATGGCTTTACTTATTCAAAACAACATCCTTTTAACATTAACATTGGTCGATATGGAGTTTTGATTTAGATTTTTTTGTGATTAGTAATTTTAAAGACAATCAATACAATCAGGCCAGGTTCTCATTCAAGATTTTATATTTGATATAAACACAGATTTTTGCCATAAGTGTAAAGCTTTTCACTGATTCACTTATACCATGAATTCATGTATGAATAAGATTAGATAGTTTTTTGACTTCCTTTTAACATTGGTTAATATAGAGTTTTGATTTAGATTTTTTTTGTGATTAGCCATTTCAAAGACTATCAATAAGATGAGGCCAACTTCAAATTGAAGATTCTATATTTGATATAAACACATATTTTTGGCCTAAGTGTTAAGTTTTTCAATTATAATTTTTTTGACATCCTTCTAACATTGGTCAATATGGAGTTTTGATTTAGATCTTTTTGTGATTTTCCATTTCAAGGACAATCAATAGGATCAGGCCACATTCCCATTGAAGATTTTATATTTGATATAAACACACATTTGTTAATATCTTATGAAAGGTTAAGAAATTTGTTAATATCTTCTAAGAAATAAAAAAAAAAAAGTAAAATAAAGAACAAGTTACTAGTATGAATAAAACTTAAGAAAAGGAAGCATTGAGTAAGGGTAAGACAAAGATGCACAAACCAAAAAATTAAAAATAAAATTGAAATTATAAAAATAAAATTGATTGAAATCTATAGATTTAATGATTGAGGCAGTGTATGACTAGCTTCCATAATTGGCTAAGTTTGGAGTCAACTTCTAGATTGAAATTATTGGGGTGTTTTTTAATTTCTAGTGGTTCTTGACTTATATGAGAGTAATAGAGGAAAAATGGTGGGAAGGTCCAGAATTTTGGTTTGGTCAAAGAAAATTAGGTCATTAGATTTAAAGGAGTGTTGTGCAATAACTCACCTAGTGATTTGGTTTTGGGTTGTGTCATCTATATTCCCTTTGAGAGGGGCTTTACAATAATGATTGATTTGGCCTATGTATGAATTTCCAGGAGAGCACAAAATTTGGTGGACTCTTGAGCCAAGTATGAGATTAGATTTGTCCTTAGCTATTTTGAATAATTTCTTAAGGATTTTACAAGGTTTGAATTTTTTTTAAATTAGTTTTTGTTAGAATTTTTGAAATATGATCATTGCTATTGTGGTTCTATAGAAGACAAATGTGAGGTAGGGGTGGGGAAGTGATAGGAAATTTTTTGGAGCTAGATTGTGTTAGAATTGCAAATGTGGAAAACACAATTCACATATGATAATTAACAATCACAGAGATAAGAAACATAGGGATTTCATGTGGTTCACCCAAACATTGCGCTACGTCCACCAAGCATAGGCATCGATTTTAATCTTCAGATCATGAAGATTACAACAAACTTGCAAGTTCTCACAATGTCTCTCTCTTTGCCTCTACATGATTACATGTATTTATATACATTTACAAGAAACTGATTATTAAATGCAATCCCTATCCATATTCTAACTTGGTCTATTTAGTTGCAACCAACACAGAATAATAGTATTCAAATCCATCCTTGGAGGAATTCCTTGTCACCAAATCCCAACAATCTCCACCATGACAACAATTAACCTGATACCTTGTTCCTTCCTTTTGTTCATCACCTTTTGTGCAAGCCAAGAGAAGCCAAGCACCACTGCAACTTCTCTAATAAAACTGGTTTCATGATCTCTCTTGTGTGACTTCCACGAGTTTGGATTTCTTGAGGGGTCACTCCACCTCCAACACATTTCCACAACTATGTTGTGAGACATATTTAGTGATAGATCTCCTTCTATCCAAAACACCCATAAAATATACATTACAATTATCACAAACCATCTCAGTGTAACCATTATAGGTGACATTTATGCTTCTCGAACATTGAAGCACCCATTTCACTGCAACACCTGAATCTATCACGTATATGAAAACATCATTAGCATGTGAAACATTTGGTCTTAACCATTTCATCACATACAATAGACTAAACTTACACGAGACACAACCTTTTCTTGTTTATAGACAGGGCCTATACTTGAAGAAAACTTATAATGGAAAGCAAGAGGGATAAAGATTGGTTTTACAATGTTCATACTAAACTCCAACCACACCTTACCATTACCATCTCTCTATACTTCCATGCCCATAATTTGTTTTGTTGCTTCTTGATCTCTCATCTGAATTATCCTATCCACGTGAGTCATTTTCTTACTGATTTTATCCATGCTTCAGCTTGCATTGAGCATATCATCATCAAATAACATCAAGACTATGAATGTACTATAAACTATATAGTCATTCCTACGCTTTGAAAAATTTTGACTCACTATGAAGGATTCAAACCTCTTGTATATTTTCTTCGATACCAATAGGCCATACAATGAATTATCTAACATGCAAACAAATTTACAGTTGTGATCTTGAATCAACCCTTTTGGTTGTTCCATACATATTATATCTCTGTCAATGATGACCTTGTGAGAAGTAGGATCCCACACACAACATCCATTTATACCACTATCATAACTTGCAGAGATATAAAAAAAGAAGGAATTCAGAAACAAAGATTTTAATTCTCGAAATGATTTATCGTTTACAAGTACGTGCAATTATTTATTTCGCTTATGACCTTGATGCTTCTTCCATAAACAAGAAGATGCACATGTCACTTCAGATGCTACTTCATTACTCCCTTCTAGCTTATAAAGATTATCAACCTTTGTTGCCTTCATCACTACTAAACTACCTTTCAACAATGTGAGAGCTCCACCTTGACCTGTATACTTATTTCCACAAGAATCAAACACTCCAAATCAAATAAAATTTTATTTAAGCTCATGTACATATATAACATCAGTTAATTCCATAACAATACCATTGAACATCTTGATTCTAATACTGCCAACCCCAACGGTTTTACAAGGAATACCATTTCCCATAAACACTACACCCTCATCAACACATTGGTAAGAAATGAACCAATTTCTATGTGAGCACATGTGGTGGGAGGCACCTGAATATAAATTCCATTCTTCTTGATATTGTAAATTATGAGAAACAGATAAAACTTGATCAGTCATACCTGAATTTGTTACAACCAAATTTGCTTCCTTCGTAGATTTTTCCTCGGATTCCTTTCTCTTCCATCAATCTTTCTTGATATGTCTTGTTTTGCCACATAACCAACATTTTGTTTCACCCTTTCTATGTCTTGAATTAGATCGAGAAAAACTTCCTCATTCTTCTCTTTAGTTCGACCTCTGACCAACATTGCCTCTGAAGTTGATGTTTATTGACTAGATTTTCTCCTCATCTCCTCAGCCAACAAAGCTCATACAACATAGTCATAATCTAAAAAATTTGTTGAGCTAATGCTAATAGAGGTGACTAGGTGACTCAGGCAATGAACACAATAGTGTAATAACCTTATCTTCATCTTTGAATTTAACTACCATACGAGTCAATTGAACTATAAGGGTATTGAAGGTATTTAAATGGTCAACAACTTTTGTACCTTCTTTCATATGCAAACTGTACAACTGTCTCTTCACGTAGATTCTTCTCATGAAGGACTTCATCATATATAGACTTTCCAACTTTCTCCATAAGCCTAATGTTGTATCCTCTCCTAAGATATTAAACAGAACCTCATCCACCAGACATAAACGAATGGTACTAAGAGATGCCACATCTAGATCTTCCCATTCCTCATTCATCATGGTTGTTGGTTTCTTTGACTTGCCTACCAATGCTTCTTCCAACCCTTGTTGCACCAGTAAATCCCACATCTTGAGCTTCGAGAGATCAACGTTGCTTTTACCGTTGAACCTTTCAACTTCAAACTTTGAACTCTGCATATTATCCATTAGCAAAAAAAATCTGCCAATACCCACTGCTTATAAAAATCCTTTTAAATGTGGAGGAGTAATAAAAGGTTTAATAAAAGATTTAATAAAAATATTTTTACCAACCTCACCTTTAATTATTTTTTTTTAAATCACCTTTTAATTCGCTTTATACCTTTTAAATACTATATTCCAAAATATAGTAAACCTTTTAAAGTAGCCTCCAAGTGACTTACTTGTTGACGTTTTCAATTTAAAAAAAAAAGGAAATTCAATCTGAAAAATCCCAAAAATTTCCATACCTTAATTTTTCACAAAACCATACAAAATTGTCTTTGAGGAGATCAACGCTCCTTCATAATGGGTTAGGGAGCAATATTTTAAATATCAACGCTCCCTTAGGGTTCATAGGGGAGCGCTAGCACTCCTTGAATGTGGATGGGGAGCGTCAACGCTATGTGGTGTATGATATGGGTGCGCGTAGTTCACAATTTTTTTAATTTCATAAGTGTGAGTGTGTCGATGCGCCTCTAACACTGCCTAGGGAGTGCCGATGAATTTCTACTCAATTTCCTCCTGTGACACCTACTCAATTCACCTTCTTGCACCACGAATCTCACCTCACGGATCTCCAACACTGCTCTGATACCAACTGTTAGAATTTCAAATGTGGAAAGCACAATTCACATATGATAGTTAACAATCACACAGATAACAAACACATGGATTTCACGTGGTTCACCCAAACGTTGGGCTATGTCCACCATGAATAAGCATGGTTTGTATTATTATTTAGATCATGGAGATTACAACAGATTTTCAACTTCTCACTCTGTCTCTCTCTTTGCCTCTACGAGCTTACATGTATTTATATACATTTACAAGAAACTGATTTTTTAATGCAATCCCTATCCATATTCTAACTTGGTCTATTTAGTTGCAACTAATGCAGAATAATAGGATCCAAATCCATCATTAAAGGAATTCGTTGTCACCAAATCCAAACAGAGTGGAAGTCTTTGTTGATTTGTGAGATAGAGTAACCATTGGTTCTAAGGGTGAGAATTTTCCTTCATAAGGAATTGAGAAGTTGAGTATCAATGGCTCAAGTGACTAGAGTCTTTAAAAAACACATTTTTTGCGTTGGATGATGGTGATAGTGGGCATGGATGTATTTGTTAGTATGCATATTTTTTCGATGAACATTATGGGTAAGGAAACCATCAGGAAGGAAACCAAGAGATGAGAAAGTCTAAGAAGAAAAAGAGAATTATCCTTTTGCATTTCCATAGTGAATTGAATATCGGAGGAGATGCTATTAAGATGGTCAAAGAAATATACCATAGAGGGATGACCATGATTCCAAATGAGTGACTTAAGAGTAACTTATTTTTTGTTTTAGGTTTTTATCTAATTATTATTTATTATATTTGTACGTATTTCTTTCTTAACAAATTTCTTAAAGGATCTTCTTTTTAATTTCTCTCTCCTAATGGTTGGTGTTAACATTGTCCATTTCACATGCCACAAAAGGTTTTATCATATGGTTGAAGATTAGGAATTCATATACACTTAGCTATTTTCGATTTCACATGCCACCAAAGGTTTTATCATATAGTTGAAGATTAGGAATTCATATACACTTACTATTTTTTATTTCACATGCCACCAAAAGTTTTATCATACCAATTACCAATTATTGCATCATATTAAATGTAATACCATGTTCCCCCAGTTTGTAAATATAATTTTTATTATTGTTAAAACTATGGATAGGTTTATTATGTGTAATTTGCTAAAGATAATTAACCATGTTTAAAGAATGTGATGTAAGTTTATTTTTGTTGATAATATAAAAAGGAAAATTTATGAATAAATGTTTAAGGTGTTTCCTATAGAGTGTTCATGTCATTAGAGGGAATGGTAAGGGGAACCATCACTAGTTGAGATAATTCCTCCCACGCAGTATTCTACTCGATATGAAATGCTCAAAAACATAACTATCTGCTATCTTCAATACTTTATTTATCAGTCTCACAGTTGGGGAGTCTTCCACAAGACTCAATGAGAGGATGGGAAGAGTAATCATCCCAAAGTTTCTTGATTTGACCACAAAATATTGCTAAGGAAGGAAAGAAAAGAGAAAAAAGTCATGGGCAAAAGGAGGAGGAAAAAATTTGCACATAGTTGGGGTCTGGAGACCAATTTTGAGTAAGAGGAATGTGCAAACTTTCTTTGGTTCTAATTAGAAAAAAGAAGAAGTTGAAAAGGAATTTTTCTAGGTTCAAGGATTGTTGGCAATGTCTTCAAATCAAGCTCATAAATGGAGTTGCAGAGAAATTTTAGTGATTAAGTGATAAATCAAAACAAGACCCCTTGCTTGGTGTATTGAAGACTCAATTTCCATAATTCATGTCGGGGAAGGAGTTAACTTCTCCCTTGCTGATAGATGAGCAATAAAAGAAATATCTTTGTCTCTTGTAATCATACTCTATCTAGGGGGTGGGAAACTATGAAGGTACCTAGATAAATTGTGCCTATGGTTGGGTGGAAAGTGGCACACCCTTCAGTAGTTTCTAAGATTTCCCATTTTTTAAATAAGTATTTATGCATTCTGTAAAAGGAATAAATGATATGAATTAAGGTTGTAATTGTATTCATGACTATACTATCAATACCTCAAACATTCAATACGATGTTGATTTTAGTATTATTCGCCATTTCTTGTTGTGGAAGGTTGGAGAAGTAAGAGCTTCACGCTCTGATCTACCACCTATCCTTTCATTCTTAGAATCACCATTGATTAGGGTTACCATGTTTACAGGTCTATTATTTTTCGCTTGAGTTGCATGGTTAAAATTATTATTTCATTTGTTACAGGTATTTGAAGATGGTATCGATGGCTGGCATGAGCCAACTACAAATTATGATGAGGTAACAAAATATGGTTTGATTCTTTTAAATTTTATTTCTTAGTTTTCATATATGGCTATTTTGCAATGGAAAAAATAGTTTCTATACTCCAATCTAGTATAGGAAACACTTTTATGTTTTCATGATGTTTATTATCGATCATTCCCTTTGTTCGATAATAATCCTACGAAGAATCTATGTAGGTACTCTGGTTATGGACATAGGCGGTTAACTATGCAATGTTCTTGTTGAATATCTAATTTACCAAGTACGAAATGAACCATATACTTTGGAAAATTTTGTTTATCTTTATTTATGTTGTAAAGCACTTATTAGTCCCTGCCGAAGTCATAGAGGGACTACAGTGATCAATAATTCCAAAGTTTATAACCTTCTATTGTTTGAACTACAGAACTAAAAACATGTTTTATTTGTTTTATTTGTGCTATTATTAATATTACTCCTTTGTATTTGTATTGAAATGTTTTCATGCTGAAGTTTTATATCGTTGACACATTTTTTTACATTCTTGAATAAGCCTGATAGCTTAAATGTTTACATGACGTGAGTTCCTCAAACATGCCTGATAGCTTAAATGTTTTCATACCATGAGGCCCTTAGACATCCTAACAACCTTAAATGTTTATCTAAATAGGCTTGTCGGAGTACATTTTTCCTCGAAATTTTCCATACAATGTTGCATTGAATTTGGACAATATTGTTGTCCACCGCCAGTTGAATAGGCATTGTATGTTTCATACTTCTTCTAGGCTTAGAATGCAATTTCATCGTCGTTGAAGCTACATACATTGTTTACTGGTTCGATGGGTGCTTCTTCTTCACTGGCTCATCGGTTACTACTTGTTATTGTTGTTTGGTTCATAGTCCGACCTGCACATCTGCCTTTCATCGTTTCAGAGTAAGTTTCCATGCCATAATTTCATTTTATATTCCCTCCTTTTTGTTTAGTGTTTGCAGTTTGAAAGTAAGAATTTTTACTTATTTCTACTGGCATGTTCATCGTATGTTATCGGTTCCTTGCAAGATACCAGATATATAAAATATGCAGAACTGAAATAAAATGCTAGAAATGGTAGAATAATAGTAAAATATCCAGCATAATCTCCACAATAACACATAAATGATATAAGAACAACAATAGAAATATCACTTTGATTCAGAAAGCAATGTTCACAGGCCTCTTTGAGGGGGCCACCTCCAATCGAGCAACGCTCTGTTACAATAATCTCCAAGATAGGGTTTTCATACCCTCGACCCTTATTTATACAAAATGTCTATCAAGAGAAGCATCTAGAGGAAGATCCTTATAGAAGCGGAAGCTTCTATTAGGTATTCTTACATATTCCTTATTCTATTTTATTGAAAGGCCTTATTAGTATTGAACTTTATTACATCCGAATATATTAATCTACCTATGTGCGGGTTAGGACCCTAACATGTCCACCCCCTTAAAATCAACCTTGTCCTCAAGGCTTGAGATGAGGAAATTGTTGTAGAATGGTAGTTGGTTCCCAAGTGGCATGTAATGTACCTCAAAATTACCACAATTTTTTTTTCTATGACATAATTCAACTTCGTTTAAGCTCAGAACTTAAGAGAAGGAAATATTTATTTTATGTTCATAATGATGTCATTATACCAGTTTAGTTCCTTCGAACAAAACTCCTTTAACAACTGTACATAATCCCACCTATAAGTGTGCATATAGCTACAACTTTCTTTAAATACATATAGAACGATTTGTTGTCATAGGCATAGTTTCATCTTGATTCTGGCTTAAATACTTTCTCACAATATTTTTTTGTGTTTTTCATACCCTGTGCATAGAGACTTGCATTTCCAACCTCTATCCGGGATGAAGATCTCCCAATGTTTTCCATCAATTCCATTCACCAAAGAATTAGAGTTGTTCTTATAATAATAATTCCTACCACACTCTTGTAGTTTTGTGAGGAACAACGGTCAAACAGATTCCGACGATTACAGTTGTCGAGTACTAACACACAAAAACTTTCAAAAGGTGAAAAAGGGACCAACACTTCAGGATTTCGGGGCTTGAACCTTCATGATTACAAGTGCCCAAACGAACACAAAAAAACTTCTGAAAAGAAAGGAAAGTGGGGCCCACACTTTGGGGTTTCAGGGTTCGGGACTTCGTAATCATAAGTTCCCCAAACACCAATACAACGCAAACCTATGAAATGTGAAAGGAAGGAAGGGTTTGACCTGTGTTTCAGAATTTCGGGGTGCAGAACTTCGCGAGTCCTGGGTCCAATCGTCAACATAACAAACAAATTCCCGATATGCGAAAACAAAGAAAGGCGAGACCCGTATTTTGGGATTTTAGGTTTCGGGAAATTGCGACTTTCAAGGTCAAACATCAACACATGGGAACTTCCGAATTCCGAAAAATGGAAAAAGAGGAAAGGTGGGACCTGCATTTCGAGATTTCAGGTTTCAGGAATTCGTGACTTCAAAGGTTAAACATCAACACACGACAATTCCTAAAATTGCGAAGAGGAAAGAACAAGGGGCTTATATTTTTGGATTTCAAGATTTCGGGATCCCATGACTTCAAACGCCAAAACATTAATCACAAACATTTCCCGAAATCGCGAAGAGGAAAGAACAAGGGGCTTACATTTCGGGATTTCAGGATTCTGGTATTCGGGAATTCGCGACTTCAAAGGTCAAACATCAACACACGACAATTCCTGAAATTGCGAAGAGGAAAGAACAAGGGATTATATTTCGGGATTTCCGGATTCCAGGATTCAAGAATTCGTGACTTCAAAGGTCAAACATCAGCACACAACAATTCCCGAAATTGCGAAGAGGAAAGAACAAGGGGCTTATATTTCGTGATTTTGGGATTTTGGGATTTTGGGATCCCGCGACTTCAAACGCCAAAACATTAATCACACAAAATTTCCCAAAATTGTGAAGAGGAAAGAACAAGGGGCTTACATTTCGGGATTTCGGGATTTCGAGATCCCGCGACTTCAAATGCCAAAACATTAATCACAAAACATTTCCCAAAATCGCGAAGAGAAAAGAACAAGGGGCTTACCTTTCGGGATTTTGGGATTTCGGGATTCCAGGATTTTGGATTTCGAGGTTTTGTGGTTGCAAATGTCAAATCACAGCATACGACACTCCCCGAATTATGAAAGCACAAGGACTTAAGAAATTTACACGCTCTGAAGGATACAAAAGGATAAAGGTTTCTGTGAGGGAAAATCTCTAAATTCGTCATGGATCTTGACTAAGGAAAAGGGTAGCCCATTCTGATAGGAAACCAGGAAACAAAAACCTCTGAAAGGTGTCGATTCTCAAGATTATTCAGCATCCAAAAAAAACAAAAGGGGTTTCTAGATTGCTCGGAAAAAATAATTCTAGCAGTACATCTACCCATTTCCCTTTGGCACAATTTATTCAATCCCAATTTGCTCCGATTTAGATATATTTAATACATCAGTCACAGAAATAAACCTAAACCCATATAGATTAGTTTTCTTCTAGCATACAGAGTGTCCTAACATTTCTACTATAGGTTAAATCTATCCTGTAGCTGGATTGGCTCTCATAACTCAATTTGCATAAAATAAAGTTGTCTGGTACTTCCAGTTCGGATTTAACAGATACCTAACATCGAGTAAAAACATTCAAACAGAGAAAGGGAATCATTACATTTCCTATTTAAACGAATATAATGCATCAGATATTAAATCATTCAAACACAGAATGGAAACTATACCAGTTCGGATTTAAAGGATGCATGGCATTGGATGGAATATAGTCATTCATAATAAAAAGGGATAGATCAACATAACTGAATCCAATCCGTAGGAAGACAAAGGGAACAACCACGTTCCTCCCAACTGTAGAATAGGGAAGCCAGATCTACTTGCCCGATTCACCCCCTAGCCTGACCATGAATCCATGAGGGCGAACTTGAAAACTTATCTTCAACAATGTCCTTCAATTCCAAAAGGCATCCTCTTGTCTCACACTTACTCAACAGTTCTCATAACAGCAAGACAATTTTGTTTCAAGAAAACTCCTCTTGCCTCACACTCAATCCATAGTGCTCATAACAACAAGAGAGTTCATGAATCCTTTCCCCATCATACTTGGCAGCGTCCTACCTCCTCACATATGCTATTTATCCATCATTTTGCCCAGGTCTTTTCCCTCCTCTGGGGATTTTCACAGCTCTCATAATCCCTGATTTTTGGGGGTTGCTAATGGCCAAATCTCTAATTTTCCACTTCTCATAATCAACCTAGAAGTAGTTCCAACATGTTCCCCACTCATGGAGTCATGGTCAACTAATTTTAACATGGTTGTTCCATTTGTCCTCCTACAGTTAATATAAATATTTTGTTGTGATACAAGTGTCATAGTCAAATAGTTAGTTGGGTCCAAACAGATCTCTGCCCAACAGTCACAATAATTAAATACAATTATTAAATTCGAAAATCAGAATTGCCATAAATGGAAAGAATTTTCCAGATTCGAATTTGCCAAAAACGAAAATAAATTTCCAGCACACAAAAATAAAAATAATTATTTTTGAGGGATGTCACATCCTTTCCCCCTTCAGTAAAACACTTTCCTCAGTGTTCGTTCCTTTCCTGGAATAGGATTGGATGAGATTTCCGCAAATCTCTCTCCAATTCCCAAGTGGCCTCCTCAGGACTAAAGTGCTTCCATTGCACCTTTACCTGAGCGACGACTTTGTTCCGAAGTGTTATTTCTCTCCGGTCTAGAATGTGCAAGGGTCCCACCTGGAACTCGCCCTCGGGTTCCACCTGTACCAAGTTCCAATCAATCATATAAGTAGGGTCATGAATATACTTTTTCAACAAAGAAACATGAAATACATTATGAATTCTTAGATTAGCTGTAAGTGCAAGCTGATATGCTACGGGTCCAATTCCAGTTAGTATCTCGAAGGGCCCACAAAACCTGAGTGCCAACTTGGCATAGTTTCCTAACTTCAACGAGTTTTTCCGGGCTTTGACTTTCAAGTAAACATGGTCTCCCACTTGAAATTCCACGTGTCTTCTTTTCTGATTTGCATAGATCTTCTGTCTGTTTTGTGCTTATTTCAAGTTCTGTTGTACTTTTCTTACCATGTTCTCCATTTCTTGGAGCATATCTAGTCCAACCATGAGTCTGTCAGTCAGGTTATCCCAGCTAATCAGAGTTGTACACTTTCTTCCATACAGTATTTCGAAAGGGCTCAACTTAGCCGAAGTTTGGTACCCATTGTTATATGCAAATTCTACCAAGTGTAGGTAGTCTTCCCACTTTTTCGGTTTTGTTCTTACATACATGCGGAGCATATCTTCTATGATTTGGTTTTTCCTTTCGGTCTATCCATCCGTTTGTGGATGATAACTCGTGCTGAAATTCAAATTAGTATTTAGCCCTGCAAACAATTCCTTCCAAAAAGAGGATGTGAATTTTACGTCTCTATCTGAAATCACCATTTTAGGAATACCATGGAGTCTAAAAATTTATTTCATGAATATTTCAGCAATGTTAATAGCTTTAAAAGTAGACTTTACAGGAATAAAATGTGCAAACTTACTGAGTTTATCGATTACAACCATGATAGAATCATTATGTTTCTGAGTTTTTGGAAAACCTGTGATAAAGTCCAGTGAGATGGTCTCCCATTTCCATTCTGGTACTGGTAATAGTTGTAATAGGCCGGCTGGATGCTGGTGTTCAGCCTTAACCTGCTGGCAATCTTGGCACCTAGCCAAGTACTCTATTGTTTCGCCCTTCATATTAGGCCAATAAAATAGTTTTCTGAGTGTTGATATTGTTTTTTGGTAACCTGGATGGCCAGAGTATGGTTTCTTATGCACTTCATCTAAAATAGTTAATTTTAGCTCTGTTGAATGGTATGTAAAGTCTATTTTCAAATCTTAATAGTCCCTCCTTGTCGATATTTATATCTGGTTCATCTGAGTTTGTGACATTGTTTTGCAATTCTTCCATCATCTTAGTGTACTTTTCGTCATTAACACTTGTCGTTCTTATTCTTTGCTCCATATCACTTTCTTCTGTGCTAAAAATTATCTCAAATAACCCATGGATTTTGTGGCTTAAAGCATCTGCTACTTTATTTTCCTTACCCTTGATATGTCTGAATTTGAAGTCAAATTCACTTAAGAAGGCTAGCCACCTTGCTTGTCTCGCATTAAGGTCTGGTTTGTTAAACAAATATTTCACTCCGCTATTATCTGTCAATAGTAAGAATTTTCTACCCATGATATAGTGTTGCCACATTTTTAAGGCATCTATTACTGCTGCCAATTCTAAGTCATGAGTGACATAATTTCTCTCATGTTCCTTTAATTTCCGGGATTCATAACAAATCACGTGCCCTTCCTGAGTTAGAACACCGCCTAGCCCCTCTTTACTTGCATCAACGCATACTGTGAAGTCTTTATCTAGGTCTTCCACCTTCAAGATGGGCGTCGATGTCAATAATTCTTTTAGCTTGTCAAAACTGTCTGGACACTTTTGTGACCAGTTAAACTTGGTCCCTTTCTTTTGTAGTGACGTGATAGGGTAGGCTATGTTGGAGAACCCTTCTATAAATCTGCGATAATATCCAGTGATTCCAATGAATGACCAGATATCTGCCTCATCTTTAGGCACTGGCCATTCCATAATGGATTTTATCTTTTCCAGGTCTACAACAATACCTTCCGAGGATATGACATGTCCTAAATATTGTATTTCTTTTTTATAGAAGTCACATTTGTTGAATTTTGTGTATAGCATGTGTTTCCTTAGTGTTTGCAGAACTATTCGTAAGTGTTCATCATGTTCCTCCTCCATTTTAGAATAGACCAAAATATCGTTGATAAATACTACTACGATCTTGTCTAAGTATTGGCTAAAAATGCTATTCATTAAGAACATAAATGTGGCTGGTGCATTAGTGAGTCTGAAAGGTATGACTACAATCTCATAGTGTTTGTATCTTGTTCAAAAAGATGTTTTGTTTATGTCTGGGTCTTTTATCCTAACTTGATGATATCCAGATCGTAAATCCAATTTTGAGAAGATCTTGGCCCCACCAACTTGATCGAACAGATCATTTATCCAAGGTAAGGGGTATTTGTTCTTAATGGTCACTTTGTTCAGTTGCCTATAATCGATACACAGTCTTAGAGTACCATCTTTCTTTTTCACACTTGGTCTGATATATTCTTTATCCAACAATTCCTGTAATTGTATTTTTAATCCTGTTAGTTCAGGTAGATTCATTCGGTAGGGTGCCTTTGAGATAGGGGCTGATCTGGGTAGTAAGTCTATTGAGAAATCTATCTCTCTCCTAGGAGGCAATTCTGGTATCTCATCAACAAACATGTCTTTGAATTCACGTAGGACAACAAAGTCTTCTAACTTGGGCCTATCTTCTTTTTCTAATAGATTCGTTACTTGGATGGTGTAAACTTGACATCCCTTTCTAACACATTTCTTGAATTGCATCGCTGAAACTTGTCTGACTGACACGAGTTTTGGTATGCCTTGGGCTGTTCTAACAGTGCCAAAATTATCTTTATAGATAAGTATCTTTGTATAACAATCTAGTACTACTGTGTTGTTCCAACCAATCCATCCCAATAATCATATCATAAGACCATAGTGGTAGGATGTTCAGATTGGTCCTTATCTTTTGACCATCTAAACTGAACTCAAGATCATAAATAAAGTTAACTACTTTTCTTTTAGTCCCTGTTGCTAGTTGTACAAGCCAAGATTTTGCATGCTTTTGTTTCTTAAGTTTATTCGAATCTACTACATCGGGAGTAATATAACTTAACGTAGCTCCAGGGTCAATTAAAACTGAAATTCGAGTGTCATGGATTTTACCTTCAATCTCTACCACCGAGGACTAGTGGTCAGCTTGTCGACCATCTATGGCTACATTTATCCGATGCAGACTTTTTCCCATGTCACCTATTGTCAAGGCTTCCTGCAAATTGTGAACAACAATTCTGTTTGTTGCAATTAAATGTGGATAGTTCCTCCTTAGATGAAGCTCTCCACACTCCCAACACTTTAATGGCTCTCGGGCATTGTCCCCAAACTTTTTCGTTCCAAGCTTTGAAGGTTTACCACTACCTTACGTATTCGGGTGATTGGAGTGAAAATCCTTCCTTGGGAAACTTTTTGCTGCATTTCGATAAGGACTTGGCTGGTATCCTTTCTTCCGCTGGTGTGTTCCATCTTGTCTCTTATCCTTCCAAGTCTTGGGAAACTCTACCCACTGTTTATACTGGTCATAGCACATTCGTGCCTTCCTGAATGACTCACTCAAGGATTTGGGGTTGTCAAACTCAATTCTGTCCCTATAGAACTGTGGTAAACAACTTAGGAATCACTGGATTTTTATCTTATCCTCCCGGATGTATGGTACGAACCTTAGTAGTTTCAAAAATTTATTTATAAGGTCATCCATCGTCATTTGTCCAAGTCGTAATTCATAAAATTCTTTCGTCTTCCTTTCATAATAGCTATCAGAAAGGTATTGTTTCTTAAAATACTTCTTGAAGTCAGACCATTCCAATTATTTCTCCTTTAGGCCCTTTTAGGTCCTGCCACCAAATGCTGGCCTTCCCCTTCAGATTGTAGATGGCCACTCTAACCTTCATGTTGCTGGAATAGTTGTAGATTTGGAAGTATTTTTTGATGTCCAACAACCATGCCTCGGCTTCTTCTCCTGTCCTAGACTCCCCATCAAAAGTAGCGGGTTTAATCTTTTTAAATTCTCCTTCAAGGTGGTCTATTTGGTTTCTTTTCTTGTCTGGTAAGGTTTTGTCTTCAGCTGAAGGTGTCCCTTCAGACGATCTATCTCCTTTTTCTGTTTTCGCACCAGAATTCTTGGAGGCCTTTTTGCTGACCTCTTCCTCAAGGTTATCATCTTTTGGGCTTTTCTTGGTTACTATACTATGCAACAGGACTTCATTTATCTCTTGTTGTTCCTGCTGTGCCTTCTTTAATTTTTCATTGTCGGCCTTGAAAACCTGTAGTTCATCTATAAGGTTTCTCATTGTTTCCAACACCTCCATGGGTGAGCTTCCATCACTGTTATGTCTCGGATCTCCAAGAGGTCCTTGTTGTGGATCCTCTTCCACCCTGATTTTTGTACCTTCTTGAGCTGTCATTATTCAACACAAAACAGAAAATCTTTTTGTTTGCACTCCGGAAGATTTATAAGTTTTTATCATAGATCGGAATATATATACTAAGCAATTAATGTGGCCCTGTTCAGGCCCAATGTTGTAACTTTTTCTCTGATACCATATGTAATGTACCTCAAAATTACCACAAAAATTTGTTTTTTCTATGACATAATTCAACTTCGTTTAAGCTTAGAACTTAAGAGAAGGAAAGATTTATTTTCTGTTAATAATGACGCCACTATACCAGTTTAGTTCCTTCGAACAAAACTCGATTAACAACTGTACATAATCCCACCTATAAGTGTGCATATAGCTACAACTTTCTTTAAATACATATAGAATGATTTGCTTTCATAGGCATAGTTTCATCTCTATTCTAGCTTAAATACTTTCTCACAATAATTTTCTGTGTTTTTCATACCCTGTGCATAGAGACTTGCATTTCCAACCTCTATCTGAGATGAAGATCTCCCAATGTTTTCCACCAATTCCATTCACCACAGAATTAGAGTTTTTCTTATAATAATAATTCCTACCACACTCTTGTAGTTTTGTGAGGAACAACGGTCAAACGGATTCTGACGATTACAGTTGCTAAGTACTAACACACAACAACTTCTGAAAGGTGAAAAAGGGACTAGCACTTTGGGATTTCGGGGCTTGAACCTTCACGATTACAAGAACCCAAACCAACACAAACAAACTTTCAAAAGGAAAAGAAAGTGGGGCCCGCAATTTGGGGTTTCAGGGTTCGGGACTTCGTAATCACAAGTTCCCCAAACACCAATACAGTGCAAACCTCTGAAATGCGAAAGGAAGGAAGGGTGTGACCTACGTTTCAGAATTTCAGGGTGCGGAACTTCACAATTCCTGGATCCAATTGTCAACATAACAAACAAATTCCTGATATTCGAAAACAAAGAAAGGTGAGACCCGTATTTCAGGATTTCAGGTTTCGGGAAATCGCAACCTCCAAGGTCAAACATCAACACACGAGAACTTCCGAACTCCGAAAAATGGAAAAAGAGTAAAGGTGGGACCCTCATTTTGGGATTTCAGGTTTCGGGAATTCGCGACTTCAAAGGTCAAACATCAACAGACGACAATTCCTGAAATTGCAAAGAGGAAAGAACAAGGGGCTTATATTTCACGATTTTGGGATTTCAAGATTTCGAGATCCCGCGACTTCAAACACCAAAACATTAATCACAAACATTTCCCAAAATTGCAAAGAGGAAAGAACAAGGGGCTTACATTTCGAGATTTTGGGATTCGGGAATTCGCGACTTCAAAGGTCAAACATCAACACATGGAAATTCCCGAAATTGCGAAGAGGAAAGAACAAGGGCTTATATTTCGGGATTTTGGGATTTCAGGATTCCGGGATTCAGGAATTCATGACTTCAAAGGTCAAACATGAACACACGACAATTCCTGAAATTGCGAAGAGGAAAGAATGACTTATATTTCATGATTTCAGGATTTCGGGATTTCAAGATCCCGTGACTTCAAATGGAAAAACATTAATCACAAAAAATTTCTTGAAATCACGAAGAGGAAAGAACAAGGGGCTTACATTTTGGGATTTTGGGATTTTGGGATTTCGAGATCTTGCGACTTCAAACGCCAAAACATTAATCACAAAACATTTCCCGAAATCGCGAAGAGGAAAGAACAAGGGGCTTACCTTTCGGGATTTTTGGATTTTAGGATTTCGGGATTCGGGATTTTGTGGTTTCGTGGTTGCAAATGTCAAACCACAGCATACAACACTCCCTGAATTTCGAAAGCACAAGGACTTAAGAAATTTACATTCTCTGAAGGATAAAAAAGGATAAAGGTTTCTATGAGGGAAAATCTCTAAATTCGTCATGGATCTTGACTAAGGAAATGGGTAGCCCATTCTGAAAGGAAACCAGAAAACAAAAACCTCTGAAAGGTGTCGATTCTCAAGATTATTCAGCATCCAAAAAAAAAAAAAGGGGTTTCCAGATTACTCGGAAAAATTAATTCTAGCGGTACATCTACCCATTTCCCTTCGGCACAATTTATTCAATCTTGATTTTCTCCGATTTAGATCTATTTAATACATCAGTCACAGAAATAAACCTAAACCCATATAGATTAGTTTTCTTCTAGCATACAAAGTGTCCTAGCATTTCTACTACTGGTTAAATCTATCCTACAGCTGGATCGACTCTCATAACTCAATTTGCATAAAATAAAGTTGTCTAGTACTTCCAGTTCGAATTTAACAGATATCTAACATCGGGTAAAAACATTCGAATAGAGAAAGGGAATCATTACATTTCCTATTTAAACGAATATAATGCATTAGATATTAAATAATTCAAACAGAGAATGGAAACTGTTCCAGTTCAGATTTAAAGGATACATGACATTGGATGGAATACAGTCATTCATAATAAAAAGGAATAGATCAACATAACTAAATACAATCCATGGGAAGACAAAGGGAACAACCATGTTCCTCCCAACCGTAGAATAGGGCAGCCAGATCTACTTTCCCGATTCACCCCCTAGCTTGACCATGAATCCATGAGGGCGAACTTGAAAACTTCTCTTCAGCAATTTCCTTCAATTCCAACAGTCATCCTCTTGCCTCACACTTACTCAACAGTGCTCATAACAGCAAGAGAGTTCAAGAATCCTTTCCCCATCATACTTGGAAGTGTCCTACCTCTTCTCGTATGCTATTTATCCATCATTTTGCCCAGGTCTTTTCCCTCCTTTGGGGATTTTCGCAGCTCTCATAATCCCTGATTTTCAGGGGCTGCCAGTGGCCAAATCTCTGATTTTCCACTTCTCATAATCAGCCTAGAGGCAGTTCCAACATGTTCCCCACTCATGGAATCATGGTCAGTTGATTTTAACATGGTTGTTCCATTTGTCCTCCTACAGTTAATATAAATATTCTGTTGTGATACAAGTTTCATAGTCAAATATTTAGTTGGGTCCAAACAGATCTCTGCCCAACAGTCACAATAATTAAATACAATTATTAAATTCGAAAATCGGAATTGCCATAAATGGCAAGAATTTTACAGATTCGAATTTGCCAAAAACGGAAATAAATTTCCAGCACACACAAAAAAAAAAAATTATTTTTGAGGGATGTCACATGGCATCTGCTGGATTCATATATTTCCACTAGACTAGCACTTCCTTGATGGTTCACTGATGCAGGCAATGCTCACGCTGGTCCAAAACTGCTTCTAGTTGTAGCCAAATGGATCCTTCTTCAGCTAACTCAAGAAGGTTGGTTTGAATTTGGCACCGAGTTCCAATCAACTTCTTTTAGCATGAAACATGGAAAACTGGATGTAGCTTCGACTGACTGGGAAGAGCTAACTGATATGCGACTTGCCCCACACGTTTGAGAACTATATAAGGACCATAAAATTTGGGCGCTAGCTTCTGACAATGCTCGACCTTGAGGGAAGTTTGCTTGTATGGTTTCAATCGCAGAAACACCTGATCCCCTTCTGCAAATTGACATTTAGAGAGACCTTGATCTTCTTGTTTCTTCATGCTATTTTGTGCCATGACCAAGTTATCTTTAAGGGTACGAAGAATATCCTCTCAAACTGTAAGTGTTTGGTCAACCGCTTGGACCTTCGAGGTACCCGGTAAGTATGAGAGAACTGAAGGCGGATTTTTTCCATATACTGCCTCAAAAGGAGTCATGTGAGTAGCTATATGGTAGGAAGTGTTGTACCACCATTCAGCTAGGAGTAGCCTTTGAACCCATTGATGTTGTTTTTCAGAAGCAAAACACCTCAGATATGTTTCCAAACACTTGTTGACAACTTCCATTTGACCATCAGTATGGGGATGATAAGCTGTGTTGAGATGCAATTGGGTGCCCTGGAGCTTAAATAGTTCTTGCCAAAAATTTCTTGTGAAAGTTGGGTCACGATAAAAAACAATAGAGTGTGGCATGCCATGAAGCTTGAAGACCTGGTCCATGAAAAGTTGAGCCACCGTGGATGTAGTAAATGGGTGTTGAAGAGCACAAAAATGAGAATACTTGGAAAGGCGATCCACAACCACCATTATGACTGATTTATTCCTTGATTTGGGTAAGCCGGTAATAAATTCCAAAGAGATATCCTTCCAAATAGTCGTTGGAATCAGAAGTAGTTGTAGTATGCACGGAGATTTGACTGTTTCTCCCTTGTTGTGTTGACACACCTCACATTCAGCTACAAAATTACGAATGTCATGTTTCATACCATCCTAGAAAAAAGAACGTTTGACTCTGTCATATGTTTTGGTGAACCCTGAGTGCCCCATTGTGGGTGTAGCATGAAGCTCAGAAAGCATCGTGGATTTAAGCTTTGATTATTTACTTAAATACAAACAACCTTTGTATCAAAGCTCATCCTCTAGCCAAGAGTATCGTGGGGGAGACGGAGCCTTGCTCTGCAATTGTTGGATCAGATATGAACTTTTGGGGTCTTGAATCCATTCCTGTCACACAACTTGGAGCTAATCGGGTACAATGAAGGAAAGAGAGAAAAGGGATCCTTCTTCTTCATATTTTTAGGACAGTGCAACTGCCACTACATTTTCTTTTCCCTTCTTGTAAATGATATCATAATCATAACCAAAGAGCTTAGTCACCCATTTTTGTTTGTCTTGGGAGGAAATGTGTTGTTCTAGAAAGTACTTGAGGCTTTGATGGTCGGTCTTCATTTGGAAGCGTTGACCCAAGAGATAAGGGTTCCACAGCTCAACGACATGCAGAATAGCCAACATTTCCTTTTCATAAATGGGTTTGCCCAGATTCCATTCAGAAAATTGCTTGTTGGTGAAGGCCAAAGGTCGACCCTCTTTCATAAGGACAACGTTGATTCCTTTCCCTGAGGCATCACATTCCAACACAAAGGTCTTTGTGAAATCAAGAAGAGACAGAACCCGAGTGGTGTACATGGCCATCTTCAAGGTTTGAAAATCTTGAGCAGCGAATGGAGTCCAAGTGAAAGAGTTCTTTTTGAGGAGAGCCATGAGTGGTGCTGCAATCTTTCCATAGTTCTTAAAAAACTTGCAATAATACCCAGTTAAGCCCAGAAATCCACGCAAAAATTTGAGAGTCTTTGGGTGCGGCCAATCTTGCATAGCTTCAATCTTTTTTGGATCCATCCTGACACCATCCTTGCCAACAAAATGACCTAAGTATTCTACTTTTGAGGCACCAAAAGCACATTTAGATTGTTTCATGAAAAGTTGGTGCTGGGAGAGGAGATGGAGAACTTGATCCACATGAGTAAGATGGTTGTTCCAGGTTTTTCTATAGATGAGGATATCATCAAAGAAAAATAAGACAAAATGACGAAGAAAGGGATGGAAGACATGATTCATGAGGCTTTGGAAGGTGGAGGGAGCATTACACAAGCCAAAGGACATGACCAAAAACTCATAGTGGCCCTCATGAGTGCGAAAGGTCGTCTTGGGAATGTCTACATCTTTCATATGTATCTGGTGATAGCCTGAGCGAAGATCAAGTTTAGTAAAGAATTGGGTGCCACTCAATTCATCCAGGAGGTCATCAATGACTGGAATGGGAAATTTGTCTTTAATGGTCAGTTTGTTGAGGGCACGGAAGTCAGTACACATTCTCCAAGAACCTTCTTTCTTCAGGACCATGACTACAGGACAGGAGTAAGGGCTTTTACTAGGGCGGATAATGCCTACATTAAGGAGTTCCTGGACCATTTTCTCAATTTCATTTTTTTGTGAGAAGGGGTGGCGATATGGACGGATATTGGGAGGAAGGCTTCCGAGTACAAAGGGAATGGAATGATCATGAACACTGTGGGAAGGAGGGAGGCCTTGGGGAGTGGAAAATACCATTTGATGTTTAGAAAGGAGAGCTTGGAGGTCATGCGACACCGGGGGTGTTTATGTTGCTTGAATGGCATGGAGTTGGGAAATGACACTAGAATGACCTTTTTTGAGCAGATTTTCCATGCGATGGGAACTAATGATCTCAGGTGAACTAGTCATGATGCCCTGGAATTTATATTGGTGTCCTTCCTGGTCGAATTACATGGTTAATGCCTTAAAATCCATGAGAATGGGACCCAAATTTCTTAGCCAAGGCACCCAACACAATGTCACAACCACCCATGTCGATAGAAAACATATGGGATTTTAGGTGGTAGTCACCGATTTGGAGACACACATTTTCACAGCGCCATACACATTTCATGGAACCACCATTGGCAATCATGATTTGGAAATTATTGACAACATGGATGTAGCAATGAGTTTCTTGGGCAATGCGACGATGAATAAAATTATGGGTGCTTCCACTATCAACCAGAATGATGACCTTCTGATGCTTGGTGTAACCGATTAACTTGAGGGTTTGGGGAGCGGAAAAACCAGTGAGAGCATTGAGGGAAATGACGGGTTCTACTTCGGTAGGGTCTGAGGGAGGGGTTATGTCAATGATTTCAGGTGACTCAGACACAAGGGGATTTTCAACATCCTCTTCTGAAATCTCCTCAAAGATGGCCATAAAAAGATTTTGTTCCTTACACTTGTGGCCTAGGAAATATTTTTCATCACAATTATAACAAAGGCCTTTGAGTTGGTGTTCAACCATTTCATCCATGGTAAATTTTTGGATTTTAATGGGGTGAAGGGAGTAGTGGGAGTGACGGGTTTAGGGCGAGAGATAAAGGAGGGTTTTTGGTTTTGAGATGATACCACATGTTGTGCTTCTTTATCCGTTTTAGTAGCCTCCACCCAAGTCAAGGGTTGATCCATGAGGACATGGGCCCGAATCTCCTCCTTGAGGCCACTAATAAAACACTCTAGAAAGAAAGCATCAGTCATGCCCTCTATTCGAAAAGCCAGGTGTTCAAAGGCATCTATGAAGTCTTCTACTGTTCCAGATTGCTTCAACTTTGTCAAACGACCCAAATGGTTGGTGTCCATGTCAAAGCATTCATAAAGCTCAGTCACAAATTGTGTTCAAGAAATATACCCTTGACATAAAAAAATTCTCCATTGCCACCATTGCCAACGTTCTTGATCTAGATGGAGAACACCATACTGGAGTTTTTCCAATTCATCGATAATGCCATATAAAGAGAAATAATGTTCCATTTGGGTTACCCAACCAGTGGGGTTTGAGCCATCAAATTTGGTTACATCGACCCACGGAAGGCATATGTCACGTTGAAAGTGATGGGACTGAAAGGTATGGAAATGGGAGGAAGTTTCGCCTTCATTCTTTGGATGTGCTTCAAAGAAATGGTCATTTGTAGGGATCTTCAGTTTGGTGCAGAGTGTTGCAAAGACAGATTCAAGCTGGGTGGTAAGTTCTTGTTTGAATTCCTCCATTGAGGACTACATGGTTGTATTTATGGTAGCATTGATGGATGAATCAATGGAGGCAACAATAGCACTGAGTTGTTTTACTTCTTTTTAGGTTTCTAGGAAATTGGATTGCATGGTGTTGAAGCGATCTTCTAGGTCTTTGCTACAGGTATGGGCCATGAGGATGGGTGAACTGAAAAGGGGCAGGTGGGGTCAAATTTTTTGTCTAAAAATGATATGGATGAAAGTAATAAGGGCAGAGAGATGAATCCAATGGAATAGGTCTCAAATAATGGTGAAACAATTTCTAGACTTTTTTTTTTTTTTACACCTGCGGAGTTATACTCCGGTCTGAAGAATACTGCAGTGATGAAATCCCCAAATGTTTAACCAGAAAGATATGTGTATTTACTTGGCAACCCGAACATAGTTGCACGACAATAGATCCAGTCTGTTTTTAATTTGTTTATGTTTATGTCCCCCAAGGGTTAGGTATTCAAGGGTTCTACAGACAAGGGTTTTCCCTATGCTATAGCTCTCTGATATACATGCAGGTTTCAACAATAGTACTTGGCCCAATATCTTAGGGCACTAACTAAGGAGGATAGACCATACCCTTAGCCGTACTACCCGACTACCCAGGTACTAGAGAGTATCTTCCCAAGTGTTGTTCTCAGTGACACTATAACATTCTGGCAGCCGATAGGTTTATCTAAAGAGGGCTTCAGGAAATCTAGGCCTATCCATACACAGGTGTTTTCTGATGCACTACCACTCGAAGGGGTACCAATAGGGGTTACAAGGGTGGCCAACAGATGTGCGCTTAAGAACCACTTGTATTTCCTACATGTATGAATCCCTCAACCACGGGTTTATGCGTGTAACAACAAATCTCTGTGGTTTAAATATGCCAAAATACGTCTCTACCCTGAAAACAAATTCCCACAATTTCTGCCAAGGAAAGTGCTCTGATACCACTTGCAAGATACCAGATATATAAAATATGCAGAAAATAAATAAAATGCTAGAAATGGCAGAATAACAGTAAAATATCCATCATAATCTCCATAATAACACATAAATGATATAAGAACAACAATAGAAATAGCACTTTGATTCAAAAAGCAATGTTCACAGGCCTCTTCGAGGGGGTAACCTCCAATCGAGAAGTGCTATGTTACAATAATCTCCAAGCTAGGGTTTTCATACCCTCGACCCTTATTTATACAAAATGTCTATCAAGAGAAACATCTAGAGGAAGATCCTTCTAGAAGCGGAAGATTCTATTAGGTCTTCTTACATCTGCCCTATTCTATTTTATTGAAAGGCATTATTAATATTGACCTTTATTACATATGAATATATTAATCTACCTATGTGCAGGTTAGGACCCTAACATTCATTCTATGCTTCGGCTGAAGTTTCATAATCGTTGGAGATACATATGTTTTTTACTGGTTCAGTGGTTGTTTCTTGTTCATTGGTTCGTTGGTTCGTCGGTTGCTGGTTGTTTTTGTTTGGCTCAAGTTTACGATTTTGAGACCCTAGGGCTGCAGTTGGGCATGTTTGTGCTTTCTCGTTGGTTTGGTGCTTGCTTTTTTATTTTGTTTACTTTAGATTTGCAGGTTTGGGGTCATGCACCGACAGTTGGAGCTGTCATTATTATTATTATTATTATTTGGGCACTTTACGGTGTTCAAACCCTTCAACCATGAGTGGAGATGCGGTTGTGTTATTTGTCGTGCCTGACAAGGTAAGATCTTTTTTTCTGTTAAATTTTGTTGATACTTCAGTGTTGACATGATAGAAAATAGTGGCATAAAAATTAATTGGACAACTATATGTGCAATTGGAGTATCCACTATTTTTTTGTTAAAATAAAACATGTGCAAGTTTCACTTATAAACCATGTATGGTGGAATGTGCCCATATTACAATACTTTTTCTTTATCCTCTACATAGACTGGTGTTACCATGATACAATTTGTCTTGTACTTGAGATATGATATGTACAACAAAGAAAGTGAAAAATTATATTTCCATGTCACGAAGCATATATTGATACTTTTCCACAGAAAACCAAAATCGTTTAGCTATGGCCATGCACTTTCCTAATATTTTGTGGCTTGCAATATATTTTGGGCAGGGAAAAACTTTATATATTTACATCCATGGATGGAGAAAATCAAAGCTTCATGTTTCTTCATATCTTTTATTCTATTCGTTGATTCTCATTTACTGTATGTACATATTACTTGTTCTCTAGTGCATACCAGCTTCCATTCATGGTCATTGTATTTTGTGCATTCCCACATTCAAATAAATAGAATAGTTGGAGAAAACGATGGAGTCTTGAATGCAGCTGTGGAACAGGAGATACAAAGGTACATGATTGTACTGTTATTTCATATTTGATTGTTTTGTATTTCATTTATTGCCTGTATGTGTGTTCGCCTAGTTTATTGTATGTATATGTTTTGTACCTTCCTACATAATAACTTATCTTCATTACATGTCTTCCTGCATACTAACTTCCTTCATGTCCATTGTATTTTTCATACATTGATACATTTAAACAAACGAAATGGCTGGAGAGGACGATGAAATCTTTGGTGCGAATGTAGACAAGGAGTTACAGAGGTGCATACATGTGCTCTTATTTCATATTCCAGTGTTGAGTATTTCATTTATTGTCTGTGTATTTGTTGTGCTTGTTATATTGCTTTGCACCTTTTTTTGTTGTATTTATATACTATGTATCTTTCTGCTTATTCTCATGTGAATCGTATTATGTTTGTTGTTACATTGAAATAAATATAACTTTTTTTATTTCTTTTACATGTCTTTCTTCATACTAACCTGCCTTCATGTCCATTGTATATTCGTCGTTTCTACCTTCAAATAAATGGGTTGGTTGGACAGGAAGATGAATTCTTCTATGCAACAACAGAGGGTTTTTTGCTACAATCTTCGAAAAGGTATACCAACTGTGCTAGTAAATTAAATATACAAAGAAGGTGGGGGAATATAATACTAGACTAGAAAATGATGACTTGGTAGCAATGGGCCTTTGTGCCCTCCCCATTTCTACTTTTTCCATTTTCTATTATCCCTTTTTCTTTCTAATTTCTCTTCTTAGTCGTCTTTCCGAAAATGCCTCACTGCGCGGGTTGGCAGACTCATGGGCTCACATTTATGTTCACTCTTCTACCTTATTCCATACTTACCCACTTTGTCAATTATGGGTGTCAGGCTGGCGGGTTCAAGATTGCGCCCTTGGATTCTGGGGTTCCGCGATATACATATTGGTTGTTGTGCCCCACCATCACGCCCTATTTACTGTTACACATTTTTCCAGTAAAAAAATAAGAGGCATACAATTTGACCCTCGGGTCCTTATGTTTCCTGAGTATCCCTTGAAACCCTATTTCGTATTCCATCTCCTTGTACCTTGCATGTGACATTAAGAATATTTATGGACAATACACAATGCATATGCTTCTTTAGTCCTTCTGATGTTCATCTACACATGATTTAATCAGAAAAAGTTAGACTAGTGACATGACCATGAGTAGTTAGTCATCCCAGACATCATCAGACCAACAAGGCCAAAGGTAAAGATGCATACATTATGTTCCTAGTATGTTTACCAAACAAATATCCTCAGTTATTTATTCATATATGGCATGGTGAATATGTTGATGTCATCTACAATACATGATTTGCAGTTCACAAGAAGTATCCACAAGTACAAGCGATACGTCGAACATAGCGCAGGATCCTCAGACTAAGAGGTGTGGTTGCAAATATCTGGCTCCATAGTTCATCGAAGTTGTGCTTCTACTTGTAAATTTATGCCAAGAGAAAAAGAAAATAAGAAAATAATGCACACTACCATTCACTTTAGCTTTCATGTTCAAAAATTGTCACTGAGTCTAAACTTGCAACACCCAAAGTACTATAAATAGAGGGCTTGAACAACCACCAAACTGGACAAGTTTTTATCCGGGACATAATGGTCGTCTATAACACCTACTTGGACAAGGAAAACAAAACTAGATCCATTATGCATGTGGACATGATAGACAAGGAGGCCATGATGACAGTCACACTGACTATTCCTACACAACTTGTCTAGAAGCATGCATAAAATGTATTGTCGGGTAATGGGATATCCATTACAAATTTTAATATATTGCCCAAAATAGTATATGACCGTGGTGATTGTGATCGGATTATTTCACTCAACGAAACAAGTATTGTGGAAAAAATTCCTGCTGTTTTTTCAAAATATCATTTCGTCCTAAACGCAACTATCAACCAACTTGCATAGAGCAATGACATTTACCCAATTGGAACCATTGGCGCAGCTATCACACTGGCAAGAAAAATTGGCCCGTAACACATTCTCCATATAAAAGATGGAGATTCAGACAGTGAGAAGGCAATGGTACCGTTCTTCATATCCAGTTTTGTCCTTTACTTTCACATGTGCATGTATCTTGGTTAAGTTACACAAATATTGCACCATTCCATGTTGCAGCTGCAATTGTTCGATACCTATTCAAATTTGTTTTCTTCAATGGAACAACAATTGCATAAAGGGAAATTTCCACTTATGCTCTTCAAAAATATAACAAAGAAAATGGATGTTAGAGAAAGAATCTTTCGCACAACCCAAGCAAAATTTGAAACAGAGTTGCGAGCAGACATAGTACAAGATTTGAAGAAAATAACTAGCTCTACAACTATTGTCTGTATACATCTACAGATTCATCCTCACTTTGATCATACAAATAGCCTTCACCAAATTTCTGCAGTTTTTTTTTTTTGGGGGGGGGTGCAGTTTTATATTATATTGTTCACTGTATTAATTCCTATGCTCATGTTTCCAGGTTGAAGGTTTTTTGGTTGCAACGAATGCGTACTGGACCCCCTTTGATCTTGTATGTGTGAAATGAAACTCTCATTCTTCTTCTTCTGCTTTGATAAGTGATGATACGATTGATTGTTTGCGATGCATTAAAAAATGTCCATACATATATGGACATTGTCTCAATTCTTCCATCTGAACCATGGGCAACACATCCATGCATTGTACAATTAGGCAACCTCTGTTACAAGATGTGCTTCCTGGGTTAGCAGAATTGTCGTATGAAGCATACCTACAGAAAAAGGCAAGCACTGTCTACATGCTGTGCGACTTTTGGATACACAACAAATTTACCTTAAATGAGGACAATGCAATATTGTATATTGGCAGAAGAAAAAGAAAAAAAATCACATCAAGCTTTGGTAGGAAATGAAAATATCTCATGTGTCTTTGTAATATTTCTTCAACACCCAGATGAATTTTCGTTGGACTCGAGTACTTGAGAATATAATTACAAATGCAATCGATGTTGTTATTTTGATGTTTTCTTTCATCTCCTAGTAAGAATTTTGCAATGTGTCTCTGCAATATTTCTTCAACACCCAGATGAATGTTCGTCAGACTCGATTACTTGAGGATCTAATTACAAATGCAATCGATGTTGTTATTTTGATGTTTTATTCCGTCTCCCAGTGAGGATTTTTCATATTTGTTTCAGTGCGCAAATAAAAGAAAAAAAACATGGTGGCTAGTTGTTTCTTTGATGGAGGATCCTGCACGTTTTTTGGGTGACCAATTTGGACAATTGTTTTTCAACTATTTAGCCATGACAAGATTTTTGCAATTTTATTTTGGGTGCCCAAATAAAATTAAAAAAAATCTCCAACTATACATTTATGGTATGGTATCTTCATTTTCTTGATGCCCTAATTGAAAAAAAAAAAAGGAACTCGGCATGGATTGAAACATCAACTTGAGATTTCCAGATCTCGCTATAGAGATTGCACATGCACAAGATTGTTTAGTCTAGAAATGGGAAGCATGACAACAAACCCCATAAAAGTATCCAACTATAAATAACTCAGGATCGTCCTTTGAACCGTCGAAGTAGCTTGTTCATCTGGGAAAAATCATCAAAAATTTCCAATAATATTAGAAGTTTGGCATTGTTAAAATTGGTAGTGATAGACCATGGTGCCATAAAAATAAAATTTCCATAGTGATCTTTCTTAATTGTAAAATATTAATCGACAACTTTCTTGTTCCCCATTTGGAGATCTGGTTATAGCTAGCGTGCAGTGGTGAAGCTCCGCTAGTTTTGTGGTGTCTTCTGTTTGGCAGACTTTTGTTCATATCCCATGGCCCTGGTTATTTTCTTGTGGGAAAATATACTGAATGTAAGAGAAAACCAATGCCACGACATTTTTTCTTTATATATCGAATTTTTTCATGCAATGGTCGATGTGTGCTACTCTATGGAACCTTGTGGGATCTTGCTTGCGGCCTGTTTGGAATTTACTTGGTTCTTGGTTGTATGCTTCATCTGGAAAATTAATAATACATTTAGGATCTTCGTAGTTTTTTCTGTGGTCTTAAAGATTATAGAGGACATGATCTTCCCTTTAATATAAGTTACATGACACAAATGTAGTATGTGGCTCATTTTAGTAGTTTTCCTTGATCGATGAACTTGGTAAAATTAATCTCTTGGAATGATTTGAAATAAACGAATATATATTGTGCGAAGTCTAATGGAGCTATCATATCAACAAGAGGCCCTTCAAATTCAAATTCATCATTGTTATACTTGCGGTGATAGAATTTAAAAAATATTTGTTTTGTTTACTTCATTTTTTTTTAAATAAGAGATTTAACATCATTTAATAATTTTATGTAATTAAATTATACAATATCAATATTTAATATTAATAATTTAGTATTGGAAATAATGTTTTTAGATAATGTTATATAGTTTATAGGGATCACCATTCGTAAAAAATTGCAATCTTGAGCCCACCATCCCTGGAGTCCGTTTGTCAATTTGTATATTACAGAACTCTGAGTGTTGTTTGGAGGACATGAAACAATATAAGTGCAATGTTGAGCCAACCAGCCCACAAGTCTGCCTGTCAATTTGTATATCGCAGAACTCTAAGTGCTATTTGTAGGACACGAAACAATAGAGGCCAATTTTTGAGCCCACCAACCCAAGAACTCGCGATCCAAAAAGTGGCTAAGTATGGAATGAGGGATCTGTACATGCTCTATAAAATCTCATGTCCATACTTTATAAAAGTACATATTTAGTATGTATAATTATTTATTAAAACCATGGACTACCGTAAATTTTCTTGTAGCTTTTCTAGGCTTCTCTCATACAAGAAGATCTAGGAAACTATAAGCATGGCTCGTTGTATTCTTTGCTTGATTGAAGAACCTGTTCACATGTTTAATGCACTTCATAGTTGTTGTTAAAACCATCAATGGGGCTTTCTTAAACCAATTCCCACTTCCAAAAATTTCCATCCCCTTTATTTTTTCCCTCTGCTTTCTGTTTCTAGTTACTTACTCGTTTTTCGAAAAAATTCTAGGTGCGGAAGTTGGCGGATTCATGTCTTCATATTTCCACTTACTTTTATATCACCAGCCCAACCGACCGATGCCCTGTTTCATATTGTACAAATATTTTGGATTGTGAGTTTCCGAATAGGTGGATTCAACATTGCACTTTCATTATTCCGCTGCCTGCAAATAGCACCCAGACTTCCACGATCTACAAATTAACAAACAAATTCCCCTTTATCTCATTTTTTAGCACTTTTTCTTGATCGATGAACTTAGTAAAATTAATTCCCTAGAATAATTTGAAATAAAAGAATATATACTATGCGAAGTCTAATGGAACAATCATATGAATGAGAGGACATTAAAATTCAAATTCATTTTTGTTATACTTGGGGCAAAGCTAACAATACAAAAACTTTACTTAAACATCCAAAAATTGATTTTCTTGTAACTTTTCGACACTTCTCTTATACAAACAGATCTTGGAAACTATAAACATCGCTCGATGTATCTATTCCTTGATTGAAGAACCTGTTAGCATGTTTAATGCAATTCATAGTTACTATTAAGACCATCAATGGGGCTTTCTTACAACAATTCCTGCTTCCAAAAATTGCCATCCGCTTTCTTTTTTCCCTCTGCTTTCCCTTTCTGGTTACTTACTCATTTTTCGGAAAATGTCTAGGCGTGGGATTTGGCAGATTCACGTCTTCAGATTTCCATTGTTACTTTTATATCACTAGCTTGACCGACCGCTTCCACATTTCATATTGAACAAACTTTTTGAATCGTGGGTTCCCGAATAGGCGGGTTCAACATTGTGTTTCCATTGTTCTGTCACCTGCAATCAACACCTAGACTTCTGCGATTTACAAATTGGAAAACAAATTCCCCTTCATCTCGTTTTCTTTTTCTTTCTGTTTACTTGGTCCCTTTTTCGAATGTCTCATGATTTTATATACATCACCTGAAGTTTCACATTATACAAATTGCTTGCTAAACATTGCGCTTCTATTGTTCCCCTACGTACAAATAACACACGAAATTCTACGATATACAAATTGATGGACAAAATCTATCACTGACATACAATTTGACCATCGACCCCTCACATCTCTTGGGTATATCTTGTGACCCTTTTTTTGTAACCCACGCAATCGCTTTCCATACTTGGGCATTTCTTGGAATCAGTTTCGCTGGTTGGCAGGTGGATGAAATGTACAATTCTTGGTCTCTCTTCACCATCCCCGCTAAATTTGTACTTCTTTCTAAATATGCAATTATTAAGCTTTAATTTTAGTATTTCATCATGCAGGAACTGTTAATATTTTCATTAATGACCGGAAGGCCGGAGAAGATTTTTCATTACTACGAATTAAACCAAGATTTGTGGAGAAGAGTGTTATCCTTTCCAATTATTCATTTCAAACATGATGCAATCTCTTTCGTGCATCAACCGGTTAGTACCTTTAAGAAATCTCTACTTATTAATCACTCTTTTTCGTCACCACCACCTTTGCACTTTTTTCTAAATAAGCAATTAGTAAGTTTTAATGGTAACATCTCATTACGCATGAACCATAGAGATTGTCATTGATCAACGAAAGGATCGAGGAGATATTCCTTTGATATGCATTAAACCAAGATTTGTGGAGGGTTATATTATCCCTCCCCATTTTTCATTTCAAACATCGTTTGGATAAAACATAAATTATCGCTAATTTATGGCAGTAGTTCTGTCGAGATACAGTAAACATATTTGGGCATGATGGCCAGAGGTTCCAATATTCCAGGGAATATTCTTACTACTTATCTCCCTCCATCCAAGAGAAAAAAAGAAGATGGTCCCTTGGTACATAGAGAGATATATTTCAAGCAAAAGAATTCCAAGGAAACCCTACCTGGTCAGACAAACTACCCAGTTTCATTAATGGCTAGCACAAAGGTTGATGCCATGGATTCCAAGTCGGAAGAAGATGATCTGATGGACGATGATACGACAATGTATGATGGAAATGAAGAGATTGTTCCCACTCCTGTGCCCAAATTGAAATCAACCATAACAGGAGAAACTTCTTGCCTCAACAATGGCGGTCCTCACAACACCAAAAGAAGGAGTTTCAAAAAAGAAATCGGCGTTGAACACAATAGCCACTTTGCAACTCGAAAGTAGGAATTCCAACGATCTGAATTAGTCTATTCTAGGAGGAAATATTTCACTATAAGGAAATGATATGTTAATGCTCCCACATATATGTTTCAATCCAAAAAACTATTCAATTGAGGGACTATCGTCCTATTCTCTGGATATACAATCAACATATTAGGGAATGAGGACCAGAAATCCCACTAGTTCAAGGCATATTCCTACTATTCATCTCCTTCCACCCAGAATGGACTAATTTGGGCCTTTGGAATTGCACATGTAACCTGTGTCCCTGAAGTTTTCGACTATGGAGAGGCGGTTTCTTGGTGTGTCCTAACTTTTAGTTAAGGGATATTCCATTTTCCCTTCAATGTTTTTCGTCTTCTTCCTCACAGAAAGCTTCTAAGAACTATCAATTTTACCACAGGACGATCCATCGAGGAGAAAACTGCAAGGATTTCCTAAAAAGAAGCCATGATAATCAGTTTTGTATGCATGTTGAAGAGCATCTCGATGGATCCCTCATGTTGCAGATCATGTGTCTTTGTTTTTGGCAGATATGTTCAATGTTTTGGCCCAAAGAACGAGGTCCAATTTCTAAGGATAGATATACAGTGCTCAATGTTCTTTTTTCTTTTAATGGATTTACTATTAAAAAAAAATTCCTTCGAGTCTTGCTTGTTGCTTCTTTTCTAGATTTAACACCTCTTCTCATTAGCATGGTTCAGTAGTCTCATAGTTCTTTGATATTGTATTTGATTAGGTAATTTGTTTTGAAATGGAGCATCTAACAATTATATGACAATGTACTGTGTCGATCCATCAGGATTTTATGCAAACAAAAAATGAATTTCAGACAGTTTCAAAACAACATTCAACTCTATTTGTAATGAAGATAGAACATAGCAATACCAAATCACAATGTTGCAACAAGATCGTCATTCTTGTTTCTAGACATGCAATTATTAATCTTTAATGCTAACAACTCATAATGAAATAACTTTAATACTTAAGTTAATATGTTACAGTCATGGAAGAATGTATCAAAAACACACTTACACCCACAAGTTGAAATAAAATCTAATCTTCAACAAATCATTTGCTGAAAATTACTAGAAAATGATGGTTTTGCAACAATGGGGCTTGCTTGAAACCAATTTGAGCTTACGAAAATTTCCCTCCGCCTTTCTATTTTCCCACTGTTTTATCCCCCGTAGTTTTTATTTCTGGTTACTTAATCATTTTTTCCGAAAATGCCTTGCTGCACGGGTTGGCGAATTCACGCGTTTCGACCGAGCGCTTCCCCTTTGTCTAAATTGCACTTTCCATTGTTCTGTGACCTACAAACAACACTCTGACTTCTGTGATATGTAGATTTACTTTTGGACTCCCACATCATCCCCTCTTTTGTGTTACACATTTTGCACCAAAATGTTCTGATATCTACAATTTGACACTCAGGGCCTTACGGATCCTCGGGAACCCGTCACCCTATTTTGAATAATGTCCGATCACTTTCCACACTTGAAAATTTCTTGACATCTCTTTGGCAGATCATCTAGTTCGCGGGTTCAGGAAATTTCAAATTTCTAGATGTTGTTTCTTGTGCCTGCTACCTTCAATTTTCTTTCCAATTATATGCAATATGTATACTACTTATCCTTGACAACATACAGAAAAGATCTTTCCATGAGATGGAATATCTATTGCAGATTTGAATATATTGGACCTTCTTTTCCCTCTTCTATACTTGACCAAATTGTTGTTTTATTTTCCCCTCTACTCTCTCTTTCTTGTTACTTGGTCATTTTTATGAAAATGCGACTCTGACCAACCAGTAGCCATTTGATGCCTAGGCACTTTTCAGATCGTGAATTCTTGGACAGGCGGGCTCTATATTGAACTTCCATTGTTCTGTGGCCTGAAAAAAACACCCAGAACTCCGCCATATACAAATTTGATGCTGCATTCCCACATCATACCCTCTTCTGTGATACACATTTTGCACACGAAAGTTTTGAGACCTACAATTTGACCTTCAAGTCCTCACGTCTCTTGGGTACCTATTGTCACCCAATTTTGAATCCCCTGTGTCCGCTTTCCATATTTCTCCATTTCTTGGAATCTCTTTCGCGCCTCCAATTCCATACTTACCATACTTTTTTCTCTTGTGTATTCCTGTACATGCGGACTGCACTTCCAGTGTTCCTTG
>ML790486.1:0-20541 GCA_009831015.1 Picea engelmannii
AGTGGTGTGAGATCTGTAGACAATGGGGTCATATACCTCCCTATTTTCCAACATTGCAGAAGTATTAGAAGACCATGCACACTCCATTTTTCAATTTTTCAAATCCATGGGCCATGATGTGAATAATTTTTGGTCACTGCATCTAATGAAGGAGGACACTGCAAATGCTTATCGGATCTAGGAAGAGAATAAGGGTGGATACCATGAAGGATTTGACTGGGCTGGCTTCAACAAAGGAGTATACCAAGGAGGCCAAAGAGGAGGATATGGAAGAGGAAGAAGAAGAGGATATGGTGATGGAGGAGGATATGGAAGAGGAAGAAGAAGAGGATATGGTGGTGGAGGAGGAATACCACCTACTTGTTTTAACTATGGCTAGATAGGCCACTTGTCATAATCTTGTAGCAAGTCATGTGCACTATGTGGATATTACCACAACACAGACCATGTCACGGAGGATTTCCTATATTTATTATCCAAATGAGAAGAAAAAAAGAGGCACTGCAACATGGTGACTAATCATCCACGTGAAGATAAAAATCCAAAAGAAAAGGCTAATGTATGGGTAGTAACCTAAGGATGCATCTGTACAAGATTTGTCCTAGAACAAAGAGAAAGTTTAGGGAAGAATGTAGAAGGAATGATCATAAAAGTAGTGCAAGCACCTCCTAAGTTTGATGTAGCTCAAAAAGTAATTTATTGTGTGGTTCACTTAGGGAACTAGAAGAGGACAACACATGTGAATAATTGCAACACAAATCATAGAGGGAACTGGAAGAGGCTCGTCCATGCAAAGAATTGCAACACACTACTTAGAAGGCACTGGAAATGGCTTGCGTGCATTAAGAAGTGACACGCACAACACAGAGGGAACTAGAAGAGGAACATGTATTTGAAGAGTTGCAATGCATGGCACATGAGGAAACACAACGCAACAATTACCCCAAGGCTAAATTAGAAGACTAGGTAAGCGACTTCTTGTGTTGTTGTCTTAAGGTGTTGGGTGATCCTATAATTACAAATAAATTGACTCACATGTTGAAAAAATGTATGGAGGAAGAGGAGACCGATGTTTCTATTTTTTCCCCATTACCATAATCAGATGTGCACCATATAAGCAACAGGAAGCACATAGGGAGAGAATTTAAAATGAGAGTTGAGCTAGGAAGTTACGATATGGACGGTGACATGTTGGGACCTAGGATTCGATGTGAACATCTTGCCAAATAAATCATGAGAGTTGATGTGTAAACCAAAGTTAGTGTGGTCTCCCATTCAACTCAAGCTTTCCAACAAATACATAATCTATCCCATTGGTAGGTTGGAGAAAGTGGAAGTGAACATTGATGGGGTAAAAACTAAAGAAGTCTTTAAAGTGATCAAGATTATGTATGACTCAAAACCCTATCCATCTCTACTTAGAATTAACTAGGAATTTGATAACAATGTCATACTAAATATAAAGAAATGACATATGTCCTTTGAGACAGACACCTTTCATGTCATTGTTCCATTCAATCCAAATGAGGGAAACATATATAATGAGCCCATAAATGAAGATGTGTAGATATTGATCATAGAAAATATATATAACATCATAAGATGCAAGGAAAACTATGTGAATCCAACAACTGATGGTGAACTGAAATGGAGAAGTGTCCATTCCTCTGATATATATTCTCATGAGGATGTGATGGTAATATGGAAGAACAATTTGTATAAGGTATTTACCAGAAGGTGCACACAAATAACCAAAGCAGTGCATTGGATCGGATCAGAGTTGTGCAACCTACCAAGGTTTGACGAGATAGGCCTAGTAGACACATTCCTAGCACAAATGGAGGAGAGTTTTCATTAGACCCAAAGGATTCAATCCATGGAGGGAGTAGTCAAAGGAACACATGGATGTTGGTGGGAGATGCACAACACAAATATACAGGAATGGGTGCAGGTAGCGGAGTGTATCAAAGTAAGGTTTCATCCCACGATCGACTTTGAATTAATGAATCGGTGCAAGGGTACCAAAGATCCTCAGGAACATATTTGTTTATGTGAGAGGCACTAGATAGCCAAGAATATTCTTAGTTCACAACAGGTTCATAGGTTTTTTCATAGCATGGATATGGCACCTAGAAGATGGTACATCCAGGAAGAGATAAGGAGGAAAATGGGAGACTGGGAGAAAGTGAGAAGTTAGTTCTGCACAACATTCAAATTTACGTTGGTGGTCCCTGCGTAAATGGAGTTTTTGTTGAGAATCAAGGATTTCATCTTCCATTAGCAGCCCAAAGGCACTGTGCAGAAAGTGGTCTATGTGTACCATAAGCCGAATGGAAAAATTGAAGCATCCAATATACTATTGGAAGGTTGACAATGACGATACGTAGGAAGAAGACCCCCGAGGATTAAAAATCACTAAGATCAAATGTGAGCACATAGTTCAAGGAAATGCCTCTAGTATCACTTCCCTGGACTATACAAGGCCATTAAAAACAAATAAACATGATATAGGAACAGAAGAAGCACCTAATATGGCCATAACTGGTGATTATTGGGATTAGGAAATGGTAACTCAAGTGGTAGAGTTACTGAAAGAGTATGAAAACTTATTTCCAAGGATGTTTTCAAATATAAAGGAGATATCAAGATTCCTTGATGATATGAAGATTCATCTAAATATTGATGCTAATCCGGTCAAGAAGAGACAATATCGACTGAACACAAGTACAAAGAGAAAGTGCATGAATAATTGGATCGAATGTTGGAGGCAAGGATCATCATCCTTGTGGAAGAGTCATATTGGATTAGCCTAATGGTGGTGTGGCCAAAGAAGACAAATGACCTAAGAATTTGTGTATATATACCCAGCTTAAATGCAACATGCCTTCACGATCCCTTTCTAACACCATTTACAAATGAGGTATTGGAGAACGTGGGTGGGTGTGAAGCTTACTGATTCATGAATGGTTTTTTCGGGCTATCACCGGATGCGGATAATGAAATAAGACAGATCCAAGACAATATTTGTGACAAAGAAGGGATCATTTTCATACATGGTAATGCCATTCATCCTGAAGAACGCACCTGTGGTGTTTTCTATAATTGTAGTCGCAACCTTTAAAGACTTATTGATGTGTTTTCCTAACACCCATGAACTAGGTGATTGGGGTGCATATTTGAAATTATGCCTTTTTCAAATGGAGAAAAAAAAAATCAAATTTGGAAAGCACCAAATAACCTCCACCCATTGATCATAAAGACCCAACAAGTTTTAAGGATTCAGAACCAGATTCAATATTGCAGTTCTTCATCATGAAAGGTTAACGAGAATTGTTTCTCTTTTGAACAAAAAGAGAAGAAAAGAAAAAGATACTAAAAGAAGGAAATTGCTTCTGTCCATATTCTTACTGAATATACCTATGTGTCAACTTCGACAAGAATTTTATGGAATCTAAAACATAGGTCATATGCCCAAGATATGCCAATTTTCCCCCTCCATTTTTGAAATGTTGACTAAGTGTTATATGTAACCTCATTACTCTACCCCCACATTACTTACCCTCATTTTTCTTATTCCCTGTACTCCATTTCCTCACACTCCACACTCCATACTTAGTATTTTTCATTTTCCTTCACTCCATACTTAGTCTTTTTCTTCATTTTTCTTCCCCTCTAATCTTCATACCTCTCTACTCTCCATACTTAGTCATTTTCACTACTCTCCATATTCCTTTACTTAGTCATTTTTCATAAATGTTGATGCAGGATATCTTCCCTCATATTCACCTTATAATCCTAACCCTGCATCCTGCATTCTTGCAATCCTTAATTTGCACCTCCATTTCCACATTATCCAAATTGCACCTTCATGACTTAGCTAATTTTATTGAGTTTTACACTCAGTTTTTACTAAGTCTTACACTCAGTTTATTTTTTCCTTTTAATGTGGATGTGGAAGCCCATATTATGATTTTTCTACATTACCTAACCCTGCAACCCGCAACATTCCCAACAACCCACAACCCTTACCCTGCAACCCACAACCTCCTGACACTTAGTCAATTTTACTAAGTTACCTCCCATTGCCCTATTTCTATGTAATATTATTTTCTAATATTATTATTTTGTCAAATTATTCATTATATTCCTAGGTTTTATCCCCCTCCCCCCTCCTTTTCCATATTGGGATGTGGCAGTGAAGTGGACCTATGATATTGAGACACGTGGTAGTGAAGATTACCTATCATATTGGGACACTTGGTGGTGAAGTGGACCTATCACATTGGGACACATGGAATTCAAGTGGACCTACCCCTGGATGACACTTGGATGGTATGGGTTGGACAAATTTGACTTGACAATGACTTGCCATGATGATAGGGTGATGTTGTGGCAACCAAAAGTGACATTGTGCACAAGCTACAAATGGTTTCATAGTTCTCTCTATTTCACACACAAATAATATGGGGATAATTTTTTCTTATAAACATGATATGAGAACTATTCCCCGATACATGTGGGATAAATGGGGCAAATTAACAAATCAAGAGCTCATAATTCACGTGCATAGATCAACGATTGTTGAGTCTCTATCTTCTAGAGGCCATAAAGTTTGATCTCAATGTCCAAATTGAGAAAATGGGAGCTCATTGGAAATATAGAGACATGATGAACACTTTGGAATTGGTTTATATGGTTGTAATGATAACTATCATGCCCTAAAAATTAAATTATACCGGGGACTATTTTCTTGCTTGGCGACGAGTTATTTTTGGAAAATTGTTTATTGAAAGAAATTCATGAGCTTCTAAATATTGGAAATATTGTTGTCATTGATGTCAAATACAAGGGGAGACTACAGATGTCCAATATAAATATTTCAATATGGAGATTGTTGAAAATATTTTTTTTGGATTTTTGATGCCCAGTTTGGATACCCTGTCTATGAAGGCCTTTTTACTCTAAAGATCTAGCTCAAATGGGAGCATAGGATATATGGTTGAAAATTTTATTCCAAGACCTTTCCAATGGTATATGGAACTCCCTATAACTCCATAGGAATGAGGAGATATGAAATATTATGTTAGGTCAACCCAGCTAGAAAGTATAGGTCGTCCCAACTAGTTTTATAGGTCGACTCTGTTAGCACTCTGTAAATTTGTTTTGCTGATAAACAAATGATAGAGGTAATTATTTCAACCGACTTTAGGTTGGATTCTGACCCTTCTAACCAGAGAGGGCTCTCTTGAACATGTAGAGACTAAAAATACTCAAAAAGATTTGGCAATGGACACACAGAGGTCAGATTCTACAATGGGACAAGTTTTTTTTTTTTAAGGGTTGGTAGGACAAACAAGAGAATGGGGCCATTGGGCAATGGGGTCAACTCCTGAAATCATATGAAGATTTATAAGCTATGTATTCTTGAGGGAACAGATGAATAGGCACTGTGTTCAGCCAAATAAGCTATATGATACGACAGTTGGAAAGAAAGGAAAGACCACTATGACAAGAGGAATCTAACAGAGGATGAATCTCTTAATATAGCTTTAGAAGAAGGAACATAAAGGTTGGCTACCGAAAATAGATCATCAATCAAGGGTGAATTCTGAACCAGAAACCAATAAACACATAACAAGTATAATCAATGTGAGAAGGCACACCAGCAAGATGAATTCCTTCTTTTATTTTAAGATTATTACTAGCAGCAAAACATATTCATGAATATGAAATACATGAAAACATATTGAACATCAACACCATGATGAATATCGGCTATCTAAGAAAACCTTCTATGCTTGTATTAAAATTCATAAGAAATCACAAAGTTTTTTTGCTACAAAGGCAGGCCCCTCTCCAGCCAGTCGAACCATTCTTTTATATTTTTAATAGTATATATAGATAAATTACATATGAGGCCAAGAAAATGGGTCATTCTTTCCAAGATTCCAAAAATAGACATTGGTTACAGAGGGAGTAACGCATCAAAACCAAACTCCTGTTTTCTAAGGAACAGTTACAAACAGAAACCAAAACATCTGGGATCTTACCACTAAATTCCACCTATCTACAGTATCACAAGATCCCCTAAAATATACTCGATTTAGCTTTTCATGTAGTTTTATTTTAGGTTTTCAATCTCTTCCTTTAACGTGTCGAGCCAGCTAGGCTGATTTTCTTCAATGCTTTTGACTGTTCCAGCTTTAGCCTCCTCCTTTCGTTGTTTTTTCCTTTTGCTCACACCAACCTATGTGTTGTATCCATCTGTAGATTCATTAACAATCAAATCCCTCATAATAGGATTCAACCTGATCTCTTTCCCTAATCTTGGCTCATCGACAGATTTTGCATGAGATTTTGTTGTTAGGATTTGTGCAGCATGTCTTCCTCTCTTTTTATTTGATAATTTTGTCATATTCTTCGAACTTCCTGATTTGTTGAAAACCGTTGAATCTTTCTCCTCGGCTCCCTCTGGTTTGTCAGGAAACATAGGCCTATTTCCCTCAAACTTCACATGAGTTGGACGAGCGATTCAATTTGTGGATATCTCGTTCTGGAATAAGCCGATAATTTCCCAAAATAGAGTAATATCACCTGGGTTTTGAGTAACGGTCACAATCAATTACAATCATTGGCTACTGATGAAAAATCCTTATGGGGATAATGGCCTCTCACGTTCGGCTATCAATTTTAAATGATGAGTATCAAATCAGTTATTTGGCGGCACTTATTTGGCATTGCGCAGACGAATGGTACACAAGCATGGTTCTTGGGATGATTTGACTCGCCGTCAAGTTTCATTATCACGTGTAGCCCTCGGATTAGACCCAATTAATGACATTTAACACATGATTTCGGGGGTGTGATGGGGTGGTTTTGAGTCTACCCGATTTTCGCCCTGAAATGCACCTGAAGATGCCACGTACCTTTACAAGGAAACCACACTTGAAATTTCAGGACTGCTTAGATATTTTAACCTCCGCATTGTTTCAAACTCTGAAATCCCTCCCAACCGTTGATCTCGGTGGATGGTGATCTACGTCCTTTTGAGCCCAATTTGTTTAACACCTCCACTAAATTTAATCTATTTTTCCATTTTTTGGCACTTCCCCAAATTTATCTGACTTCCAAATCGGTTTAGCACCTCGCTAAACCCTGAAATCTAGATTTCATACCAAAAATTTAAATGGTCACAACAAACCCAACCAATTTTACAAGTCGGACCCATAAGTGAACGCATAAACACTATAAATATAGGATAGATGTGCACATTTGAAGAGTAGTCAAGCAAGAAGAGCAAGTACAAGTGCAAAAAAGAGATATGAGTTGCACAAGAGGAGTTAAGGAGTATTTTTGGGGTCTAAAGGTGCACAAGAGGAGTTTTCTTGGAGTTTTAAGGGTGTGCCATGAAGGACTAGGTTCTATGATGTTGCAAAGTGCATTGTTTTGAGGTTGTGATGTTGCAGTTTGGAATTATATTCTGGGAATGATTATATGAGGCTTGCTAGGGCATGAAGGCTAAATTTCACTACAGTTTGAAGTTATGTCTGGGGTATGAAGCAAGGAGAGGCGTTGGAGCATGAAAGTTAAGGGTATGGTGATGTTGTGAAATGCATGATGTATGAAGAATGCAGGTGAAGTTAGAAGTACTTTCTGTATGAATATCTTAGATTGGTTCCTATACGTGTCTTACTAAGTTGGTGCTTAGCTAAAGAGATTGGTGTCTCTAGTACGTTGGTGCCTACACAATATCTTACTGAGTTGGTTTTTAGTTGAAGAGATTGGTATCTCTAGTAGGTTGGTGCCTACACAATATCTTATTGAGTCAGTGCTCACCTAAAGAGATTGGTGTCTACTATATTCAAAACAGTAGCTTGGTGCCTATAGGAATTTATTTTGTGCTTTTCTCGCACAAGGGTTCCCAAATTAAACTCTCTATACTGTGATTTGATTTTATATGCATTGATTGTTAATGAATGCTCATTTAAAGTAAAAATTATCTTATACTAATTCACCCCCCTCTCAATATAAGCATAAGTTCAACAATTGGTATCAGAGCAGGTTCCTTTGGAAATAGTTTAACCATTAGAAGGAAGATCTCGAGAGAACACATGGCTAGTTAAGAAGGTTTCTCCACAAACAAGGTTTTGTTTTTTGATGGAATGAAATACACCTTATGGAGCATAAGTATGCAAACATATCTAATGACCCTTGGTTTCGATATTTGGAAATCAGTCGTGACTATTTATACAACCCCAACAACTCCACCAACAAATGCAGCCGAGAAGAATCCTAGTGAAAATAATTCAAAATCCATAAATGCCATCTTGTGTGGTTTATCGGAATACGAGTTTGTCAAGGTGATGCATTGTGGATCAGAAAAATAAATTTGGGACAAGCTTCAAAATATCTATGAAGGCAATGATAAGGTTAAGCAGGAAAAGCTCCAAACTCATAGAAGACAAATTGAGAGCCTCAAAATGAAAGATGAAGGGAATGTTGCAACCTATCTTCTCTGTGTGGATGAAATTCTCAACACCATCATAGGACTTAGTGAGAAGGTTGAAGAACCAAATATTTTTCAAAAGGTTCTAAGGTCACTCCCCCTAGGATTTGATGCCAAGGTCTCTGCCATTGAAGAAATGAAGGATCTGAAGAAATTTTCAATGGAAGAATTGCATGGGATTCTCATTGTATATGATATGAGGACAGGAAAAGAAAATCCAACATCGAAGGAAGAAACTTTCAAAGAATAAAAGAATACAAAAAGACTCAAATTCTGTCATTATTCTAGACATGAATCAGATACAAAAGAATCACAATTCGTGAAAAAGATAAAAATAGGATCTGGCAAATACAAAGGTAAGCTACCCTTCAAATGTTTTAATTGTGGTAGAGTAGTACATTTTTTTGTTAAATTTCCTTATGCAAAAAGGGAAGATAGTGATTATGAATAATCTAATGATGAATAATAACATAACAATAAAAGCAAACCCTGTAAACAAAAAAGAGGAAAATATATTAAGAAGAAGAGTTTTTACTCTAGAAAGGACAATTGCTCGTCTAAAGAAAGTGATGGATATGTTTATGATATAAACAAAGAAGAATTCCTCTTCATGTCCATGAACACAAAGTATACTAATATAAAAAATGAATACCATCAAAAAGAAAAATCAGGTTTAGAAGAAGACATTGATGGGAAAGTGAATCTTGAAGCAAAACTCATTACTGCCTTAGAAGAAATAGACAGACCTAGGGGAAAGAATAAAAAGCAAAAAGAGCAATTGCAGAAATATGAAAAGAAGGATCATAATATTTGATGAAATAGAAAAAATAGTTATCATCTTGAATACTCAACTAGAAGAGTAAAAAATGATAGAAGAAGTGGTGAGAATCCAACCAAAAGAAAAGGAAGAAAATTGCGAGAAGATAGAGGCTGAAATCATTTCCTTAAGAAATGAATTAGAGAAAACAATTGATCAATTGAGTAAAATCTTGAAGTTTGGAAAGAGTACTGAAATCTTAGATGATATTCTTAGTTACCAAAGGTCACCATTCATCAAGACGGGTATTGGCCACGACGAAAATCAAAAGACCCCCAAGGGAGATAAATCACTAAGGTCACAAAGCCATCATAAAAGGAAAATGAAGAAAATACTAAAATCTATACTAATATTCTCAAAGGCTCCATAAAAAAAGAAAGCAACAGCGGGAAAGGAAATGATGACTGGAAGAAATCGATTCTTCTCACAAGAACAACAAGAATGAGTTCAGAAGAGTTGTTCCACCAAGAAGGAATTTCACAACTTGGTACCATAATCTCTTTCTTGGCTATTGTTTTTCTTGCAAAAAAATTGGTCATAAAGAACTAGATTATAGAGCTTATGAAAGAAGTGATCATGTGAGAGATATAAATAGAGGTTCTTATAAGACCTCAAAAAATGATTATGTGAGCAACAAAACCAGAAGTTCTCATGGGTTTGTTGATAGAAACTACAATTCATTTGCCCCCCTACTTGATTACAACATTGAATGTTTTAATTGCAATAACTATGGGCACATAGCATATGATTGTAGAAGCAACATAATAAAGTCTCCTAAACAAAATAGGGAAGAAGATGTTCTTACTAAGCATAGAGAAGAATACACAAAGGTGTGGAAAATGATGCAAGAAGAACCAAAGAAGGAAGAATGTGGACTTGCAATGTATTCTCAAGACAAAGGAAGCCAATGGTACATTGATAGTGGATGTTCAAAACACTTGACAAGGGATAAAAACAAATTTATCACCCTAAAAGAAGAAAAAGGAGGCAATGTTACCTTTGGGGATAATGTTTCTGCAAGGATAGTTGGAAAAGGTATCGTTACTCTTGATGATGGAAAGACTAAAACAAATAATGTCTTGTATGTTGAAGGGTTAAAACACAATCTTATAAGTGTCAATCAAATATGTGATCATGGTTACAACCTCACATTTTATTCTAAAAGATGTGAGATAAGGAAAGCAAGTTCATGAAGATTAGTGGAAAATGCAAAGAGAACCCCAAGAAAAGTATATGTTCTCGATGAAGTCAAAGGAGAAAAATGTCGTATTGGACTGATATCCCTCTCATCTCATCAGTAAAGGGAACCATAGGCTCGGGGGGAGAAACCCTTTGTCATTGATGTCAAAGGGGGAGAAGTTCCAGACAGAGGAAGAATTGTAGACACAAGGAGAGTTGCAGACATGGGGAGTATTATAGAATTGACTAAGGGTTGCCATCAATGACAATGGGGGATATTGTTGAAAATATTATTGTCATTGATGTCAAATACAAGGGGAGACTATAGATGTCCAAGATAAATATTGCAATATGGAGATTGTTAGAAATGTTGTTTTTGGATTTTTGATGCTCAGTTTGGATACCCTATCTTTGAAGGCCTTTTTACTCCAAAGATATATCTCAAATGGAAGCATATGATATATGGTTGAAAATGTTATTTCAAGACCTTTCCAATGGTATATGGAACTCCCTCTAACTCCATAAGAATGAGGAGATATGAAAGTTTTTTTCAAGTCAACCCAACCAAAAAGTACACTTCGACCTAGTCAGTTTTACAGGTCAGCCTAGCCAGTTTTACAAGTTGACCCCATAAGTGAACGCATAAACACTATAAATACAGGATAGATGTGTGCACTTGAAGAGTATTCAAGCAAGAAGAGAAAGCACAAGTGCGCAGAAGAGATATAAGGTGTGCAAGAGGAGTTAAGGATTATTCTTAGGGTCTGAAGGTGCGCAAGAGGATTTTTCTTAGATTTTCAAGGGTGTGCCATGAAGGAATAAGGTGCAGTATGGAATTATATTCTAGGAATGAGATTTTGATATTGTGATGTTGCAGTGTGTAATTATATTCTAGGAATGATGATATGAGGTCACTATGGCATGAAGGCTAAATTAGACTAGGGTTTGAAGTTATGCCAGGGGTTTGAAGCAAGGAGAGGTGTTAGAGCATGAAAATTAAGGGTATGATGATGTTGTGAAATGCGTGATTTATGAAGCATATAGATGAAGTCAAAAGTACTATGTGTATGAATATCTTGAATTGGTGCCTATATCGGTCTTACTGAGTTGGTGCTTAGCTGAAGATATTGGTGTCTTTAGTAGGTCGGTGCCTACACAATATCTTATTGAGTTGGTGCTCAATTGAAGAGATTGGTATCTCCGGTAGGTTGGTGCCTACAAAATATCTTATTGAGCTGGTGCTCAATTGAAGAGATTGGTGTCTCTATTAGGTTGGTACCTACAATATTTGTAATAGTAGGTTGGTTCCTACAAATATTTATAAATATAAGTTTTTGCGTTTTTCTCCCACAAGGGTTTCTGAATTAAACTCTATGTAATGTGATTTGAGTTTATATGCATTTATTGTTAATGAATGATTGTTGAATGCTTATTTAAATTAAAAAGTATCTTATACTAATTCACCCACCCCTTTTAATATAAGCCTGAGTTCAACACTAAAATGGCTCCCAGTTGATGGCACATATATCTAATTTAAATTTACAAAGGGGGAAATAAAACCCTAATGAAAAAAGCAGTTCCAAGAAGATAAAGAGAAGATTATTAAAGAATATGTGAAACGCATTCAAAGGTTGGTTGGCAATCATGAGTTTTTGTAGTAGTGGAGAGTTTGCAAGAAGCAAGTTTTGCCTTTCCAATATTTTGTGAATTATCATGCTTAACTTTCTTCCTCAACTTTCTTCCTGCTTGATTCTTTCCATTGGGTTTTCCATGTATGTTTGGAAATAGGAAGATCTGAGTCTGATCAACTCTTCTCTAAATTCTTCCAGACATTTTTTTTATGATATTTCATGTCCAGAGGAGAAAAATCCATACTTGTAAAAAGACATGTAGTTTAATTCAATTTATCTAATTGTCATTGAGATCTTGTTGAGGTTGCTTCATCCCTCTTGTTTCAAACATTGTTAAACTTGTTACATTTGGGATAATATTATTAATTTCTCCCTCAAAGAACAATTCAAGTGTCATGTTATTTTTATGAATCCCTGTGGTGATGTATCAATGGATTCTTGAGGAGATGATGCTTTACAAACTCATTTGATATTAACACAGAATTCATATACAATTATTTGATGACCTATCCATTTTACTTTTCTTTCATATTGCAAAGTCATAGTTGATTCCATGGTTGATTATGAGTTCATGTTATTCTAAAAGGAAGGCATAATATCTATTGAAAGAAGACTCTAAACCTTGTAGATACAAATCTATGGAGACATATTTATTTCTTTTTCTTGAATGATATGATGTGCTTGACAAGTGCTTATGTATATAAGAGTTTGTACATCTATATATAAGAATTTTATTGGAAGATTTGTTAAGTTTTTCTATTGCATGCATCTAAAGGTATAAGAAGAATCTTCCATATATCAAGAAAGAGGAGTATCACCTCTATAAAAATGCAGGGGGATTTATCATCATGATGTTATCTTAAAGATCTTAAACATTCTTTCATATCAACATTTTTGGCGACCATATTGGGGAATGATTCATTTTCAAGAAATCTAATACTTTTATTTCAGGATAAGATATTATTTAAAAACTAGAAGATGACTAGTTCAAACCTTGGAAATTATTTTGGCAGATTTCTAGCTGAATGGTTTAAAATGAACTGGTTTCTTGAAAATATCCTTCAATGAGCTTCAGATGGCCTTGAAGATATGTTTTTTTTTTGTAAGTTAGAGTATTGTATTATATTGATTCCTTTCAGAAAATTACATCTATTTGCGGTGCTATGAGCCACGTGGTCACAGTGCCCATAAGGGAAACCACTGTGCTAGATGTCCAAAAACTAGTAAGGCCAAATGTCCAATAAATCGCATGGCTCTGGTGCCCTGTTGGGAAACCACCATTGCAATGGTCATGCCACTGAAAGGTAACTAGACTACTAGGCCACGCAGGACCGAGGTTCATAGGTAAAGTGTAGAAAAAACTCAGAAAACACTGCAAGACCCTAAAAACCTGGACCAAGACGCAGTCTTGTGAAAACTTGCTTCGCCGGAGCTTTGCCTTTTCCACGTTCCACCATGGCTTGTTGAAGATATTGCATGAACATCATTAGGGCATCCACTCTTCTCCAGCGGTCGGCTTCCTTCTGTCGTGCATCGAGCGTTTCCGCTTTCATCTATTCCAAATCTTTTTTCATCAATTTGATAATCTCCGGGTCTTTTTTCATCAATTTGATAATCTCCATGTCTTTTTTCATCAATTTGATATCTTCCGGGAGTTATGTTTTGTCCATGCACAAAGAACAGGGGAGGTTGGGGTGGGTGTGGAGAGGGGAGGAGGAGGAGGATCTAAGGGGGGAGGTGAAAGGGGGTCGAGAGGCGGAGGGCGAGTAAAAGGGACACTGATGGGGAGACGGAGGAGGTGATGCATAGCTGAGCGAGTTCCCATATAGATCGAACCACTTGACCCTACATCCATAGGGGTTCAAGAGGGGGAGAGGTCGCAGGGAGGTTGGTTTCCAGTTGGTTGGTTGTAGGGTATCTGGTTTGGGGTGGCCACAAGGAGGGGTGCCAAAGGAGGAGCCTCGTTGCGGCGTGGAACTGCAGGAAGAGCTTAAGGGGCCGGGTCAGCCAAGAGAACCTCTAGGGGAGGGTATGCTGGGATAGCTTCTGGGAGCTCTGCAAAGGGAGTGACTAGTTCATCCTGAGCCTCTGTTATAGGCGGAATTCTTCCACGAGCCAAGTACTAGGCTGCCCCCCACTTTGGCTTGCCACGAGGTCGTGGCATGGTGTGGAGAAAACATAGAAAACCAACTGGAATCCCCGTGAGGTCGCACCAGAGCTCGAAGGCTAGGTAGAGGGGCTGGAGATCTCTGGAGACTTGGTGCTTGGAATTGCAAACAATGGAATGAAGTGCTAGAGTCCCCATCGTGTCCAGAAGAAGTGGGGTCCAGGGTGTAAGCTGAAGTGATGGGGAGGAGCGTCTGCACGGCTTCGTGAGGACGCACAAGTTTCAGAGCTCCCCGCACGAGTGAACGTTGAAATGAAAATGCGAGAGGGACGGTCGCGGTAGGTGGTGTAAAGAATGGAAGTGACCGGGGTAAGGATGTGGCGAAGAATGTATGCCAGGTGGCCTATGAGGTGGCTAGGTGGAAACAGGCGTAGTTGGAGCCATAATGTTAATCGAGCACCCCATCCAAGGGAAGATCTTTGGTGTGAGCTATGTTCTTACAAGCGATGACCACAGGGTGAGTGGGGTTGGTAGAAAGGGTATAGGAGAAGGTGGTTTCTTCCAGCTCAACTCCAAAATTTTCCAGCCAGTCAGCTACTTGGTTGGTCGTTCTTCTAACATGGGAAGGAAGGATGACCTGTTGAGGCTGGAGAGTAGAATTAATTCTGCAGAGCCCATTCATGAGTCGCCAGCTGGGTGATAATTTCTCTGGATATGCCCCATTGAGCAAATGAGAGAGGATATTGATAACAATTTGTGAATCCCCTTCCATGATGAGAGGAAAGAGATGTAGCTCCAAAGCTACTTGCAAACCACAGAGAAGGCTCCAGATTTCTGCAGCGTTGTTGGTATTATGTTCCATGCTACCTGCTAGGATGTGTAGGATTTCTCCATCACTGTTTCGGATGACTGCCCCGTAACCAACTGGTCTCGGGTTCCCTTTGGAGGCTCCATCAAAATTGATTTTAAAGAAATTTAGAGGTGGAGCCTCCCAAAGAGTGGGGTTGCTCGTGCATCCCGTAGCTGCCCTGGGTTGTTCTGGGGTTGGGGTGATATTTATGTTCCAAGCTCTGATGATATGATGTTCATTATGAGGGCTTTGCAGGTCCTGTGTCATCCAAGGATGCAGGGAGATGGTTTCATTGATATTGATGTGGATTTTGTTCCAAACCTCTTTCCACGTTCTGGTGACCGAGTTGAAGATTCTTTTGTTCCTCTCTTTCCAGATCTGCCAGAGGATGAAATCTGAGAAAAGTTTCCAGATTCTGTTGAGAATGGGAGAGTGGAATATCGAGCTTCTCCATACTACAATAGTATCCTTTGGGCCTAGGCGGTTTCTATCTGATGTTCTCATGATGCTAGCACTTTGGTCCCAAATGCACGAGTTGTAGGGGCAGAGGTTGAGGAGATGATTTAGATTTTCTTCCTCTTTTCACATAGCTTACACAAAGATGGCCCAATGAAACCTTGTTTTATTAATTTATCCCAAGTGAGGATGTTGTTGTGTGCCACTAACCAGAGAAAGGTGCTGACTTTTGGCCAGGATTTCATATCCCATATTTTTCCCCAAATTTCCTCGCGAGGCAAGGTGATATGATTTGCTTTAAGGGAGTACACTTCAAGAATTTTAAAGGCACATGTGGGGGAGTGGCCCCACCTAAGGATGTCCTCCCCTTGTTGACTGAAGATTTTCTTGGAGGTGAGGTGCTCCTGTAGGGGTCGTAGGTTGACATGAAGGAGAATATTTAGATGCTCATGAGTGCTTTTCCAGGTGCGCCATAATTCTCCTGGATCAAAGGGCTTCCAGAAATTGATGACTCTGTGTAACCTCGTGGCAGTTGTAAGGGGAATGAGGTCTTTGAGGTTGGGATCAGTATTCAAGGCGGGGATTTGTTGCCATGAGTCATTCCAGAAGTTTGTTGAAGTACCATTTTGTAGTTCCCAGAACGAGTGGTCCATGATGAGTCCTCGATTATTTCAGGCACCATTCTAGATGAGCGAACTTGGGCTTTAACCGTTCCATCTGATGAGTTCTTTTTCCATGGTTGTAGGGGTATATTTTTTCCTCCACAAATGTGCCCAGAGATACTGGGGTCTTTTCATCCATCTCCACCAGATTTTAGCACTGAGGACTTTGTTAAGAGTGGTTGGGTCACGTAGACTGAGGCCACCTGATTTTTTTGGGTTGCAGACCTTTTGCTAGCTTACCAAGGAGATTTTGTGTCCTTCCTTGATACCTTGCCACAGAAAGATTCTTTGGATTGATCTCAGGGTGTTGTGGATAGAACTCAGGGCTGCTAAGGCTGAAAAGGTATAGATCGGGAGAGCTTGGAGGATGGATTTAAGGAGAATGAGGCACCCAGGCAGATTGAGAGCTTGAAAGATCCAGAGGGAGAGTCTCTTCCTAAAATTGGACAGCAAATTGTTCCAGGAGGGGTTCCTGAGAGAGTTATCGATGAGGGGGATGCCCAGGTAGACTGATGGAAGGACACTGCGGGTGAAGCCCAGGAGGTGAGTGAGATGGTTTTGGATGACTAAAGGCATGTTGAAGAAGAAGACTTGGGATTTGGTTAAGTTCACCTCCATGCCTGAAGCTTCACAGAAGAGGTCAGTGATGGATCTAAAACAATGGGTTTCTCTGGCGGTGGAGATTCCCATAAGAAGGAGGTCGTCTACAAATTGTCTATGAGAGATGGGGGGAGAAATGTCGTGGGGGGAAAGGCCTAAGAGAAAGTGGTCCCTGATGGTTTCTTTTAGTGTGCGGCTCAGCCCTTCTACCATGAGGATGAAAAGGAAGGGCGAGAGAGGGTCTCCTTGTCTAATTCCTCTTGACGGGGAGAAGGGTTTGGAAGGGACGCCATTGACGAGGATTGAGAACAGTGTTGAAGAGGTGAGGTTAACAATCCAAGAGACCCAGGCAGGAGCAAAGTCGGAGGCTAGGAGAGTGGATTTCAAATAGCCCCAGTTTAGTTTGTCGAAGGCTTTGGAGAGATCCAGCTTTAGGAGTTTGCCCTGAGTTTTAGTAGAGTGGAGGGAATGGATAACTTCGTGAGCCAGGATGACGTTGTCCAGAATCTGGCGCCCTTCTATGTAACCGGATTGCTCAGGGGAGATTAGGAATGGTAAGATGGGCTTGAGCCTGATTGCAATGATCTTTGTTAGGAGTTTGTAGATGGAGTTGCAAAGGGCTATGGGTCTAAAGTGAGCTGGAGAGGTAGTGTTATTCTCTTGGGGACAAGGGTGAGAAAAGTTGCATTGAGGGCTTGAAGGACCTTTCTAGATCTTCTAGAGTCCTCAATGATTTCCCACACATCCTTATGGATGATATTCTAACAGTAGTGAAAGAAATCTGAAGTGAAGTCGTCTGGTCCAGGTGCCTTACCGAGTGGGGTGGCCTTTAGCGACTGATCTACCTCCTCCTAAGTGATTGGTCTCATCAGGGATTCATTTTGCTCCTTAGTGACCTCCTTGGGTATGTTCTTGAGGATAGAAGCTATGGATTGTGAGCGATCAGTTGGGGGTTCTATGAGGAGAGATTGGTAGTAGGTAAGCAGCTCCTTTTCCACATCCACATGTTGTTGTATTTATGTGCCTTGCGCTGACATGAGATGTGTAATGCGATTGGACTGACACCTCTGTACCATCGATCTGTGGAAGAATTTAGTGTTTTTTCCCCCCTCTTTCAGCCAAGTGATGCGAGATTTTTGTCTCCAGAGAACCTCCTCTTGCGCTTTCCTGTCAGCAATCTGATTGTTGAGAAGTGTTTCATGTATTTTTATGGCTTCTATTAGACCCTGTGTTCTGATTTGATGTTGTAGTGTTTTCATTTGTTGTTGGAGAAGTTCCTAAGCTTGGAAGATATTTCCAAAGGTGGTCTTATTCCAGGTTTTGAGATGTTGTTTGAGGTTTTTTAGTCTTTGTTGGAATCTATACATTGGGGTTCCTGTTTGGATGGTCGTCGCTTCCCACCAGGCCTTGATGTTAGCTTGGAAATCTGGGTGAGTCAACCAAAGTTTTTTGAAACGGAAGGGATTTCATCCAGGGGTGTCGGTGATGTTAAGGGTTAGAATAATTGGCCAATGATATGAGCCCACGGCATCAATGAATGTGGCATTCTATGCTATACCATCCATCATAATGGCTTCAGAAATGAGGAAGCGGGCCAATCTGCTGGATACATGTTTGGCTCCCGAGCGTCTGTTTGACCAAGTAAATGGCCCATTGTTTGTTTCAATGTCAATGAGGTTCAAAAGGCCTATGGTACAGTTGAAGAGCAGGCTGTCATTTCCCAGGAAGTGATTGCCTCCTTTTTTCTCCTCCAACCCTGTGATCATATTGAAATCACCCCCAAGGATCCACCTTTGGGGGCCTAAAAGATCTGCTACCCACTCCATGTGTTGGAGGAATGATTCTTTATCCCCTGGTGTGGGGGGTCCATAGACGTTCATGATGTAGCCTTGTTTGTTCGAGCCAATAAGGCAAAAGGAGGCTGTGATGGTCCACTTGGAAGTGAAAAAATTGTCAAGCAAGATGGTGGCTAGATTCCAGAGCAGTGCAAGTCCTCCCGCTGCTCCATTAGTTTCCACTGCCACATGCTTTTCCTGTGTCCAACATCGTTGGAGTGTGGTCTATGCCTCTGTTCCCGCACATTTTGTTTCTTGTAGGAGTAGAATGTCTGGTTGTTCCTTCTTGATTCTGTCTTTGAGCAAGGTTTGTTTGCTCCTTGCATTGAGGCCTCTTATGTTCCAGGATAGTATCTTCATGAGGATGGTGGGGGAAGTTGTTCGAGATCAATTGAATTTGACCTAAGTGAACAAGGAAGTTGTCGACATCCTGGATGAGCTGGTGTTTTGGTTTCTTGCCTCTTTTTTTCTCCTCCTTTGTGGTTTTTTGTTGTTCCTTGGTGGTTTCTATTTGTATTCCCAGGTTTGTGTTGGCTCGGGATTTACCTCCGAAAGAAGAGTTAAGGAAGACTTTATACACCTTGTGCAGCTGGTCAGGTGGTATTGTATATAGTTGTTGCTTACAATAGGCTTGTTCCAGGTTTGCCATATCTATTCCTGCTAGCTCTGGATCTTCCAGATCTGTGTCTGGATCTCCTATTTCTGGCTTGAGATTGGTTGGAAGGGAGGTTGTTGTGGCTATTGGATGTGAGGAGGAGAGAGTAGGGGGATCTTGTGTGGTAGAGAGTTGGCCATTTGCAGGGGTTGTCAGGGGGTTGGTGGAGGAAGAGGGGGTATCCACCGGGGTTTTAAGGGAATCAAATGAATTCTTGGTGGGGGGTCCATCTAGTTCCTGGGGTGGTGCCCTTTTCGTCTGATGCTTTCGTCTACCCGTGGCCTGGGTGAAGCTGTCCTTGGGTTTGTCAGAGTCTTCCTGAGCTATATTGGGGGGGTTATTTAAATGGAATTCTCAGAAAAGATGGTCGTGCTCGTGACACTTGCGGAAACGAAAGGGGATATTCTCATAGTCCAAGGTTTGTGACCATTCCTCGTCTTGATAGTCCAAGATGATGGTTCCAGGGAGGGGTTTAGAAATATTTAAATAGATGCATATCCAGGCATAGGCAGTGTACCTTCATTGTTTTGTTGCCTATGAAGCTTTGACATAGTTGCTGATGGTGTTTCCAATCCCTGCAAGGATCTCCTCCAGCCAAAATTCCTGTGGAAGCGAGTAGAGCCGTAACTAGACCGGAGCATGTGTGAAGTCTTATTTTTCCAGGCTGAATCTCTCCATCCAGAAATGGAGAAACAGGCCTACCAAGTTATAGAAGTACGACCCTCCTTCGAAGATTCGATTCCTATCCTCCAGATTGTGCAATATGATTGTAAAGAATCCTTTTGATCCTAGTTGGAGATCGTAATGGCCCTTGGGTTTCCAACAGTGGTGAATCCATTTGACCAAGTCTTTCTCTGAGGGCCATAATCCTAGGAATTTGCCTATCAATGCAAAATCACGCATGTATTGTTTCTGATCCTCCATTCTCGGCGAGATGATGGTGTATTTGGGGGCGATCGGCGCTTGTGGAATGCATTTTCCAGGTTCCCAGGTGTGTTGAGATCTTGGTTGGTTGGTTTCTAGGTCGATATACATTGGCTTTTCCTTTGGCATTTCATCCTCCCAGATTAGTTTTTGCATGGTGGCTGGGAGTTCGAAAGTTGGGCGTTTCGAGTGATTAGAGTCATGCTCTTTTTGTAACACCCTATTTCCCCCAGTTTGTAAAAATAACTATACTGGCCAAGAACTGTGGCAAACTCAAGAATGTGAATGTGTGATGTGAATGGACCTTGTGAAAAAGGTC
>ML790486.1:25696-36899 GCA_009831015.1 Picea engelmannii
CAATAAGGTAACCATAAAGAACAAGTACCCCTTGCCCAGGATCGATGACCTGTTCGATCAATTGGGGGGTGCGTCTATTTTCTCAAAGATTGATTTGAGGTCGGGATACCATCAAGTCCGAATCAAGGGTGAAGACATCCATATAACTGCCTTCCGAACGAGGTATGGTCACTATGAGTTTGTGGTAGTGTCGTTTGGGTTGACCAATGCTCCTGCCACTTTTATGTAATTGATGAACAATGTACTCAGCAAGTTCCTAGACAAATTTGTACTTGTTTTTATTGACGATATATTAATTTACTCCAAGAATAGAAAAGAGCATGATGAGCATCTTAGACTTGTATTGCAAGTGCTAAGAGAACATCAGCTCTATGCCAAATTCAGTAAATGTGAATTCTTCCAGAAAGAAATACATTACTTAGGCCATGTTCTCTCCGAAGAAGGAGTAGCGGTAGACCCTGACAAAATCAGGTCTATCATGGAATGGCCTACCCCAAAGGATGTTTCAGACATCAGATCCTTTATGGGATTAGTAGGATACTATAGGAGATTTATAAAAGGATTCTCCAATATTGGTTGTCCAATCACTGCCCTCCAGAAGAAAGGGACAAAATTTATGTGGACACGGAAATGTGAAGAAAGATTTCAAACCCTGAAACATCTACTGACCCATGTGCCCGTGTTGAAGATCGTCGATCCAGAAGATGACTTCCTCGTGTGCACAAATGCCTGTAAGGAAGGACTCAGAGGAGTCCTTATGTAGAAAGGAAGTGTGATCTGCTATGAATCCCGAAAATTGAACGAGCATGAAGTCAACTATGTGACCCATGATCTAGAACTGGTTGCTATAGTGCATGCCTTGAAAACGTGGAGGCATTACCTCCTGGGAAGAAAATTTGTACTTATGACAGATCACTGTGGATTGTGATACCTGTTTGATCAACCAAAGCTCAATACTAGACAAGCTAGTTGGATGGTCGTCTTTAGCGAGTTTGATTTTGAAATCAAACACATTAAAGGAAAGGAAAATAGGGTGGTCGATGCCCTTCGTAGAAGTATGAAAACAATTCACCTGGCAGTGGTGAGCACCTGTGAGACAGATGTCAAGGAAAGAATTAGAAATGCACAAGAAACAGATCCCTTCGTCCGGACTGTGACCATGTACCTACAGCAAGAACCCGTCGGAGTAAAATATGAAGGCTACCAGAAGACCGAAGGAGGTCTGCTCACTTACAAAAGCAGATGTTATATCCTAGATTGTGATGACTTGAAGAGATTCATTATGGATGAACTACATAAAAGACCCTACTCAGGTCATCCAGGATACCAGAAAATTATCATTGCCACCAGGAAAAAAATTTATTGGCCTGGATTGAAGAAAGACATAGCCGACTACCTAGCCAAATGCATAGAGTGCCAATAGGTTAAAGTAGAACATCGACACCCAGCAGGATTATTGCAATCTTTACCAATCCCAGAGTGGAAATGGGAAACCATCTCCATGGATTTCATCACTGGATTACCAACCTCAACCAAACAGAATGACGCCATTATGGTGGTGGTGGATAAATTGAGCAAGTCTGCTCACTTCATCCCCGTCAATTCGACCTGTAAGGCAATCGATATTGCCCAGGTATTCATGAAAGAGATATCTAGACTGCATGGTATGCCGAAAGAGATCATGTCTGACAAAGACACGAAATTTACTTCCAACTTTTGGAAAGCACTGATGGTTGGTTTACAGACCAAGTTGTTGTTTAGCACCGCCTATCACCCTCAAACCGACGAACAGACAGAAAGAGTGAATCAAATACTAGAAGATATGTTAAGGATGCATGTAATGCATCAACCCAAGAAGTGGGAAGACTACTTGCCACTGGTAGAATTCGCCTACAACAACGACTACCAAGCATCCTTAAAGATGAGTCCCTTCGAAGCCCTCTATGGTAGACCATGTAACACTCCAGTCAACTGGAGTAATCCCATAAACAGGATTTCTTTTGGACCCAACATGTTGAAAGAAATGGAAAAGCAGGTGACACAGATAAAACAAAACCTGAAGGTCGCTCAGAACCGACAAAAAAGTTATGCCGACCAAAAGAGAACTCCAAGAGAGTTCAAAGCAGGAGATCATGTATATCTCAGAGTTAGGCCCATCAAGAGTTCCCTGAAAATGGGAGCTTGTGCCAAGTTGGCACCTCGATATTGTGGACCCTTTGAGGTTCTAGACAGAGTGGGACATGTAGCCTATAGGCTAGCACTTCCTCCCACAGTAAAAGCACATAATGTTTTCCATGTTTCATTATTGAAGAAATATGTACATGATGCTAATCATATAATTGACTGGTCTATGATCCAGGTGGAACCTGAGGGAGAATTTCTTCCAGAACCTCATTGCATACTGGACAGAAAGGAAACCCCACTCCAGAACCAAACCATTGCATAGGACAAGGTGCAGTGGAGACATTTTGGCCCAGATGAGGCTACATGGGAAATGGAGGATGCCATGAGACATGCATATCCGATTTTGTTTACTTCTGTACATGCATGACATGTTCATAGATAAGAACATTGAGGACGATGTTCCTTTAAGGGGTAGGGAATTGTAACACCCTGTTTCCCCCAGTTTGTAAAAATAACTATACTGGCCAAGAATTGTGGCAAACTCAAGAATGTGAATGTGTGATGTGAATGGACCTTGTGAAAAAGGTCAATGAATGTAAATTATATATATATATTGCAGTACTACTGAGAGGGGATATGCTGAAAAAGAGACCATGATGGCTGAAGAAAGGTTGTGGAAGGCACCTGGAAAGGTGGCGTTAACTTCCACCGAAACCAATACCGTATTTGGACTTCACTGGCCCGGAGAACCAAGAGCGGCTCGCTGGCCCGAAATAAATTACTCGCAGGTTGGTAGGTAGATGGATCCTGAGGAATTAATGAGGGATGGGGGAAGAAAACCGCCTATCCGTAGGAGCCTCGGGCCTGACCACCGCGAGGGAAATCGCGCCACACACAACCTCGCAAGAGGAAAATGCGTGAGGAATAAGCGTGGAGGGGGTAGACGCGAGGGAAGAAAGAAGAACTCTGGAGATATGTAGAGTGAGTGATAGCAGAGAAGGGGGAGAGTAACCCTTGTTCTCGGTCACTGGAAAACTGAGACACAGCCTCGCAACATCGTGGTCTCAGCTTGGGGGTGGCTAGTGGTAAATCCATTGGGAGTCACTGAGCCTACAGTTGGGTGGAAACGAGCACCCCTCTCAGCAGTTGCATCACCTTTGGTGTTATTTCTGATAAGTGTTATTTGAAGTTAATGCCATAATTGCATGTTCAGTTTTATGTGCTTGTAAATAGTTCTAAATCTAAGTGTTTACCTAACGTTGATTTCATAGAATGGATGCATGTGTATGCTTACATGCCATAGTTGTTTTCTGCACAAATGTTTAAGTCTGGGACATGAGTTCGCTCCACCGAGAATCGTCTTATTTGATTAAGTTTCTCGTAATATTCTGAGAAGGACCCTTGAGAGTACTCTTTTCCGAGAATTACCCCATAAACCTTGTAACCGTACTGAACCTTACCAGAGATTCAATTAAGACCAGGGATATTTGCCCGAGAACCGTTTGAGGGTTCATGCAATCTGGGTCTGGAACCCTTATGCAAGAAAGAGTAGCTTTCTAAGGTCTTGGGGTCATGGGAGCCTGAAGCTCCGAGAGTTTGAACTTCGTGATTCAAGCTCAGAAGAGATAGAGAGATATGACCATTTCGCGTATTGGGGATTCATGGGTTTGGAGTTGGAAGACTGGGCTCTTGGAGTCACGAAGTCCCGAGTCGCGAGATCGCGATGGGATCCTGGACCGTAGATCTCAAGGACCCATCAGAGCTCTATAAGTCATCGATCTTAACCTTTATTTAGTCAGGAGAGTGAACTCGACTACGTCCCAAAAGTCCCGAAGACATCAGGACCGTCCATGTTGGAGGACAGGTGGCAGAGATCTGTCCATTTCGCGTATCGAGGATTCGTAAGTTTAAAGGTGGAAGACCCGACTCTTGGAGTCACGAAGTCCCGAGTCGCGAGATCGCGATGTGATCTGGTTCGTTGATCAAAGAGGACAAGTGGAAGAGATCTGTCCATTTTGCGTATCAGGGATTCATAAGTTTGAAGGTGGAAGACCCGACTCTTGGAGTCATGAAGTCCCGAGTCGCGAGATCGTGATGTGATCTGGGTCGTTGATCAAAGAGGACATGTGACAGAGATCTGTCCATTTCGCGTATTGGGGATTCGTAAGTTCGAAGGTGAAAGACCCAACTCTTGGAGTCATGAAGTCCCGAGTCACAAGATCGCGATGTGATCTGGGTCGTTGATCAAAGAGGACAGGTGGCAAAGATCTGTCCATTTCGCGTATCGGGGATTCGTAAGTTTGAAGGTGAAAGACCCGACTCTTGGAGTCACGAAGTCCCAAGTCATGAGATTGCGATGGGATCTAGGCCATTGATCAAAGAGGACAGGTGGCAGAGATCTGTCCATTTCATGTATCAAGGATTCGCGAGTTTGGAGGTGGAAGACCTGACTATTGGAGTCATGAAGTCCTGAATCATGAGATCGCGATATGATTCGGGCCGTTGATCAAAGAGGAAGGACAGTCGTGGGATCAAAGAGGAAGGACATTGCGTATTGGGGGTTCGTGAGTTCGGAGGTTGAAAGGAGTCGTTTACGACTTCCCGAGTAGCGAAGTGCCGAAAGCCGAACACGAGAGAACACGTGACATAATTTCCTAGTGGGGCCCGCGTGATTGACAGGTGGACACGAGTCGCTTGGAGAAGGGAGTCAACGTTCCATTGACTTCTCACGTCTCGGGATTTCATGGGATAAGAGCATGAGAGCTCAACCCTTGGACTTGTGAAGTCGCGAGTAGCGAGAACGCGAGAAGGAAAATAAGTATCGCTTCTCAGGGGTTCGTGAAGGGAAGGTGCCAAGATTCGACGCTACAACTCGTGAAGTGGTGAGTTGCTAGAAGTGCGAAAGGAAGGTCAACCTTCGTTGACCTTCAAGTCTCGAAGGATCACATAAGGAAGGAATGGGAGTTCAAATGTTGAACTCACGAAGCGGCGAATAGCGAGAGGAGATAGCATTTAGCCTAGTCGATGGTCACGAGTGGAGAACGCTAATAAAGAGGGGCCATACCATATCGGAATCTCGGGTATCGGTGATAGGTGAAGAAAATTCGAGGGTCTTCGATTCCCGACTCGCGAGGTCGCGAGTTGTGAAAGGCGCTTACATTTAGGCACGTATGTGGTCCTATCAAGATAGGGACTAAAGAACGGGAGCTAATGCTTTGTCGTTAAGCGGTGGGTAGATCTGGACGGCCAGAATCTACGCGCCCAGATCTACGGCTAGGGTTTCATTCCGGAGCCCCCTCACCATTTTTCCTTTAAGATTGGACTCACTTGTGTCGCTGAGTCGTGAAACACGAAAAGGCACCTGGTTTGTGTGGCATGTGATCCTAACCCACGATCACAAGGAGGTGAACAGGGAAGAACTAGCCTGCGCTAGGCCCCCGTAGGACTTCGGGGATTTTGTCCCTTGAGGAAAAGCAAAAATTTTACTATGTCATAGTGGGTGTGTTACACTTTTCCTATTACAGTGTTGTAGGAGGGGGTTGGGGGTTCCCCTCCCTCAACCTCCAATGGTCGCGACTGTGGGAGGGAGGCGGCGGATGGTGCAGGTTTCAGCAAAACCCTAGGTGGCGGATGGTGCAGGTTTCAGCAAAACCCTAGGCGGCAGATGCACCTAAAATTGATATGCAACCAAAACAACCAACTCATGACCTTGAAGATATGTTATTGATGTTTCAAGCACAAATTAACTATTCCAAATTTTTGAGAATCAAAGAACCATCCAAGAATTGGGAGGATGAGCTCTCTGACGATTGTATTATTAAAACTATGGATTTTGAAGAAAGATGCCCCAGAGACTCCAATAAAAAGATTCTAGAATTCCAAGAATATCTATATGATGACTCAACCGAAGAGTTTCTTCCATGCTGTAATGATATTTTTCCTTCCCCACCAAGACCAACAAAAGTTGTTCAAGTTACAATAAAGGGAAAAAGAAATGGTTGCACAAAGGTCCCCTCAATTTGCAAGGAGAGATTCATCCCTTACCAAATATTTCCATCGATAAGTTTCCCATGTTTTTCGGAAATACTTCATAGGATGTGAAGAAGAATTTGGTTAAGTTTGATAGCGTCTGTGATATTTAAAATGTGGTTGAATATGACGTTGCTTGTCGATTCTATGTCTTAACTCTAAAAGGAAATGCTAGAGAATGGTTTTTATTCATTGCTACCAGAAACCATCACTAGTTGGGAAGTGTTAGAAAATTTATTTGTTGAGAAATATTTCCCAAGGCAAGATCCATATTCTCTTTTCTTAAAATTGGTTGAAATTTGGATGAATGAGGAAGATACAATCTAAGATTTCACTTTTAGATTTATGAAAGTCCTTCATGATATTCCTCAATAAATGTTTCCAAATGACCCCATCATTTTTAACTGCTATGAAAATGTTTTACCCATGAATTTGATATTTTTATTGAAGTAAGAGGGAAAGTGCAACTGGAAAGAGTTAATGCAACGATCTCAAGTCATTGAAGAAAATATTCATGACAGTGGTGATAATCTCTTAAACTTTCCAATATTGTTCCAAGATAATGGAGGAAAGGATTTAGAAGAGAAATTTGATGAAAGATGTGAAATTTACATCGGATTATGTTCTTGAAGCTAAAAGTGAAAACCCTAATGTCTCAATTCAAGAAGAATGTTATTTTCCACATGCTCCTTGGGAGGGAAATTTTGACCTCTCATATGCTCAATTTGAGAGTAATGATCATAATGACTTTAAGGACATATTTGATGAACCTCCACTAGATGCACATAAATATTCCATTCAATATGATCGCGGTGAAGATGTTGAAGTAGGTTCTCATTAATTGCCACAACCCATTTATATAAAGCCAAAAGAGGAATTTCTTGGATGAACAAAAGTGATGTTAACAATTACCACTTAACATTAAACCTTCAAGCTATTGATTTATTGTATGGAGTAGAGTTTAATGAAGAAGAGATCTTCGAAGCATTAAAATAATAAAGGAATTTTCAACAAGAGGTTCCATGGGTGGTATATTTTATTTATGAAGACAATGTGATTGTTGGTGAACAACAAAAGACAACCTTATAGTTCTCCATAAATGTTCAACAATAATTTATCTTTGCAACCTCATCATGGAAACATGGTCACTGTATGATGAAAGAATATCTCCAGAACATGGCCAATGAAACAACACTCTCAATCATGTATGAGAGTAATAAGATGAGTTGGTTATGTACATGGCTACATTAGAAGTCTACTTACACTTGAAATTACCCCTTCTCTCCAAGTAGCTTAGGATAGATAGATTTTGTTTTCTCATGTATATAATTTTGATCTTTCAGTGAAGTGTGCTTAATAAGAATTTGTTGGATTGATAAAATGGTTTGGGATTACTGCATATCCCAATGGATAAGCCAATTGGTATGATTCCAGTGTTCTCGGCAACCCACAGTTGGTCACTATCCTGCAGTTGGAGTTGGATGTTGATGTGTTTTCCTGACACCCATCAACTAGGTGATTGGGGTACATGTTTGAACTTATGCCCTTTTCAAATGGAGACCAAAATTTTCAAATGTGGAAAGTGCCAAATAACCTCCACCCATAGAGCATAAAGACGCAACAAGTTTTACGAATTCAGAACCAATTTCAATATTGCAGTTCTTCATCATGAAAGGCTAATAGGGATGGTTTCTCTTTTGAACAAAAAGAGAAGAAAATAAAAATATACTAAAATAAAGAAATTTCTTATGTCCATATTCTCACTGAATATCCCTATGTGTCAGCTTTGTCCAACATTTTACAAAATATAAAACAAAGGTCATATTTCAAAGATATGCCAATTTCCCCCATCCATTTTTTAAATTTTGACTAAGTGTTATCTCTAACCTCATTATCTCTATCCTCATTACTTTACCCCCACATTACTTACCCTCATTTCCCTTATTCCCCATACTCCATTTCCTCACACTCCATACTTAGTCATTTTTCATTTTCCTTCACTCCATACTTAGTCATTTTCTTCATTTTCCTTCCCCTCTACTCTCCATACCTCTCTACTTGATCTGAAAAGATATTTTAAAGACTATGATTAAGTTTTTAAAGCATGCGTTCATTAACCATTTAGGAATTGAAGAAAGAGGAAGAATTAATGAAGTAACATGGCAGCCATAATAAGATATACAGATCTGGAAATAAGCACAAAGAATCAGCAAACCATAACAACAAAGTTTTTAACGGAGTTCGACAATATCGCCTACGTCTCTGGGCCTTTGTCTCAGTGGGTGAGGCTTTCTTATTTCTCTTCAAATATTCAAAAATACATCAGAAAAATGTCAAATGGATTACAAACTGGTCTAGTTGTGTTCTTCTAGACCTCAAGAACCCAACACAACTGACGTCACTAAAAACGGTTGAACGAAGCTCCCAAAAATGGCCCGCAAAGTTCCTCTCCTCAATGGCCTCCCTGCATAAAAATGGTTTTGACTGTCAAATTCCTCAACATTTCTCCTTCTCTGAACCTGTCCAAGGCTGCCAAGAACCTCTGTTTTATATAGGTTTGAAGTTGGCAACAACCTCCCAACTTCTTCCCAAGATCTGGCCTCAAAAAGTGCTCTAGATCCTCCATAAATGGACAAAATCTCCCAAAACAGGCTTTAAAATCATTAAAAATTATAACATATAGTTTAAAAACCCATATTTGACAAAATTTGGGCGCAGTCCCCCGAACTTCGGCCCCTGGTCCTATGGCGCAGTTCCATGTGTCCAAGGGCTAGTGCGCTAACTGTTGAGCCCCGAGTTGTTAGGTCATGGTCATGTGGCTTGGCCATATGGCCGCCACTTTAGCCTCCATGCACCCCTATAGTTGGTTAGCTCTCAATTCCTAGCCCCTGATCAGTCGAGGCTGGCCCCCGCCGACCGGGGCTTATCCCGAACCACACGCAAATGCCAATTCAAATACAAATCTTCCCATTCGGTTATCAAGTAACACGTGTAGCCCATCCCGTTAGCCTGTCAGTTCAGTTCGTTGGCGCCCGAGGAGGTCGAAGGTTCGAATCCTCAAAATAACAAATTATTTTACCCAGCCAACCTTGGCTAAATCCAGGGTGCCACATGGCACCCTGTGATTGGGCCATGTTTCACCCTCGGATTTGTTTGTACTACTAACGCAACGGCCCAGTCGACTGCCACATCATCCACTGTACAACCCAGTCATCTGCCACTTATCACTGCCATGTCAGTCGGTCGTACTGCCACGTGTCAGTCCATACTGCTACAGCCTCCACCGTACAGTTCAGTCACCTACCACGTGTGACTGCCACATCATCTTATTGTACTGCCATCTGTTATTCGTATAGCCATATGTCAACCTGTCATTGGGCCACGTCACTGTACGGACTACCACGTGTCATCTATACGATGACACGTGTCAAATTCATACAGTGCCAACTCAGCCCGAAAGTGTTCAAACAGAGTGACATGTGTCACCTCTTAGTAATGCCAGATCAGCATGACGATGTCACCCTGTCATCATGCTGACTTCACCTGTCATACCTGCTATCGTCAACGTTGACTTTGACCCAGTTGACTTTTTGCATGTTTGGGAATTTGATCAAAACGCGATAACTTTCGCATACGGTGTCCATTTGAGGAAACAATTATATGGTTGAAATCATCATGACGATATGGACGCAATGGCGTAGGTTTCATCTGATTATGAGAACTTTGATTTTTAGGCCTTCCTCAATCCATTTTGGATCATGCCTTCCCACTAAGACCTTTTGGTCCTCCAAAAGGATACTAACCAGTCATCAAGTGCGGGATAGACCACCCCACTTATTCTTTGTCTTTAAACTATGTCCTCTGCACTTGTCTCATCAACATCAATTGTAAAACAACCATGAAAACTAACAACATATGGTTAGCCACTTGTACTCTGTCACATCTTACTGAAGCCACTACCATCCATGTTGAAAACATTAGCAGTGATAACATCATCAATATGACTGCAAATGAGCTAATATGTTTGTAGTACTTGCACGACAATAGCTTATCTTGAAGCAAAGTATGATTGAACTTCCATTCTACAATCATCTCATGTTCTTTCTTAAGATCAATTGCTTGATTTGGCACAATTACAGGTGTGTTTCTTGCACGATCTGCCTTCCTTATTTGTTCCATTGTTGGAAGAGATTGATTTTCTTTTAAGTGATGAGCATGTACAACATATTCGTTGCCTTCTTTGATTAAGTGATAATGATTTTGTTCCCTTTAGAAGATTGCTTTGCGATCATACAAATAAGGACTGCCTAAGACCATTCCACGTTCATTGAGTGGCACCACATCACACATTACCCCATCCACAAATTTTGATGAAATTGCAAACTTTAAAGTGCATTTCTTTGTTATGTGCAATTTATGATTGTTGCTTATCCATTTGACTGAGTAAGGTTTATGATGCATCTGAGTGTTTAATCCCAATTGCTTAACTACTTCCTCTAAAATCAAGTTAGATTGAGATCCACTATCTATCAATGTGTCGACCTTAGTATGCCTCATTATGACCCTTATGCGAAACAATTTACTTCTAGAATCATATCCATCACCAAGTTTACCTGTCAAACCAACCGCTGTGATTTTAGATTCATCACCTGAATCTGATCCCAAGTCTGTTGGTCATGTTGTTGTTGCAGTTGTTTGCCTCCCTTTCCTCTCTTTGAACCATTTCAGTCTCTTCTCGGGATTCAATTGCCAGCAATGGTCATCATCATGCCCTTCTTTCTTGCAATGTTTGCAAGAGAGCTTATCTTACTTTCTTGCCACTGAATTTTCTTTCTTTCCATTCCACTTCCTTTTGTCCTCTTTTCTCGAAGACGATTCCCCTGATACACCAACTCATGTTTTTCCTTCCTCAATGTACGTTTCTTGAACAGAAACCTCATCAAGATTAGTAGGTCTAAACATAAATACAGTGTTACGAATGTGTGCAGGTAAAACTCCTATATACTTCATAGGAGTTTCTTGGGTATGTAATGGAATGTCTAACATGTTG
>ML790486.1:36941-61630 GCA_009831015.1 Picea engelmannii
GGGGGGGGGGGGGGTGAATCAGTGTCACAAAACTTTGGACAATTTTCCACTTTTCACAAATTAACTGAACAACAAATATTTATTTCATTTTCTCAATCAATATATATAAAAGAATAAATATTTTATCTATTTATTTAACTTAAATGAATACATAAGATCAATCTTTGAATAGACCCAGCTCTTTGTTGCAAAACCCATCTTGTAGTTCTCGGATCCAACTGAGAAATGAGGAATCCAACCCTCATAAAAAGTCCCAACTTGTTGATCTCAGATCCAACTGAGATGTGAGGAATTCAATCCTCATACAAGACCCAACTTGTAAAAATGCACCAACCTACTAGAATGAACCTTCATTCAATCTATTATATATAAATATATATACTTCAACAAATTCAACTACACTTTCTTTTCACCATTCCTTTTGTTTATATAGTCTTCCAACTGGTGCGAATTTGAAGCATTGTGTCTTTTGATATTTGAACAATTGTACATTTTCATTTAAATGATAATCTTAAACTTTAATTAATATCATTTTTCTTTTTTATTCTTTATTTATGTTTTCATGATTTAACATTTTTTTAATCATGACTGTGTATCGATTCATTTGTCCTCATGAGTTGATCACAGACATGGATCGACTCATTATATCGTACTCATGCTTTTGTTGCGTTCTCAGTTCACCAACAGATCATATTCGATCATTTATCGATTCTCTGTATTGTTCTGGGGTAACTCTCTGTTGAATGAAATATGTATGAGACACTCCCTTCAAACCATTTTCATATGACCATAGACGCAGAACCACGAGATTATTAATTTAAGCGTTTGTTCCTAGCGCTTTCTTATTACGCACCTATTCTTCTACATGGGACCGTATTCAAGCATCCGAGGGCTTATTCCTTGTAAGCCCTTTAGCTTCTTTACTTTATCACGTGACCGGCGCTAGAACCAGGTTCTCCGGTACTTCATCCTTCGGGACTTCATGCCTTTGCAACCTTTCAAATCTCTCGAAGTAGATTTCACCGAAGTGCGTATACGGATTTCACTAGTAGATCAGACATTCGATATTTTGCATGATGAACGGTCCTCGTTCACTTCAGAACTTCGATGTTTGGAAATTTCATCCTCTATAGTCTTTCAACCTTCCAAAGTACATTGGATGGTCGATATTCATTTGCACGATGAACGGTCCTCGTTCACTTCGGAACTTTGGCGTTTGGAACTTTCATCCTCTCTACAAATCTCCCAAATAACAGACGTGTGTACATAATCTTCAACGATTGAGAATGCACCAAAAGTGTTCTTCAAATCGGACGACACATGATCACTTCAAGACTTCGACATTCGGGACTTTGGGACTTAGTCCTTCGTGACTTCCAGCCTTTTTACAAGTCTCTGAATAAAAGATGTGTGTCCATAATATTCAACGGTTGAGAATGCACCCGAAGTATTCTTCAGATAGGATGACTTATGTCCACTTCAGGACTTCGACATTTGGGACTTCAGGACTTAGGATAATCGTTGCTCCATTTTCCTCTGGAGTGATCACCTGCTAAATAATTCATAGGTGGTGGAGATCGTTTGTTGTCGGTTAACACTTCCACTTACATTATCCTTCCACTGTACTTGATCAATGGTTGAGAATGCACCCAAAGTATTCTTCAGATTGGATGACTCATGTCCACTTCAAGACTTCGACATTCGGGACTTCGGGACTTCGGGCATTTGCTGGTGATGAAACTCCTGAAGTAAAAGTCCCAGAGTGATGTGCAGACATCACTTGATGATGTGGCACGGGCTGAGTGGTTGCCACGTGTCACTCTCATTCATGATTTACACGTACCTGAAATTCTGATTTCATCTTGACACTTGTCATTATCTGACTGTGTCCTTGTTGACATGGTCTGCTGACGTAGATCTCCCGATGTGGCACATATTCTTCTCATTGATCTAACGGTCAGGATATTTCCTGAAATGTATCTCAGATCGACAGTTGAGAGAGATTTCAGAATTTCGGCTTTCGGGACTTCGAGTAATTCGATTTCTCCACTTCCCAGTTCTCCCGAAGTGAGATTCCCCGAAGTGTAAACTCCTCACAACTTTTAACCCGAAATGAATGTTGTTCATTGATCATGATCTTAGATCGACAACTCGATATGTCTGTGATGTTGCTTTGCCTTGGCTTAAATCCAACGACTCATGGGAATTCGGGTATTCGATATCTTAGTTCTTTTTCCTTGCTTATCCTATCCTTCCACTTAAATTGATCCATCAGTCGAGAATGGTCTCGAAGAAGATCAATGATCAAGAATGATTGCAAGGTCCTCAACTAGCACGACGTTTAAAACTATCATTGAGTTATGCAATGGAAACTGCTCATTGGTAGTGGAACTGATGCCAATCGTAGATCTAGTGACGGATGACCATCACAATGTGGATTGTGGAACCACAACTTGCGAGTGGTTTAATTTGTCACCCAAGCTCCACAATTGAAGTTGTTCGATTTTTGGTGATTCAACCACAATCGTCGATCTTTGAATCTATAATATTTGACAGTCTTGACTAATTGCAGGATTGGAAATAACATGTTGTTTAATTCTCCTTTCGCTCTCCGCAATCTATCCCTGCCATTGATCTTGTTAGCATCAGAAGTCACTCCTAGATTGCTTGTAGGAGAAGAGCCCAATGCCGATCAGTTTTATGTCACGATAGTTTTTAATGGGTGATCAAATGGGTAGAGACTCGGGGAGATATCACTCAAATTCAAGGACTGGGTCTGGTATGTAAGGAACAAAGGAGGTCTTGATCTAACTTTAGTTAGTGAGTCGATTAAAGCATGAGAATGTGGAAGACTTGGGAGAAGAGTGAGAAAACTACCTCAGGCAATAGGCCTTTCAGCAGTTTGTAGAGGAAGAACTTTTAATGCAAGATCCTCTTGGTTTAGGGCTTCGAGAAACTGAAAGGGAGACTTGACTGGATCCTCCAATTCCAAGTCATTCAGTGCTAAGAAAATCACAGGAACCGATTATAACAATGCAACTGTTACAGTGATCCAACCTACATCATCCTAGAACAGTTACAACTCGACTGGATCCTCCAATTCCGAGCTGCTCTAATATAGTGTAAACAAAGGCATGAAAGAAACTAACATTCATAAGGAAAGAAGTCATAAGAGTCCATGCATAACCCGAATAAGAGTGCTTCATTAAAGTTCTACAACCGGGAGCCTTGCTCTACCATCGATAGATTACAAAATACAAAGACTGAGTTTATATACTCAGAGAAAATCGCCTAACATCGGCGTGCTCAGTCATCCAAGGCTTGGTGTCCCTTCAGCCAAATTCGGACGGGTATTCTTTGTCAGGCGCCACCTTAACTGCGCGTGGCTCCTGTAAGAGGAGTAGCTGAGTCATTAAGTATCGAGCTAGCATGTGCAGACCTCCTCCGGCTAGTCGAGGACTCGGCATGGCTTCTTTGGAAAAATGGGTACACAGGACCCTTTCGAGCAGACCACTTGCCAGACCCTCCATACCTCACACTTAATGAATAAGGAGAGGTTTCAACCACCCCTTATCGCCTTCATTTACTCCAAGCGAAGACCAGGATTGAGGTCGAATCCGATGGCACCTGGAGATCGCGATGATCTTTTCGACGACTAGACTCAACGCCTTTGGCCCCTTGCGCACATCTCTTTTTATTTCCCAAGTGTCCACGGGATGTGACGTTGTGTTTACTCTCAAAGGCGCTTTCGGCACTCATGAATGGGAAGGACCTAATCCTTGCTTCTTAAAATCGCGATGAGCGAAAGGCCGAGACGGCTTAATTGGGCACCACGCGCCCCTCTCAGATCTGACGGTCCTGAACTCGCTCGGCGATACTGTGGGCCCAGGTCTTGGATGCTCTTGGCACCTCGCACATCAGGAATATGATGGAGCTGCTCCTTGCGCCCCAGAGTCGCGATGGGTGAAAAGGCGAGGAGCCTAATCGTGCACCAGGTGTCCCCCTTGGATGGACGGCTGAGAATGCTCCGTGATACTGCGGGCCCAACTCTTGGCACTTTCGGCTCTTCAGGGTTCAGGGTTTTGAGATATAGAATGACATAGAACACCTCACCCTTTGAACTCCCGAATGCTGAAAAATCGACGTGACTAGATCTCACGCCATGTGTCCCTTGGATGGGCGGCTGCTATCCATCGTGCTAATCTCAGCGCAGCTCCGCTAGTCACGATTTCCCGCCAACCATTGATCTGCTCCTATGGATGGATCCTGACCGTTGACAATATAAGCTTGCCCGCTTACTTGCTTGGAAGCCAAAAACGAGATTTTTCTGTGCTGCGCTCGGGCGCTTCTCGCGCCACTTGCAGACCTGAACGCTCTTGTGCCTTGGATGAGAAATGTTGCTAACATTAGGCTCCATGGGGGATAGAGTCGTCCCTGTGATGCTCTAAGGACTCATTTTGCAGTTTCAGTGCCTTGTTGTTGGGCTATGGAGTCATTTATTTAAAACTTAAAGACGGAAAGAAAAAACAATATTTACAACCGCGAAAGAGCCATGTGCAGCTCAAGAGAAAAATATTTTTAGGAAATGCCCATTCACAGGGCCATTGAAAGCTTCTTGATCTTTCAAATCCCATAACCTGTAGGTATTATTCGAGAAAACTTCGGAGACTTTGAAAGGCCCGATCCACAAGGCTTGGAATTTTTCGTGCTTGCCTTTATCTTGTTTAGGAGCATCCCACTTCAGTACCAGGTCTCCTATCTGAAACCCTTCCTTCTTGGCCTTCTTATCAAAAGCCTGCTTGATCCTTTGCTGATGGTCCCAAATTCTGCCCATTACCTACTCCCTGGCCTGCTGGACTTCCACTAGCTGATGAATTCTTTTGATCATGTCATTAGGTTCCTCTTGATGATCCTGGAGCAATTTTGCTACAGGAATGGCTAGATGAGAAGGAAAAACAGCCTTTGCTCCATAGACTAATTGGAAAGGAGAGACGCCTATAGATCTCTTCATGGTCACTCGATCGGCCCATAGAGAAAATTTCAATCTTGAATGCCAGGCCTTCTTGTTGTCTTCCAACAGCCTTTTGATGATCCTTATCAGGCTTTTGTTGGAGGATTCTGCTAAACCATTGCCCTGGGGATCGTATGGGGTGGAGTGAATCAGTTTGATCCTGAATTTCTCACAGAACTTGGATAACGGCTCAGACCTGAAAGAGGTTGCGTTATCACTGACAATCTTACTTGGGCAGCCGAACCTTGTGATGAGGTCCTCCAGGAACCTAATGATTACCTTGTGGGAAGCACTCCTAGTGGGGATAGCTTCAATCCACTTGGTAAAGAAATCTGTAGCAGTCAGGATCCATCTATGTTGCCCACTGGAAGTGGGGTGAATTTCTCCAATGAAATCTAGGCCCCACTGCTGGAAAGGTCCTGAAACAACCACAGGATTTAACGACAAGGAATTGAGTTGTTGTTTTCCTGCAAATCTTTGACATTTGATGCAGGCTCTGACCCTTCTGCAGACGTCGGTGAACACGGTGGGCCAGTAGTATCCAGCCCTGAGGATTTTGTAGGCTGTGGTTTTCCAGAAATGATGCCCTCCGACTAGGCTGTCGTGAAATTAAACCATGATCCTGTCAGCCCCTTGTGAATCTACACATTTCAAAAGCAACCCCTAGGGGATCTTTCCAATATAGAACTTGATCGATAAGGCAGTATCTGATTGCTTTGAGTTTCAGAGCTTTTGCCTTGTTTCTTTGCAGGTCGTCTGGAGGCTGCAACTCTTGCAGAAAATATATGACATCCTTATACCAGGGACATCGAGCCAGTGGGGGATCCCTTTGAGGGTCTCTTTTAGATATCCGACCTTGCTAAATTCCTAAGCATTCGTTGATGAAACTTACCCCCAAATATTGGCAATTGGCTTCAGCCAACAGCTTGGCTAAACCTTGACCTTTGATCAATTTGGTAGGCTTTATTTCCAGGTCAAATTCCAGAATCTTGTCTATCCATTTACTCCTCCTTCCGTCTATGTCAGGTTGAATAAGAATGTCTTTAACAGCACCTGAGGGGACATAAGCGATGATTTTTTACTGCATGACATAGATTCTAAAGGCCTTGAGAGCCTTTACCAGGGCATAGACCTACTTCTCCATGGTGTCATACCTGACTTCGGCATCCCTCAATGCTCGGCTGAAATAGGCAATAGGCTGCTCTAACCCAACCTCGTTTGGCTGTAATAAAACAGTGACCACCGTGTCAGGTGAGGCAAAAGAGAAAATAACAAAATCCTTTGAGTAATCAGGACTGATAAGCACAGGAGCTTTAGTCAGGGCTTTATTTATTTGCTCAAAGGACTTTCACGATTCAGAAGTCCACCTCACTTCATTTTCGTTCCTTAACATGGTTGTTATAAGTTTTACCTCCTCAACAAAGTTAGGCACAAACCTCCTCAGAAAATTAATCTTACCAAGGAAAGATTGGACCTCCTTCTTGGATCTCGGGACTAATAGGGCTCGTATTGCCTCAACTCTGCTAGGATCGATCCTGACTCCTTTCGCTGATATTATCTGGCCTAGTAACTTTCCCTCCTGCATGGAGAACAGAGATTTCTTGGGGTTTAATGAAATGCCAAAACTCCTGCATTTCAGGAAAACCTTCCTGAGATGACAACAGTGTTCTTTATCAGATTTTGAAAATATTGTGATGTCATTCAGATAGACAACCACAAATTTTTCCTTTTCCCCAATGAAAGCTATGTCCATGGCACGCTGAAACATTGCCCCTGCATTCATCAATCCAAAAGGCATCTTGGCATACATGAATGTGCCCCATGGAGTGGTAAATTTCGTCTTTTCCCTGTCCTCAAGTAGAACCGAGACTTGATTGTAGCTAGAGAAACCATCAATCATGGACATCCTGGATGCTCCTGTTACCCTCTGCAGTATATGTTCCATCTTTGGTAAGGGGTAGTTATCCTTTCGTGACCTCCTGTTCAGGTTTCTGAAGTCTACACAGAGTTTGATCTCTCCATTATTTTTCCTTACTGGTACCAAGTTGGCCACCCACTCTGAATATCTCAGTGGTACAATGATCTGAGCTCGAAGTAGCTTCTTCACTTCCCTCTCCATGATAGGCAGCAGCATAGGATTGATCTGTCTCAGCTTCTGCCTAAATGGCTTTGCCTCCCCTTTCAACAGGATTTTATGCTCGATGACAGAAGTGTCATATGTTTTTAGGTCTTCGTAGGTCCAGGCGAACACATCAGCAAATTTTCTCAAAAGTCCAGTGTATTCAGACCTCTTCTCCTTTGTCAGACTTCTTGACAATTTGACAAACTTGGGCTCACTCTCAGTGCCAATGTTGCAGTGAATAGTACCAGCGTCATCCTCTGATATTTTCCCTTTTAATGACACATCATTTCTATCAAAAAGCCTTTCCAAAGGAACCAGTCCCCTTGGAATATGGTTGTTGGGGAGATGCACAATGTCATGCTTTGCTATTTTACTCAGCAACTTACCCCCATCAAGTCCTTTTTCAGAGACAGAATCTTGGTCGATATGCATCTCTGAAAATTCTTCGACAGTCTCCAAGAATTTCTTGATCTCGAGATCATCCTCGAATACCTTCCGATGTTTGACGTTGTCAGGTATGGAGGGCCTGTATTTTACTTCCACATCATATCTGAACTTGGGCGGCAAGGGTACCTTGAAATTGCTTGTTGATGTAGCCAAGGAATCTGCCATTGTGTTCTTCTCTCTTGGGACAAAAGAAATGCTGAATGCTAAGAAGAAATTGTCAATTAAGTCCCATACCTCATTTCTGTAGTTTCTGAGTCGAGGATGCTTGGCCTGATAAGCGTTTCTAATGTGTTGGACCACCAACTCTGCATCTTCGAACACTGCTACTTCCTGAATTCCCATTTCCTTTGCGGCTCTTAATCCTAGGACAAGAGCTTCATACTCTGCCACATTGTTGGTAGCTTCAAATTCTAGTTTGTATGACAGAGATATGGTTTCCTGAGCCGGTCACACAAAAAACACCCCAGCACCAGCTCTTTCCCTGGAAAAGGCTCCATCAAAGAACATTTTCCAGACGGGGGTGATGGAGGGAGGAAATTTATGGGAAGTGGTGGGCGGTTTTCTAAGTTTTAGAAGAGGCTTGGAAGCATTAGTGAGTTGTAGTACACTGGAACCTAAATCAGTGTCCAAGGCGAAAATGGGATGATTGGCAGGGTTGGTCTCGTCACTGATTATATAGGCCAGTTGGGCTTCCATGTATAGCCTCCTATGTTCTCCTCCGAACACTGGGATAGTAGCATATGTGAGGTCCATCTACAAAGTTCCCCCTAGTATTTTTGTCCAAGATCTTGATAACAACATACCGAACTTGGGGGGGACATCAGCCACTACAATATCCATGACCACACTTTTCATGGGAAACTGAAACAAGGTCACAACTAGGTCTTTGATAACTCCTAGACATTGAACTTTTCTGGAGTCAAAGGAATAGAGGTCATGATAGGCTCGGGTGACTTCTAGCCCTAACTCTTCCATGACAGTTTTTGGCATGAGGTTGTGAGAAGCCCTTGAATCCATCAAGCAGTTGTGTAGTACCTTGTCATGTATGTTCAAGGAAGTGTAGAAGGGAGGGGACGAGTCATTCATGTCTTCTACCATAGGACCTAGAATAACTGCAGGCTTTTCATCTTGCAAATTGATGGAGTCTGTGGGAAGGCATGAGACCTCAAACTGTAAAATCTCAGAGAAGCATTTCTTGAACCCTCATGTTTAATCAATTCGGTCAGGGGCACAGGGATTCTGATCTTTTGAATTTCATGCTCGAAATTAAAAGAGGATGTAAGCTTCGGGATTTCTCTTATTTCGGGAACATGACTCTGGACTATGGGAGAGAGGGGTCGGGGCTTCTTACCTCTATGACTGTCCACTACTTCATTAGTAGGTCTCTCTGTTCTAGTGAACTACTTAGTAACATCAGGTGCTACTGTCTTTTTCTTAGACCTCAGGTCATATCTACCTTGGTTGCCACTAGCCTTGTCTCCCTTGCTCAGTTCATTTAGTTGACTGTCCATGAGAGACTCCTCATATGCTGATTGAGTGAGATGAGGAAAAGGAGGAGTGTCCCCGAAGCAATGGATTTCAGGATCAAGCTCATTTGTTTCCCCTTCTTCCCCCTCGGCCACAAAATTGTTTTGAAAAGGGGCCTGAATTTTTTGGTCTTCTCTGTCTCTTCCCCTCTCTCTTTGCACAGTCGGGGAAGTAATGTTGTTTGGCCTCCTGAAACCTCCTTTGTTTTCGGTGTTTTGAGGGCCCTTGTATGCTTGCCTCCCCTCCACCTTCATTCTCTCCATATTTGCAGACAGAGACTTCACCATATTGGTCAGTTCATCCACTTGAGGGTGGGGCACCGATGGGCCAGAAGTTGAGGTTTCTGATCTTCCCTTTCTTCTGTCTGCATCGGCCTTGTTCCTCAATCTATCAGCTGCTAATACATTAGATTCCACTTCTATGGCCGCATATTGCATTTGAGCTAAGGAGGTGGCTCTTCTTTCTCTCAATAAAAGGCAGAAATCGGGGCCAAACACACTAGCATAAGAAATCTTGGCCGAGGCTTCTAAGGGTTTTATTTCAGCAGGAATTTTATTATACATCTTATTGAATCTCTTGGAGAAGTCAAAGATAGACTCTCCTTCCATCTTCTTTAAAGACCCGAACTCTGTCATGTAATACATGAAATCCTTCCTATCTCCCCACTGCCTCAGGAAAGCGCTATCCAAGGCTTCGATCCCAGCAATAGATCCGGGGGCCAATCCTCTAAACCACTTCCTCACATCACCATCCAGGCTCTGGATGAAGACTCTCATCCAGGCGTCTTCATTTTCAATGTTCAGGTTGTCTGCATAACTGTAGAAAGTAGCCAGGTGCTCTTCCGCAGTTATGTCCCCTTCCCCAGTGAACTTGGGCATATACTTCAAGTAATCTCCAGTAGGGAGAGGATTCATAGGATGGGGTAGGATTAAGGGAGCATATCTGGCAGTGACTATGGCGTCCATTCTATTTAGAGGGGGAAATAGCACCAGCCATAGGAATATTAGGTGAAGGAGAACTTGGAGGAGAAGGAGTTCGCGAAGGGGCTACTGGGAATGAGTCTCGAAGTGGGATGGGAAACAAAAGGGGATTTAAGGAGAAGGCTAACGGGCTCAAGTCAGTAGATGCTCCTCTTTGTGCAGGAGTGGTAATAGTAACAAGAGGAGGAGCAGTAAAGATAGGAGTGGGGAAATCTTCTGCGGTCCTAGTTCTACGCCAACATACAGCTTCAGAGGAGAGGGGAGTGACAAGGGTTTCTCCCTCCAATCCCAAACCAAGAGGGGAAAACTCAGCAGGAACACTCCCGAAATTTAGGAAACGGGAAACCTCTGAAAGAGGTCTATTAAGAAACTGAGGAGGAGAAAATGGAGTTCCTACAGAAGGAGATGGCAGATTACCTGGTTCGGTGGTAGAAGCTTCTTCTTCAGAGGCCTTTCCTTTTCTGAGAACCACCTCTGGATCAGTTTCAGGTGTAGCTAGAGGCAGTTGTGGATGAGACCGCGTGTGTCTACCTCTGAAAGCCACAATTAACATGGCAGGTTCACCACAGTGGAGTCGTCACAATGGAGTCGCCAGGTGCACATTAGCAATCTTCAAAGGCTCTGATACCCGATGCACCTTCAGAATCAGAGGCTCAATGTCGTTCAATCCTGGGGAAAATTTTCAACTTCGTTCCCCGACAACGGCACCAGAAATGTTAGCGTCAGAAGTCACTCCTGGATTGCTTGCAGGAGCAGAGCCCAACTCCCATCAGTTTTATGTCACGATAGTTTTTAATGGGTGATCAAATGGGTAGAGACTCGGGGAGATATCACTCAAACTTAGGGACTGGGTCTGGTATGTAAGGAACAAAGGAGGTCTTGATCTAACTTCAGTCAGTGAGTTGATTAAAGCATGAGCAGGTGGAAGACTTGGGAGAAGAGTGACCAAACTACCTCAGGCAACAGGCCTTTCAGCAGTTTGTAGCGTAAAAACTCTAAATGCAAGATCCTCTTGGTTCAGGGCTTCGAGAAACTAAAAGGGAGACTTGATTGGATCCTCCAATTCCAAGTCGTTCAGTGCTAAGAAAATCTCAGGAACCGATTAGAACAATGCAACTGTTACAGTGATCCAACCTACATCATCCTATAACAGTTACAACTCGACTGGATCCTCCAATTCCAAGTTGCTCTAATACAGTGTAAACAAAGGCATGAAAGAAACTGACATTCATAAGGCAAGAAGTCTCAAGAGTCCATGCATAACCCGAATAACAGTGCTTCGTTAAAGTTCTAAAACCGGGAGCCTTGCTCTACCATCGATAGATTACAAAATACAAAGATTGAGTTTATATACTCAGAGAAAATCGCCTAACATCGGCGTGCTCAGTCATCCAAGGCTTGGTGTCCCTTTAGCCAAATTTGGACAGGTATTCTTTGTCAGGCGCCACCTTAACTACGTGTGGCTCCTGCAAGGGGAGTAGCTGAGCCATTAAGTGTCGAGATAGCGTGTCCAGACCTCCTTCGGCTAGTCGAGGATTCAGCATGGCTTCTTTGGAAAAATGGGTACACAGGACCCTTTTGAGCAGACCGCTTGCCAGACCCTCCATACCTCACACTTAATGAATGAGGAGAGGTTTCAACCACCCCTTCTCGCCTTCATTTACTCCAAGCGAAGACCAGGATTGAGGTCGAATCTGATGGCACCTGGAGATCGCGATGATCTTTTCGGCGACTAGACTCGACGCCTTTGGCCCCTTGCGCACAGCTCTTTTTATTTCCCAACTGTCCATGGGCTGTGACCCTATGTTTACTCTCAAAGGTGCTTTCGGCGCTCATGAGTGGGAAGGAGCTAATCCTTGCTTCTTAAAATCACGATGAGCGAAACGCCGAGACGGCTTAATTGGGCGCCACGCACCCCTCTCAGATCTGACGATCCTGAACTCGCTTGGCGATACTGTGGGCCCAGGTCTTGGACACTCTTGGCACCTCGTGCATCGGGAATATGACGGAGTTTCTCCTTGCACCTCAGAGTCGCAATGGGCGAAAAGGCGAGGAGCCTAATCGCGCACCAGGTGTCCCCCTTGGATGGACGGCTGAGAATGCTCCGTGATACTGGGGGCCCGACTCTTGGTGCTTTCGGTGCTTTGGGGTTTGGGGTTTCGAGATATAGAATGACATAGAACCCTCACCCTTTGAACTCCCGAATGTCGAAAAATCGACGTGACTAGATCTCACGCCACGTGTCCCTTGGATGGGCGGCTGCTATCCATCACGCTAATCTCAGCGCAGCTCCGCTAGTCGCGATTTCCTGCCAACCGTTGATCTGCTCCTATGGATGGATCCTGACCGTCGAAAATATAATCTTGCCCGCTTACTTGCTTGGAAGCCAAAAATGAGATTTTTCTGTGCTGCGCTCGGGCGCTTCTCGCGCCACTTGCAAACCTGAACACTCTTGTGCCTCGGATGAGAAATGTTGCTAACAGATCTAGCACTTGCGTATTCAACGGTCACGACTTGATCTAATCGTGTTTCAGTAATGCGATCTCCCTTCTAAGATTTATGTGCATCATCTCTTCTGGGCTTCTGATCTTCATTCACTAACCCTCCTGAGCTTTAATCTATTCATATTGTCATACTATTTGGCATCAACTGCTAACTATGCACTTTTCCTTATAAGCTTCGATCTCTGCATATTGTTTGACATTCTCTGCTAACTGTTATACTATTGACATTAAAGATAATTTCATCTATGATAACTCAACAATGACAATTCATAATAATAACTTATCATCACATCATAATGACATCGACTATTGACATCAATGACAACGTATCAATGACAATATGTCCAACAATCTCCCCCTTTGTCATTGAGGGCAACACACTAACTTCATATGCAAACTTCCCCTGTGATGATGTTTTCCTCCTATGAAGTTACTCTCCCCCTTTGACATCAATGGCAAAGGGTTGCTCCCCTTATGATCAACGTCTGTCTGTCTGCATGTTGTTGACCAAAATATGAACTTAGGTAACTCTCCTTGTAATTATCCTCTGCCTGACATAACTGAATGACTCCCCCTATCAATATGCTCTCACTGCCTCTGAGTACTCTCCCCCTTTGTTTCTGAAAGGGTAGCTCTTTATGACAAGGTCTCTTCCCCTGTTAATTTACTAACTTCATATCTCAGTTGATTGGGATTTTTGTGTTCAAATAAGTAGTCGTCTTGATACCAATTTTGTAGTGATACCCATTTGTAGTGATCAAGGCTTTAAAAACTTAATCTAATTACTTTCTTATTTAATAACCAAAATACTCCTCCTGAGTTTTTACTGACTTTCTTTTGTCAAATAGAACAAGAGTATGAATTTTACTGATCTTTTTGATCTGCTTCTTATTCTTCTTTGATATTTCACAGGAATATCAACTGAGGAATTATACCAATTGATTTAAATACCAATTTTTTTATCAATTGATGTTTGTTGAATGATACTCCTTGAACTTCTCTGCTACCTTTATTTCTTCTTCTTCTTGTATTCTACAACTAACCCTACCAATGATTTTTCTTTTGACCACTAATCTATATATAGTCAAGATTTTCCATATGTTGATTTAAAAAATCTTTGGCATAACCCTTTGATTTTGTAAAAATCAATTTAAACTTCTTTTTGTATTTTATTTCTTTTGCTAACAACTTATGACACCATCAGAATTTGATATTAGCCCATATTCTTCTATAGGTACTTCCTTTTCTTGAGCTTGATTTATTTCATATTGAATTTCACATTCTTTATTAGGACCTTCACCCATCATTTTCTTATTATTGATTTCTTCTTTTTCAGGTGTAATAATATATTTCTTGCTTTCTCCTTCAGATTTTCTTCTCCATATCTTTCTATGAGATATTCTACTTTTTGGATCTTCTCTTTCTAATTGTGTTTTTGGAGATTTGTCATCTCCTTTCTTCTTCCAACTTTTATTATTTTTTGTCACCGACTTGAATGACTTATTCAAATATTGACTTTTTGTATTCTTGCAGTTTTGGGATTTGTGCCCAAACCTATTACAGTTGTAACATCTCATTGTATGACAAAATTTTGATGTATTCCCAACAAAATTACATCTCCAACATCTAATTGATTTTTTGGATTTTCTTGTATATCCTTCCTCTAGTTTCTTGCAGTCCATTGCCTTATGGCCAAAACTATGACAAGAAAAGAAATAGCCATTGAAGGTGTTTCCATTCTTGATTTTATTTTGGCTTGAGAGATCCGTCATCTGATTTTCTTTCTTATTGTATCCAAGACCAATTTTGTCAACAACTGATCTTTGGTTCTTCAAAATATTATCTAGGATAGCTGAGCTATTCTAGAAATTGAAAATCTTATTTGTCTTTTCATTCATCTGTTTGAGATTGACTATTTCTAACTTTAATATATGACATAATTCCTCCTTTTTAGTCAATTGAATCTTAAGAGCTTCTTCCACTTCTTTAGCATGTTCAAGATGAGTATTTAGATTGATGACTATTTCTTCTGTCTCATCCAAGACTTCTTTGCATTTAAAAGTTTTGTCATATGTATTCAATTCTTCCATATCTTTTGTTAGATCAAAAACTTTAGTATTCAATTTTTTGATTTCTTCCTCGTATTTTAGCTGAATCCTTTTGAAGTTGATGGCTTCTAATTCAAACATTTGGCATGATTCTTCCTTTTTAGTTATTTGGATCTTCTAAGCTTCTTCCTTTTTCTTAGCTTCTTCAATTTGAGTCATTAGATATCCATTAGTACTTTCATTTATCTTTTTGAAATTGATGATTTCCAATTCCAACATGTGGTAAGAATTTTCTTTCCTTGTTAACTGGATCTTTAGGTCTTCTTCACTTTCTTTAATTTCCTCAAGTTGAGTGTTTAGAATGTTAACTAATTCTTCTGATTCTTTTAGTACTTCTTTTATTTTACTTTCATGTTTCTTTAATTCTTCCATCTCTTCTGTTAGACTAATAACTTCGGTTTTTGGCCTTTGATCTCTTCTTCTTTGTTTTCTAGCTGAAACTTTTGTTCATTCTCTTCATGGTTAGATTGATCTAATTGTTGAAGTAGCAACACATCCTTTTGTTGAAGTTTCTTCAACTCTTCTAGAGTTCACATGGTTGTGTACTCAAGATTTTCAAGAGCCTCCACAGGAACTTTAATATGCATATAATTTCCTGGTTCCAAACGAATCTCTCCTATACCAACTGCAACATTAGTTTTAAGATTATGTAATTTTTCTTTAGTGATTACTAAGGTATGCCTCAATTCCTTGATGAGGTTGTATTCCTCACTGTTGACTGATATTTTCATCAAATCATGTATTTCATTCTGATTAGAAATCTTTTTCTTTATATTATGTTCTTCAATTTGATTACAATTTTCCCCTTTTTTATTTTGTTCCTTATCTTGATAAGAATTCTCTTCTTCTAAGTTTAGTTCTTTATTCTGACAGGAATCCTCTATATCTGAGTCTTGTTGCTCACTTTGATAGGATTTCTCTTCTTCTTGTGTTTCATTCTGATAACAATTTTCTAGTTGGAGCCATAATTATTTAGCAGATTTGTAGTGTCTCATCTTATCTTTGACTTGGTTTGACAATCCATCATGGATTGCTTTTAAGGCTACTGAATTGTTTCTCCTTGCCTCCTTTGCAGTTTTGGTTTTGATTTTTGAAGTAGTTAAGTGCCAGGGCTTACTTACTACTGAATCCCAAACTCCAGATCCTCTTGACTTCAGATATATTTTCATGTTTTCCCTCCATGATAAATAATATGTTCCATCAAATAGGGGATCTTCATTTGTGGAGATAGCAATCTATCCACCCATTTCTTCTGAATCTACCTTCAGTGTTTAAATTGTGTTGAAGGAACCCGCTCTGATACCAATTGTTGAAATGGATACTTGACACTGAGAGGGGGGGTGAATCAGTGTCACAAAACTTTGGACAATTTTCCACTTTTCACAAATTATCTGAACAACAAATATTTATTTCATTTTCTCAATCAATATATATAAAAGAATAAATACTTTATTTATTTATTTAACTTGAATGAATACATAAGATCAATCTTTGAATATCATCTTCAAACAATTATGAGAGACCCATCTCTCTGTTACAAGACCCAGCTTGTAGTTCTCATATCCAACTGAGAAATGAGGAATCCAACCCTCATAACAAGTCCCAGCTTGTTGATATCAGATCCCACTGAGATGTGAGGAATCCAATCCTCATACAAGACCCAGATTGTAAACAGACACCAACCTGATAGAATGAACCTTCATTCAATCAATTATATATAAATATATATACTTCAACAAATTCAACTACACTTTCTTTTCACCATTCCTTTTGTTTATATAGTCTTCCAACTGGTGTGAATTTGAAGCATTGTGTCTTTTGATATTTGAACCATTATACCTTTTCATTTAAATGATAATCTTAAACTTAATTAATATCATTTTTCCTTTTTATTCTTTATTCATGTTTTCATGATTTAACTATTTTTTAATCATGACTGTGTATCGGTTCATTTTTCCTCAAGAGTTGATCACAGACATGGATCGACTCATTATATCGTACTCATGATTTTGTGCATTCTCGGTTCACCAACAGATCATATTCGATCATTTATGGATTCTCTATATTTTTCTGGGGTAACTCTTTGTTGAATGAAATATGTATGAGATGCTCCCTTCAAACCATTTTCATATGACCATAGGCGCAGAACCACGGGATTATTAATTTAAGCGTTTGTTCCTAGCACTTTCTTATTCCACTCCTATTCTTCTATGTGGGACCGTATTCAAGCGTCCGAGGGCTTATTCCTTCTAGGCCCTTTAGCTTCTTTACTTTATCATGTGACCGGTGCTAGAACCAAGTTCTCTGATACTTCATCCTTCGGGACTTCGGGCCTTTGCAACCTTTCAAATCTCCCGAACAAGATTTCGTCGAAGTGCGTATACGAATTTCACTAGTAGATCGGACGTTTGATATTTTGCACGATGAGCGGTCCTCATTCACTTCAGAACTTCGGCGTTTGGAACTTTCAGCCTCTGCAGTCTTTCAACCTTCCAAAGTATCTTTCTCCGAAGTATATTGGATGGTCGATATTCGTTTGCATGATGAATTGTCCTCGTTCACTTCATAACTTCAGTGTTCAGAACTTTTAGCCTCTCTACAAATCTCCCAAATAACAGCACGTGTCCATAATGTTCAATAGTTGAGAATGCAACCGAAGTGTTCTTCAAATCGAACGACACATGATCACTTCAAGACTTTGGCATTCGGGACTTCGGGACTAAGCCCTTCGCGACTTCCAACCTTTTTACAAGTCTCTGAATAAAAGACATGTATCCATAATATTCAACGGTTGAGAATGCACCCGAAGTATTCTTCAGATCGAACGGCTCATGTCCACTTCAGGACTTCGGCATTCGGGACTTCGAGACTTAGGATAATCGTTGCTCCATTTTGCTCTGGAGTGATCACCTATTGAATAAGTCATAAGCGGTGGAGACCGCTTGCTGTCGGTTAACACTTCCACTTACACTGTCCTTCCACTATACTTGATCAACGGTTGAGAATGCACCTGAAGTATTCTTCAGATCGGATGACTCAAGTCCACTTCGAGACTTCGAAATTCAGGACTTCGGGACTTTGGGCATTATCTTGGAGTGACGTCACTTGATGAAGTGGCATAGGCCGAGTGGCTACCATGTGTCACTCTGATTTGTGATTTACACGTACCTAAAATTCTGATTTCATCTTGACACTTGTCATTATCTGAATGTGTCCTTGCTTATGTGGTTTGTTGACGTAGATCTCCCGATGTGGCACATATTCTTCTCCTTGATCTAACGGTTAGGATATTTCCCTAAATGTATCTCAAATCGACAGCTGAGAGTGATTTCAGAATTTTGTCTTTCAGGACTTCGGGTAATTCGATTTCTCCACTTCCCAGTTCTCCCAAAGTGAGATTCCCCGAAGTGTAAAATTCTCACAACTTTTAACCCAAAATGAATGTTGTTCGTTGATCATGATCTTAGATCAACGGGTCGATCTGTCTGTGATGTTTCTTTGCCTTTCTTTAAATCCAACAACTCTCGGGAATTCAGGTATTCGAGATCTCAGTTCTTTTTCCTTGCTTATCCTATCCTTCCACTTAACTTGATCCATCGGTCGAGAATGGTCTCGAAGCAGATCAACGATCAAGAATGATTGTGGGGTCCTCAACTAGCACGAAGTTTAAAACTATCGTTGAGTTCCGCAATGAAAACTGCTCGTAGGCAGTGGAACTGATGCCAACCGTAGATCTAGTGACGGATGACCATCGACGGTCGATGTGGATTGCGGAACCACAACTTGTGAGTGGTTTAATTCATCACCCAAGCTCTACAATTGAAGTTGTGCGATTGTTGGTGAGTCAACCACAGTCATCGATCTTTGAATCTATAAGATCTGACGGTCCTGACTAATTGTAGGATTGGAAATAACACATTGTTTAATTCTCCTTTCGCTCTCTGCAGTCTATCCATGTCATTGATCTGGTGCTTTTGTATCCAATGATCACGACTTGATCTGATCGTGTTTCTGTAATGCACTCTCCCTTATGAGCTTTATGTTCATCATCTCTTTTGGGCTTCTGATCTTCATTCGCTAACCCTCCCGAGCTTTAATCTCTACATATTGTCATGTTATTTGACATCAACTGCTAATTGTTCACTTTTCCTTCTGAGCTTCGATCTTTGCATATTGTTTGACATTCTCTGCTAACTGTTATATTTTTGACATTAAAGATAATTTCATCTATGATAACTCAACAATGACAATTCATAATAACAACTCATCATCACATCATAATGACATCGACTGTTGACATCAATGACAATATGTCCAACATAACATTAATGCCATCTTACGAAATTCATCTGTGTATTCTTGCAATGTTTGTCCCTTTCTTAGTTTAAGACCTTTCCATTCAATTAAAGTCTTCTCTTTATAACCCAAAGGATAAAATTGCTTTCTAAGTGAAAAAACAAAAACTTGCCATGATGGAAACACATTACCCACTTGTTGTGTGCCATTTTGCAACTTGCTTTGCCACCAGATGAGTGTTTTGTCTGCAAGTCGAAGCGATGCCAACTTGATTTGAGTTTCCTCATCCTTGATTTGTTGCACACTGCAATAAACTTCCATCTGTCTGACCCAGTTATCAATCCTCTCTGCATTGACTTCACCATCGTACATGGGTAATTCAAACTTCACATCAAGCTTAAGTAAAGGCATATCATGTTTATGTTTATGGGAATGTTTTCTTGCGGTGGATTTGGAACTTGTACTTGAAGAAGAAGATGTTGATGGAGAAGAAGGAGGTGAAGGAGGAGGTTTAGGAGGATCCTTTCCTTCTTCACTTTTGGCCTTTGAAGATTCACCTAGAATCGGTCTCTTCTGATCCAAGTAATCATGATATAAAACCTTCGTCATCTCTGACATGGCGAAGAAGGTATTTCGAAACTCTATATTGTCATGAGAAAGTATCTCTTCCAATGCCATCTTCTCACTTTGAGAAGTTCTCTTTCTCGATCCAATCTCAGGATTCTCTTCACCACGATTCATATTTTCCTTGGTAATCATGCAAACTCAAAAACCAACCGTCAACCTGCTCTGATACCACTTGATCTGAAAAGATCTTTTAAAGACTATGGTTAAGTTTTTAAAGCATGAGTTCATTAACCATTTAGGAATTGAAGAAAGAGGAAGAATTAATGAAGTAACATGGCAGACATAATAAGATATATAGATATGGAAATAAGCACAAAGAATCAGCAAACCATAACAACAAAGTTGTTAACGGAGTTCGGCAATATCGCCTATGTCTCTGGGCCTTTGTCTCAATGGGTGAGGCTTTCTTATTTCTCTTCAAAGCTTCAACAATGCATCAGAAAAATGTCAAATGGATTACAAACTAGTCTTTATGTGTTCTTCTAGACCTCAAGAACCCAACACAACTAACGACAATGAAAACAGTTGAACGAAGCTCCTGGAAATGGCCCGCAAAGTTCCTCTCCTCAATGGCTTTCCTGCATAAAAATGGTTTTGATTGTCAAATTCCTCAACATTTCTCCTTCTCTGAACCTATCCAAGGCTTCCAAGAACCTATGGTTTATATAGGTTTGAAGTTGGCAACAACCTCCCAACTTCTTCCCAAGATATGGCCTCAAAAAGGGCTCCAGATCCTCCATAAATGGACAAAATCTCCCAAAACAAGCTTAAAAATCATTAAAAATTATAACATATAGTTTAAAAACCCATATTTGACCAAATTTGGGCACAACCCCCCAAACTTCGGCCCCTGGTCCTATGGCGCAATTCCATGTGGTCGAGGGCTGGCGCACTAACTATTGAGCCCCGATTCGTTAGGTCCTGGTCATGTGGCATGGCCATATGGCCACCACTTTAGCCTCCACGCGCCCCTACAGTTGGTTAGCTCCCGATTCCTAGCCCCTGGTCGGTCGGGGCTGGCCCCCGCCGACCGGGGCTTATCCCGAACCACACAAAAATGCCAATTCAAATACAAATCCACCCATTTGGTTATCAATTAACACATGTAGCCCATCCGATTATCCCGTCAATTCAGTTCATTGGCGCCCAGGGAGGTCGGAGGTTCGAATCCCCGGAATAACAAATTATTTTACCCAACCAACCTTGGCTAAATTTGGGGTGCCACATGGTGCTCTGTGATTGGGCCACGTGTCACCCTGTGATTGGTCCATATTGTTGATGCAACGGCCCAGTCACCTGCCACGTCATCCGTCGTACAGACCAGTCATCTATCGCGTGTCATTGCCACGTCATTCGATCGTACTGCCATGTCCTATGTCGTACAGTCTAGTCACCTGCCACGTGTCACTACCACATCATCCTCCCATACTGCCAGTTGTCATCCGTACAGACACATTTCATCCTGTCATTGGGCCACATCACTGTACGGACTGCCACGTGTCATCCATACAGTGACACGTGTCAAATCTGTACAGTGCCAAATCAGCCCAAAAGAGTCGAAACCGAGTGACATGTGTCACCCCCTGGTGATGCCACATCAGTATGATGATGTCATTATGACAACATGCTGACATCACCCTATCATCATGCTGATGTCACATGTCGTACCTGCTAACATCAACATTGAATTTGACCCAGTTGACTTTTTCCCTATTTGGGAATTTGATCAGAACACGATAACTTTCGCATACGGTATCTGTTTGAGGAAAAAAATATATGGTCGGAATCAACGCAACGAGACGGACGCAATGGCGTTGGTTTCGTCTGATTCTGAGAACTTTGATTTTTAGGCCTTCCTAGATCCATTTTGGTTCTTGGATCCATTTTGGATCACTACTCTCCATACTTAGTCATTTTCACTACTATCCATATTCCTTTACTTAGTCATTTTTTCATGAATGCGGACGCGGAAGACCTTCCCTCATCTTCACCTTCTAGTCCTAACTGTCATGCATCTTCACCTTCTAATCCTAACCCCACCACCCACATTCCCACAATCCTCAATTTTCACCTCCATTTCCACATTACCCAAATTGAACCTTCATAACTTGGCTAATTTTACTGAGTTTTACACTTAGTTTTTATTGAGTGTTACACTTAGTTTATTTTTTACTTTTAATGCGGATGCAATATTATGATATTTATAAATTACCTAACCCTGCAACCTGCAACATTCCCAACACTTAGTCATTTTTACTGAGATTTACTGAGTTCTACACTTACCCCTCAACCCACAATCTCCTAGCACTTAGTCATTTTTATTATTTTGTGAAATTATTCATTATATTCCTAAGTTTTATCCCCCTCCCCCCTCCTTTGACATATTGGGATGTGGCAGTTAAGTGGACCTATCATATTGGGACACGTGGCAGTGAAGTAGACCTATCATATTGGGACACTATAACGCACCCACTATCCTAAATCTAAAATTTTTTTTTTGGGGGGGTTAATGTCTCCCAAAGGAGAAATCTCCAGAGACTTGCATTAGCGAAATGCCAATCCCCAGTCCAATATCGGGATTCGGGGTTTCGGACTTTCCGCTGTCGAGAGTCCCTGTCCTCTCGAATCCCCGATCACCGATGGGACAAATTTCTGATGCGCCCCCTCTTTCACCAGCCTCTTCTAGCGTGCTACTGGTCCACGTCACCTGCGCTCATACGACCATCGTCATATGCCTCTATCGGGGTTTCTTCTATCGGGGTTTTGACACCCACGATGTTTTGGCAACTTAAATCATCGATCTTCGATCCCCGAACCGCTCCTTTATTGCCTCAGCCCCGCTTGAATAAGCCTTTGGCCCACACGACCAGCTCCTATATGACCACAGCAACAACTTCTCATCGGGGTTTCGGGGTTTACGGTGTCGAGGTGCACATGTACCCGGAATTCCCGATCCTCCGATTCCTGATGTGCTTCAGCCCTCTAAGCTAAGCCCTGGCCAATGTGACCACTGATTTCCGTGACCACGGCTATAACTCCCATCGGAGTTTCGGCGTTTACGATGACACAAGGTTTATGTCCACGGGGCTCGCGATTCTCCGATCCCCGATGGCTCCTTCCATGCGCTAGCCCACCTAAGCTTAACTCCCGCTCATATGACCAACTCTCGTGACCACAACCTTATCCCGTCGGGGCTATAGGGTTTGTGATGCCCCAATGCATACACCCTTTGGATTCCCGATCGTCCAAATCTCGACGCTTCGTTATACTGACAGCTGGCCTCCACTAAGGTTCTGTCCTCCTCCGCTGTTGTGCTGACAGTTGGCCCCCCACTGATCGGGGTTTTTGCGGATCATGATATCAAAGTGCACAAATCACTTGTCTACGGGATTCCCGATTTCCCGATGAACAAAGTGTCGATGGTGCCCGATCCTTTGCCACGCGTCCTTCCAGATGGACGGCTCAGATTAACTCTCGGGATTTCGAGACTTTCGAAGCCCCGGTTCTCATGACCTCGAGAACTCTGATTTCCCAATGGCCACTATGCCGACTCGCTCTGGATTTCCTACACGCGTCCTTCCAGATGGACGGCTCAGATTAACTCTCGGGATTTCGAGACTTTCGAAGCCCCGGTTCTCATGACCTCGAGAACTCTGATTTCCCGATGGCCACTATGCCGACTCGCTCTGGATCTCCGACACGCGTCCTTCCAGATGGACGGCTCAGATCACTTCTCCTTCTCTGCGCTCCTCCTGAGGCTTAACCTCCGTGCGCCTTCTCCCGATCCACCGGTTGACGGGTGTCTACTCAAGATCTGATGACTCAGATCTATTCCACCATGCGCACTCTTCCACTACTTCGTGGATGTGGAAAGATCAACGGTCCAAATGTTCTCATGGACCTTAGGGAACCTACGATCCTGATTTCCTCGCTATTCACGAGGATGGGTGGAAAAGAAACAAGAGGTATGATGCTCTTACTACTTCCGTCAGTCTGATGGTCGTGAATGATCATGGGTCTTCCGACAGGATCTCATCCGTCGATCTGTTACTCATCCCTACGCTACTACCTCAGAACCTTAAGGGGGGTCAATCCTCTCTGTACAAGGTTAGTAAAACTTGCCCACTCAAGTCCTTTTTTGGGTTCTTGGTGAACCTATCTAGGGGGGGGGATCTCTGTGAAGAGATCGATACCGAGCATCCCTGGACACGGGTAAGGGAAAGCAACTTTCCGAGAACGGGATGAAAACCTAACTTAATTCAACCTATAATTAGATTCATTTATCCACTTAAATCATGCATGGCTTCCTCTGTTATGAGCATATGTCTATTAATCATTATCAAAACACTGCACAGACATTCTTACACAGGGAGAATTTACAATTTCACAGGTCTTATGAGCATATACATATATGTATCATTCTATGAGCTTCAAAAAGCAATATGTAAATAAAACACTTATCAGAAATGATTTCAGAAATGGGTGCAACTGCTGAGAGGGGTGCTCGTTTCCACCCAACCATAGGCCCAGTGACTCCCGATGGATTTACCACTAGCCACCCCCGAGATGAGACCACGATATTCTGAGACCTGCGTCTCTCTGTCTGCCAGTGACCAGGAGCGAAGGTTGCAATCCTTCCTCTCTGCCATCACTCACTCTGCGTAAAAATTGCCAGAGTTCCCCTCGCGTCTGCCCCCTTCCATTGTTTCTGCCATACGCCTTATCCTCTCGTGAGGTTACGTGTGGCACAATTACCCTCACGCCGATCAGGCCTGATGGCTCTACGGATGGGTGGTTCACCATCCCATCCCTCATCAAGCCGCCTGCCTACCAGCCTACGAGACATTAAATTTGGGGGCTAGCGAGCCGCTTTTGGTTCTCCGAGCCAGTGGAGTCCAAATACGGTATTCATTCAGGGTGGAAGTTAACGCCACCTGTTCAGGAGCCTTCCACCGCCATCGTGGTCTCTTTTCTGCACATCCCCTCTCAGCAATCCTGCAATAATTCAAAATGTTATTCACATTCATTGACCTCTTCCTGCAGGTCCGTTTACATCACATATTCATA
>ML790486.1:63853-91323 GCA_009831015.1 Picea engelmannii
CATCTTTCTTTTTCACAAACAGGACCAGTGCTCCCCATGGGGACACGCTGGGTCGAATATAACCCTTGTCCATCATTTCTTTTAATTGCAATTTGAGTTCAACTAACTCAGGCGTGCTCATCCGGTAGGGTGTTCTAGACACCTTCACCGCTCCGGGTGTAAGTTCTATTGAGAAGTCAATGTCTCTTCTTGGAGGTAGACCGGGTATCTCCTCCGGAAACACATCTTGGTATTCTCTTAGGATAGGGTGATCATTAGGGCTGGGGTTTTCACCTTCGGTTGTTTTCAACACCTGTACTGCATATAGGGAACATCCCCTTCGGCAATACTTTCTCATTTGCAATGCTAATATTTGTCTCACCAAGACCGGTTTTCGGATCCCTTGAAGTGTTATCCTTTTTCCTTCTTCGTTCACACACTCTAAGGTTTTATAGTAACAGTCCAGTTTGGCTTTATGGGCGGCTAGCCAGTCCATACCAATCAACAGATCGTACGATCCCAGGGGTAATACATTAAGGTTTGCTTGGGTGGGGAATTCACCCAACATTAACCGGCAGGCTGGTATGGCCTCTACCACCTTTCTTTTAGTGCCAGTGGCTAACTGTACCAACCAAGGTTTAGTTTGCTTATGTGGCTGTAGTTTACACTTATCAACAGCCCTAGGGGCTATATAACTCAAATTTGAACCAGGGTCAATCAAAATAGACACCAGATGGTTGGAAATCGTACCTTCTATTTCCACCACTGAAGCTTGGTGGTCAGCTTGGTTGTTATCCAAGGTTGCGTAGATCTGCAGCACACTCCTTGCCACATCATTGATCGTGGTAGCTTCCTGCATGTTATAAATTTTCCGACTGTTCTGTTGTCGGAGTGGACAGTCTCTCCAGAGATGATCTCCTCTGCAATCCCAGCATTCCAAAGGTTTTCTCTTTGGGCTATCGGTCTTTACTGGTATAGGTCCAAAAGTTTTATTTCCGTCCGTCAAGGGAAAGTTCTGTTGGAGCACACTCCAGGTTGGAAAGTTGATTCTGTGGTTCTTCTTGTAGTTTTTCAATCCCGAGGATTTGTTCCCTTTCTTCTGAAATTTCGAGCCACTCTTCTGTTTCCAGTCTCCACGAGACTCTGCCCGATGTCCATATTGTTCATGACAATATGTTGCCTTTCTTATAGTGTCTTCTAGGGTCTTTGGCTCGTCAAATTCAATTCGGTTCCAGTATTCCTTGGGTAGCCCACTGATGAAGCGTTGTGCCTTCGCCTTCTCTACCTTGATGTAGGGTACATATCTCAGTAAGTCAAGGAATTTGTTGACATACTCCTTTATAGTAAGTTGTCCCAATTTGAGTTCATAAAACTCTTTAGCCTTCTCGTCGAAATACCTCTCCGACAAATACTTCTTCCGGAAGTACTTCTCGAATCGTTTCCAAGACAGGTCCTCCTCGCGGACCCCTTTCATATTCTTAAGGTCTTCCCACCAGATGGAAGCCTTTCCATTCAGATTGAAAGTGGCCACTCGGGCCTTCAAATTCTCTAAGAAATCATGGACTTTGAAATATTTCTTCAGTCCCAGTAGCCAAGCCTCAGCTTCCTCTCCCTTCTTTATCTCGCCATCGAAGGAGGGAGGTTTGGCCTTCCTGAATTCCTCAAATTTGTGACTCTTGGAAGTCTTTTGCTTCTTCTGTTTCTTTTGAGAGTAGGAACTGGTCCTGCTGCTAGAAGAGCCTTCTGAATCGCCAGCTTCCCTCTCAGTGGAATCGTCTGGCACTGGTCCTTTACCTCTGGGGTGGACCTTTCTGGATGTACTTCTCTCAGTGTGACCACTGACATGACCACGATTCTGCATCTTAGGTTCATGTTGCATTTGTCTTTGTAGGTCGGATAAGCTCTGCAGTAGAACTGCATTAATTTCAGTTTGTTTTTCTTGTTCGTTCATCATCCTTTCATTATCGGCCTTGCAGCTTTGCAATTCGACCATGAGACTCCTCACAGTTTCAGCTAGGTCTAGAGGGGTTCCTATTGCTCTTCTTTTGTCAGACTCTTCATCTCTGTTGTGGGAGCCTTCTCCCACCTCTTGGTGAGTCACCATGCTCTGCATTGGTAGATTCCCGTGGTTGATCGTCCGCTTGAGTGAAAAGACAAACGCTGGATATTAGTCAAGAGTTAAATACATTTTATAATTTGTGCAAAATTTCATAACTCTTTCACATGCATACACAGTCGGGTTCTCATTTTCCAAGTTTTTAATCCTGGACAAGAGAGTTAAGTCAAGGGATTACTCCTCATAGGAGTGTTTAGAACAAGGTTTAGGCGCGACTCGTGCATGAGCCCAATCAGACCGAGTGTTGTAACCATGCTCTGATACCACTTTGTAATGCACCCACTATCCTAAATCAAATTTTTTTTTTTTTTTTGGGGTTAATGTCTCCCAAAGGAGAAATCTCCAGAGACTTGCATTAGCGAAATGCCAATCCCCATTCCAATATCGAGATTCGGGATTTCAGACTTTCCGCTGTCGAGAGTCCCTGTCCTCTCGAATCCCCGATCACCGATGGGACAAATTTCCGATGCGCCCCCTCTTTCACCAGCCTCTTCTAGCGTGCTACTGGTCCACGTCACCTGCGCTCATATGACCATCGTCATATGCCTCTATCGGGGTTTTGACACCCACGATGTTTTGGCAACTTAAATCACCAATCTCCGATCCCCGAACCGCTCCTTTATTGCCTCAACCCCGCTTGGCTAAGCCTTTGGCCCACACGACCGGCTCCTATATGACCACAGCAACAACTTCTCATCGGGGTTTCGGGGTTTGTGGTGTCGAGGTGCACATGTACCCGGAATTCCCGATCCTCTAATTCCCGATGTGCTTCAGCCCTCTAAGCTAAGCCTTGGCCAATGTGACCACTGATTTCCATGACCACGGCTATAACTCCCATCGGAGTTTCGGTGTTTACGATGACACAAGGTTTATGTCCACGGGGCTCGCGATTCTCCGATCCCCGATGGCTCCTTCCATGCGCTAGCCCTCCTGAGCTTAACTCCCTCTCATATGACCAACTCTCGTGACCACAACCTTATCCCGTCGGGGCTACAGGGTTTGTGATGCCCCAATGCATACACCCTTTGGATTCCCGATTGTCCAAATCCCGACGCTCTGTTATACTGACAGCTGGCCTCCACTAAGGTTTTGTCCTCCTCCGCTGTTGTGCTGACAATTGGCCCCCCACTGATCGAGGTTTTTGCGGATCGCGATATCAAAATGCACAAATCACTTGTCTACGGGATTCTCGATTTCCCGATGAACAAAGTGTCGATGACGCCCGATCCTTTGCCACGCGTCCTTCCAGATGGACAGCTCAGATTAACTCTCGGGATTTCGAGACTTTCGAAGCCCCGGTTCTCATGACCTTGAGAACTTCGATTTCTCGATGGCCACTATGCCGACTCGCTCTGGATTTTCGACATGCATCCTTCCAGATGGACGGCTCAGATTAACTCTCAGGATTTCGAGACTTTCGAAGCCCCGGTTCTCATGACCTCGAGAAATCTGATTTCTCGATGGCCACTATGCCGACTCGCTCTGGATCTCCGACACGCGTCCTTCCATATGGACGGCTCAGATCACTTCTCCTTCTATGTGCTCCTCCTGAGGCTTAACCTCCGCGCGCCTTCTCCCGATCCACTGGTTGACGGGTGTCTACTCAAGATCTGACGACTCAGATCTATTCCACCATGCGCACTCTTCCACTACTTCATGAATGTGGAAAGATCAACGGTCCAAATGTTCTCATGGACCTTAGGGAACCTATGATCCTGATTTCCTTGCTATTCACGAGGATTGGTGGAAAAGAAACAAGAGGTATGACGCTCTTACTACTTCCGTCAGTCTGATGGTCGTGAATGATCATGGGTCTTCCGACAGGATCTCATCCGTCGATCTGTTACTCATCCCTACGCTACTACCTCGGAACCTTAAGGGGGGTCAATCCTCTCTATACAGGGTTAGTAAAACTTGCCCACTCAAGTCCTTTTTCTGGGTTCTTGGTGAACCTATCTAGGGGGGGGATCTCTGTGAAGAGATCGATATCGGGCATCCCTGGAGACGGGTAAGGGAAAGCAACTTTCCGAGAACGGGCTGAAAACCTAACTTAATTCAACCTATAATTAGATTCATTTATCCACTTAAATCATGCATGGCTTCCTCTGTTATGAGCATATGTCTATTAATCATTATCAAAACACTGCACAGACATTCTTACACAGGGAGCATTTACAATTTCACAGGTCTTATGAGCATATACATATATGTATCATTCTATGAGCTTCAAAAAACAATATGTAAATAAAACACTTATCAGAAATGATTTCAGAAATGGGTGCAACTGCTGAGAGGGGTGCTCGTTTCCACCCAACCGTAGGCCCAGCGACTCCCGACGGATTTACCACTAGCCACCCCGGAGCTGAGACCACGATATTCTGAGACCTGCGTCTCTCTGTCTGCCAGTGACCAGGAGCGAAGGTTGCAATCCTTCCTCTCTGCTATCACTCACTCTGCGTAAAAATTGCCAGAGTTCCCCTCGCGTCTGCCCCCTTCCATCATTTCTGCCATACGCCTTATCGTCTCACGAGGTTGCGTGTGGCACGATTACCCTCGCGCCGATCAGGCCTGACGGCTCTACGGATGGGTGGTTCACCATCCCATCCCTCATCAAGCCGCCCGCCTACCATCCTGCGAGACATTAAATTTGGGGGCCAGCAAGCCGCTTTTGGATCTCCGGGCCAGTGGAGTCCAAATACGGTATTCATTCAGGGTGGAAGTTAACGCCACCTGTTCAGGAGCCTTCCACCACCATCGTGGTCTCTTTTCTGCACATCCCCTCTCAGCAATCCTGCAATAATTCAAAATGTTATTCACATTCATTGACCTCTTCCTGCAGGTCCGTTTACATCACATATTCATACTTATGAGTTTGCCATAGTCCTTGGCCAGTCCAGTTATAGTTACAATCTGGGGGAAACAGGGTGTTACAGACACGTGGTAGTGAAGTGGACCTATCACATTGGGACACATGGAAGTGAAGTGGACCGACCCCTAGGTGACACTTGGATGGTATGGGTTGGACATATATGACTTGACGATGACTTAGCATGAGGATTGAGCGATGAGGTGGCAACCAAAAGTTACATTGTGCACATGCTACAAAGGGTTCCATAGTTCTCTCTATTTCACAAACAAATAATATGGGGATGAATTTTACTTATAAACATGAAATGAGAACTATTCCCCAATACATTTGGTATAAATGGGCTGAATTAACAAATCAAGGGCTCATAATTCATGTGGATAGATCAACGATTGTTGAGTCTCTATCTTCCAGAGGCCATAACTTTTGATCATGATGTCCAAATTGAGAAAACAAAAGCTCGTTGGAAAGCTAGAGACACAAAGAACACTTTGGAATTGGTTTCAATGAATGGAATCATAACTATTATTCCATAAAAATTAAATTACATTTAGGACTATTTCTAGCTTGGCAATGAGTTGTTTTGGGAAATTGTTTATTGAAAGAAATTCTTGAGCTTCTAAATTGGGTCCCATTTGATGGCACAAATATCTAAGTTTACATTTACAAAGGGGAAAATATAACTCTAATTGAAAAGAAGTTCCAAGAATATGAAGATAATATTATAAAAGAAGATGTGAAAGGCATTCAAAGGTTGGTTGGCAGTCAGGAGTTTTTGCATTGGTGGAGAGTTTGCAAGAAGCAAGTTTTGCCTTTCCAAGATTTTGTGAATTAGCCTGCTTAAATTTCTTCCTCATCTTTATTTTTGCTTGGTTCTTTCTATAAACTTTTCCATGTGTGTTTAGAAACAAGAATATATGAGTTTGATAAGCTCTTTCTCTCAATTCTTCCAGTCATTTTTTCGTGATATTTCAAGTCCATAGGAGAAAAATCCATGCTTGTAAAAAGGCAAATGCAGTTTAATTCAGTTTATCTAATTTTCATTGCGATCTTGTTGAGGTTGTTTAAGCCCTCTTGTTTCAGACATTGTTAAACTTGTTACATTTGAGATATTATTATTAATTTCTCCCTCAAAGAACAATTCAAGTCTCATGTTATTTTTATGAATTCGTGTGGTGATGTATCAATGGATTCTTGAGGAGATGATGCTTTACAAACTCATTTGATATTAATGCATAAGTCTTGTAAAAAAATTTGATGACCTATCCATTTTACTTTTCTTTCATCTTGCAAAGTCATGGTTGATTCTGAGTTCACATTGTTTTAAAAAGAAGGCATAATAGATGTTGAAAGAAGAATCTAAACCTTGTATATACAAATCTATGCAGACATATTTATTTCGTTTTCTTGAATGATATGATGTGATTGACAAGTACATATGTATATAAGAATTTGTACATCTATATATAAGATTTTTATTGGAATATTTGTTAAGGTTTTCTATTGCATGCATCTAAAGTCATAAGAAGAATCTTCCATATATCAAGAAAGAGGACCACCACCTCTATAAAAACGCAGGGGGGTTTATCCTCATGATGTTATCTTAAAGATATTAAACAGACTTTTAGATCAACACGACTTTGTTCATAAGTTTTTGGAGGTATACTTAGATGATTGGACAGTGTTCAACCTACTAAAGGCACATATGTATGCACTATGGTTGATGTTGGATAGATGCAAACCATTGCAGATCTTGTTAAACTTGAAAAAGTGTATATTTTGTACATTGTTTGGAATGTTATTGGGACATGTAATATGAAAGGAAGGCTTGTTAGTAGATTAGGAAAAGATTGCAGTAATAGTGGACATGTTGGCTTGCTTCCAGACATCTACGAAGTCCACCATGTGCAGGTTATTGATTGGCCAAAGCGAATAACAAGAAATCAACACTAACAGCTTAGAGTAGGAGCCAATGAAAACCACCACACCAGTTTTGAGCATCGTTAAGGTGCTCCAAGCCAATTTGGACATGCAGAAGATAATGAATAGAGAGTCATCACAGAAGTTATATGAGCTCTATCACACGCTAGAGATTTCTCCAGCAACTGGCCCGACATCCCAAGAACAAAGGGTCACAGGAAGTGCGACTAGCACCACATCACCACACAAGAGTACCCAGAGAAGAGTGTCACGGTTCAACCCATTATTCATTATAACCATCGATCCATCCACAATCTCAGAGCCTCAATTGTTACCTTACGTTGAGCTAGAGATGGTGTAGGTACCTTCATAGGGCCTACAAACCTATATGGAAGACATCATGAATGAACTAGGGGACAAGCACTGTGCACTTAGCCAGTCCTATATAGAACTGTAGCAGAAGCATGAGAAAGAGATAGTTGTGCATTGAGAAATTCAACATAAGCATGACCATGAGATAATGACACACAAGGAGACCAAAGAATGCCATGAAGTAGATGTTACTACACACACATTATTGATCAACGCAGTAGAGGAATCCTATGTGTAATTCCCCAGTATAATTGCAGAAACTTCGGACCTCCTTGCACCAAGTAAATTTGACAAAGTGAAGGAGAGGATATAATACCTACATGCACAAAACATAGAGCTTTAGGAAAAGTTGAAGCGCACCCCCCAATCAGAACAAGGGGAGTTGCAACAACAAATTGTTGTTGCAGAAAAGGAATTACAATAGGGACAAGTGCATGTAGCCAATTTCTTAGGAGTAGTTGACTACATCGTCAAGCTCTGGATGCACCTCTAGAATGCCCCCCAAAATCAACACCATTGGTGATTTTATTCACGCAACTTAGGAAAAAAAAGAGGAGAAGAAGCAGACATTGCCCTCCCTACCACCTATAAAATGATAGGAATCCATGACAACAATTACCATCCTCCTTTGGGAGATTTCATATGCCCGCGTTGACCAACAAAAGTTGTTAGACATTGTGATCGACACAATGGAGAAGGCCCAACAACACTATTACAAAATTACAAATACACATACAAGGGAAACCCCAATGCTAGATCTGTGTGCACTGATCAAACCTAACACTGGGATGATCACACCATGTGACATTAAAGATTTTTTCAAAAATATGAAGGACTTGATAGAAAATTTTGATGAGGTCGATGGCCACTTCAAAGACTTCATCGCAAACCTCATGAATACAGTGCCATCCATCAGCTTTGTCACACCATAAGCAACTTTGTTGGCTTGATGGCAAGCCAACTAACACTGTTGGGGGCCTGTTGGCACCTAAGGTTTTGGGAAGACTACACATGCACTACAAGTCAAAATTGTGCACACACCCAAGCGTTTGCACCATGCAGTGCCAAGTTTCAACATTTGCGCCAACCAATGATATATTGCGCCCACCAAACGGTTTTGTATTGCGCTCAAAGACTTGAAGATATTGTGTGCATACCAGATCCTCGAAGATCTTTAGTAATGATTGTAACTATTTTTGTAACAACCCAAATGGTCATGGTTGAGGTTGTGAGTGAGCAGGCAAGGTTGTTATGTTTTCCACAATCCAATAAACATAAGAGAGATGCTTGAAGATATGTAAGGGATATGTTTTTGGTAACTAAGATTTAAATGTTATGTTAGTTGTAGATGAGTTAGAACTCCAATTATGCATTGTAGTAGTTCTTGTTATGTTTTGTTTTCACTATCTATTTAGAGATATTACGTGAATATGAGAGAGAAAGTAGATCGAGATCTAAACACATTGTTGGTATTTGTTTCACTTTGAATGTGTTCTAAGCGGGCTTTGACCCTCTATGTGTTGAAATGTATCTAAATGATGTTGAGATTAAGGAATAAAGCATGAAGTACCTTTCTCTATGTATGTCATGGATCCCAGCCTGAATGTATGTTTGTTATGTAGTATTCTGCATAACATCTATATGGATATTATGAAAGAATGTGAAATGAATGCATGTATTTGAGTTGGATGTTTCTTGTTTGTACTATTCCTTCATGACTTACAAGAAACCTATATTCTCTGTGATTCTCATGGCGTCTCGAGTGAGACCTTCTTCAGTCCTTGAAGATTGAATATGCTGACACTTATGGGGTATTCGTTGGTCAAGCCTTTCAAACCCTATGTCTGAAACCTTGATCCAACACTATATAATAGGGAATGTTTTTTTATTTATGAATGAGGAATAGAAAATTGAAGTAAAGGTACTGGAAGATAAAGGAGGCATATTCTTTTGGAAAAAGAAAAATAATGGAGAATCAAGAGTAGGGAATTATGGTTACATGATGGGGATGAGAATACAAAAATATTTCATAGGTATGTCAATTATAGAAAGAATGTAAACTATATTTGGAAAATTGATGAGGGCGATAGTACTTGGGATACAAATTTCAAGGATGTGGATTTTAAAGGAGCAAAACATTGTTCCTCCCTTTTCAAGGAAGACACACGTACTATAATATCATAAGTGATTTGACTATCAAACTCCTTCCCCATGCTTTTCAACAAGGAGGATAATCAGGGCTTGATAAAGGAGGTTGGGAAAGAAGAACCATATCAAACTCTGCAGAGATTTGAAAAGGATGAAAATCCTGGGCTTGATGGACTACCTATGGAATTATTCTTGGGTTGTTATGATTTTATAGAGGAATATTTAAGAAGAGTGGAAGAGACAACAATAACTCAAGGAAAAATGCTATGAGCCTTCAATACAACATAATCTAACATTGATTCCAAAGGAAAATAATCCTACAACCTTTGATAATTTTAGACCAATATCACTATGCAATTGCATATACAAAATTATCCCAAAGGTAATTGTTAGAAGACTGAAAAGTGTTTTCTCAAATCAAGTATTTGTAGAAAAAATTGGGTTCTTAGACAAAAGGAAAATTCATGAGACTGTTGGAGTTGCCCAAGAATGCTTACATTCAATCAAAGTCAGAAACCAATTATCGATGGTGTTGAAAGTGAACTTGTCCAAAGCTTATGATAGGGTAAGTTGGCTTTACATTAGACTAATTCTAATTCATTTAGGCTTTTTCCATAGGTTTGTTTTCTAGATAATGAGTTGCATTTCATCAATATCTATTGTTGTATTATTAAATGGAGCAACAATCCCTTTCTTTAGATCAAGGAGGATCCCTAGACAAGGATGTCCCCTACCCCCCTTCATTCTACACTCCTATATCATTAATATTATTTTTAGGGACAATGGCATGCTATGCTCTATGTTCCTGATCTTTGATTATTCTTGCATTTGAGATAATACCATCATACTTTACATGCACACTCTTAAGATGGAGCTCAACTTATTCAAGTAGTTTTCAATGACCTTCTTGAATCTTCTCTTCCTTCTCCTTCTAAAGCTACAATGTGATGTCATCCATCAAATTCTTGCATCCTTTTTCAATTTTTCATTTTGGATTGTATTTTTTATTTTATCTCATAAGTATTTAGGGCTTCTTCAACCATCTTACCTATTTCTACTTCAACTCTTATGGTAGCATTATATTCAATTGTTATGGTAGTATCTTCATTCTTATCCTTTGATTCTTTCTCTTGTAGATGCCTTTTCAAATTCTTAACATTGTTAAGATGGTCTTGATTATGCTTACACAAACTTTTGATTTCATCATCTTTATTTTTCAATTCTTCCCTTGACTTATCCTTTTCCTTATTTCCTTTGCTAATATTTTCTTGTTTGAATTTCTTAACCTCCTTCATCAATGCTTTATTAATGGATTAAAACTTGATGAATTGACCATCCTTCTCTTCTCTATCCTTCTGCAATGTAAAAAGTTATATTTTAACTTCATTAACTGAATCTTGAATTTTATGCATCACCTTTATTTTTGAGTCCTTGATCCATCTGTTTAAGAAGTTTTTTCAAATTCTACCCATGTGGAGAGTCGGTATTTTCGATCAACACTATTCCACCACTTCATACATTCACCTTCAAAATAATTACTCGTGGGATAAGGACTTATAACTTTAAAAAGTACGTTAACTTAAAATTGGCATAACTATTGATTGGAAGGTCTAGTATAGGTGATTCAAAAGCTATTGGAAATTAGAAAGAGAGGTTAATTGTAGCACCCATGTTTCCCCCAACTTGTAATTAATCATTAATTAGGATTACCACGTTGTGGCATGGGAACATTGTAAATGTATCATTGTTTAATTGTCAATAACTGATTGTGGGGGTGAAGCCTTGAAAGTACTAGCCATGATATCACTAGAGGAAAGAATGTGAGAACGATAAGAAAACAATTAATAAGAAAAGGATCGGTGGTTGAACCCTCAACCACTCCCATGAATAGAAGCATGATCTAGCTACAGAATGTCAGCCTGAAGTACCACAGGGTCTGGCAGACCCATACTGACCCGGGTTTCCTTCTGACAGGAGGAAATAGGATAGGAAGGATGTGCATGCAAGGCACACAAGAGGATATGAAGAGAAGAGTGGAGAATGCGAGGAAGATTCGAGCAGCAGAGAACAAGCCGAAGGCCACTAGCTCGATGCAAAGAAAGCATATGAAAAACCTCGTCGAGGTCGTGACAGAGAGGGAGATCTCTGAGAGTATGCAGAGAACAGGACCATAGCAATAGGCTGCCAACTTGATGCTAAGGAAGCATCTGATAAACCTCGTAGAAGATGCGAAAGAGAAAGGATCGATGAGAATTGGTGTAAATTCCCTGGTGATATCATGGCTTGGCACAAGGGTGGCCAGAGTGCTAAGAATGAATGCCTATGAGCCTATGGTTGGGTGGAAGGACGAACACCCACAGTCAGTTAGTTGGCTACAACTTGTAATACATAAGTATTCTCATATCCTATGTATTTAAGTGGTAACTGTGAATTAAAGTTGGATATCCTATGAATGTTGTAGGGATGTGCATGTTTTCTCAATGGTTATACTGTATCCCTCTAATTCTGCCTAAATGCATATTTAAGAAAATAAGGAATTATATGACTTGTACACATAAATATCTGAGCCCCGTGGTGGCTCAAGTTAAAATAAATGAATTGTGAATTTGTTGACCTTGGGGCATAGCCTCACGTGTGCATGTTGACACTCCCAGTCGTTCTGAAGGAAGGATTCGGTTAAGCTCAGGAGAGGTAGTGCATGTATGTACAGAGTCTCTGCAAAGCAAGCAGAGATAAAGAACCCCCTTTAATTCTAGAGTTGATAAATGAGCGCAAGGGGTGCACGAAGGATTTATCTAAGAGTTAAGTTTAGGAGAATTAGCGCAAAATACCTAAGTACTTAAGGAGCTGACAAAGCTCAAGTAGGATAGCGAGATTTAAGTCCCGAAAGGAGATATCATTTCGTCTGGAAGACGAATGGATGAGATTAGTTCGGTAGAAGCCGAAGTTCTTCACAATCGTCAGATCTGGAGAAAGAACGAGGGTGTTAACCCTTAGAACCCTTTGGACTTCGCGGGTTCGGAAAATCGAGCATATTCGTCATACGTGAGGAGAATTTCCTCGAAGTCCCAAAGTTAATATGGGTTGTAGATCTAAGGATGCCCGGGAACTATCCCGTCCATTGGATCTATGATACAGTTAGCCCGACGTTGACCACTTCAAGAGGATGGAGGATTGGTAACACCAAACCCCCGAAGTCCCGAAGTTAATCTGGATCATAGATATTGTTGATATTATGGTAGCTACGGGAGGTATTTACCTCCACGTGTAAACCCAACGAGGATAGAATACTCCAGGAAGCAAGAAGAAACCATAATGAGTTGGCTAATAACCCTAGAAGACTTGTCGGCTCAAGAAGATAATTTATATTAGGTTATTAGCCTCCAAGAGAAGAAGTCGGCCAGAAATAATAATATATATTGAACAGACAAATACCTAGAATGAGAAGTCGGCCCAGGCAGTTAGCCAGAATTAGTATAAATATAGGAGGCCAGTTCTCATTCTGGCAGGCAGTCTCAGAATTGCAGAGCAGCACTTGTGCGCACTGCAGTTGCCCAGTTTCTGCGCAAGTTTGGAGGAGAGTTGTCGTTGCAGCTGCTGCAGCTAGCAGTTATGCTTGGACCATCTCTTGGCTATGGTTTGGAATATCTGATCAGCTCTTGTTGGTGCGCTATCCTTGGGGAAAGGTGTGCTACCCTTTGTTTGGCTATCTAGCCTAGGGTTTGCTTCTAGAGTGATTCTTTGTCAAGGTTAAGGTGCTCAGAGGGTGGATTCAACCTATGGTTGGGTGATAATAGAGATATTGTCAATGGTAAAACGAGCACATCCATTATAGTCTAACAGGTTTTGGGCCCACACCTCCTTGATTCAGTCTAACCCCTTGAAGGAAACATAGTCGTAAGGATACTGAGCTCGTTGAAGAACTGCCACTAGGGTTTCTAGCAGGAGCAGTCACCATAGCATTGTCGCTAGGGTTACTAGCAGGTGCAGTTGCAGAAACCCTAATCCTCTCGTTGAGGAACCTTAAGTGAAGGGATTGACCTAATCTCTGGACAGATCAGTGCGCCCTAGCCTAGCACATCTCATTGTACTCTCAGCAAGCCAAGACGTCAAGTTTGAGTTTGTGGTCAAATCTAGGGTTTTACCAAGTCAAAGCAGCCATGACTTATTCTATGAAGTCAGAGAACAAGATAGATGGAGCCTCTAACTTCAGAGCGTGGAAGATAAGGATTGACCTCATCCTTGCCAAGAATAAAGTGTTGGATATTGTGAAAGGAAAGATCGTGGAACCAGAGTTTGAAGAAGGAAAAGAGAAGGAACCACATAACGTTGCAGTTATGGAGAAGTTCAAAGACGGTGACATCAATGCCATGACTATCATAGTGGAATCTACAAAAGATCACTTGATACCCTACATATCCCATCTTGACTCATCGAAGAAGATGTACGATGCCCTTACAAATCTCTTCTCAGTCAGAAACATTGGACAAGTAATAAGTTTGAAGAATGAGCTCCGTGACATGAAGATGAATGATGATGACAACATAACAACATACTTTTTGAGAATCTCTCAGTCAAGAGATCAACTACAAGCTATTGAAGAGGTCATTTCAGAGAAGGAATTGGTAAACATAGTGTACTCAATGGTCTTTCCAAGACATGGGATGCATTTGCCGCAAGCATGAACACAAGGAAGGAGTATCCTACATTTGAAGAACTTTGGACTTGTTGTGCTCAAGAAGAATCAAGGATCAGTGCAAAAGAGAAACCCCAAAAGAAGTACGATGATCAAGCCTTCACAACAAAATTCAAGGTTTTCAGGAACAAAAGGAAGCTTGGTTCAAGGAGGAAGCCAAATCAAGAGAAAGATATTTCAGAAATACAATGCTTCAACTGTCAAAGGTATGGTCACTACAAGAATCATTGTCCAGAGTTGAAGAAAAGGAAGGAGAAACATGAAGCATCAGTTGCTGAAGAAAATAAACCTACAAAGAAGACTAAGCAGGATGAAAGAGACTTGTTCTTCTGAAGGTAACAATACTCTTCTTAGTTCTTGTACATATCTTGTTTTCATTGTCTCTGTACATATCTTGTATATCTATCTCTTGGAAGATAATGTGTTCCAAGAAGAACCATACCTATGGAAAAACAACAAAATAAGGATTGCTATCATTATACAAGTTACATCAAACAAATCATGTGGAAGCTATTACAAGATATGCCGAAATCAGAATCAATCCTGAAGAGACTTAGAAGAAGCAAAGATAGAAAGAAGTCAACAATCAAGAGGAAATTGGAGAAAGGCTTATGACGTTTTGCAGAAGACAATAAGGATGAAAATGGAAGCGTGGACTCTATCAGATGGAGGGAGACGATTATATGCACTCATACATGAAGCAAGGATTAGGAGGGAGCTCATCCTATGATCCATTGAAGATGATGAAGTATATATCCATGATAGCAGCCATGAAAGACAGTACGTGTTCAGTTCAACCGCAGAAGAAGACCTCTTCGAAGAAAAGCCTCTAAGTATCCCTAGTTGTCCATCCACATCCGTGATCCTATGATGAAAGAAAGAAATGGAATCTTTAAGGAATGGAATCTACTCCATGTAACCAAGAGCTAAACATGAGGAAGAACATGAATATTCCAAGAAAGAAAGAGAAGCCAAAACAACCAATCATTGTATCAAGAATCACAAGATTGTTAGCCTGATATAAACTCAATAAAAGCATTCAAGTAGAGGAACTAAAAGTCGTGATGAAGAACAGTGTATGAAAGACTTATGAATGAAATCATTGCGAAATCTAGAACTAGAGGTTCTCTCAGATGGAGGGAGAAGACTATGATGATTACTCGTTTCAGTAAACCAAACATATCTTTACATGAGTCAATATCCATGAGTTGGAGTTCTACATCAGATAAATGCAAAGAATGTTCTCCAGAGAAATTGAGCAAAGAGCATATGAATAGCAATCTCAAGTCTTTGAGGCATACCAGAAAGAGACCCTTGTATGTAGATGGAAGAAAATAACTTGCTGGAGAACCTCCAGTGCACAGCAGAAGCGTGGTGAAGATTTCCTATAACAGAGATATTGTATCAAGATGATTACTCAGTAGATCAGATCTCATGATGACAGAAGAAGTGCCACATGGATATGTTCCATTTTTCCAACAATGATATACTTTATTGTTCAGAGCTACATGAAGCCTTCACAGAAAATCAGTGTTCCAGACTAAAGTACATTTGAAATCAAGCATTACATTATCCGTGATGAAGTCCAAAAAGGAGAAAGTGGTTCTCCAATACATATCTCCAAAGATGAGCAGATAAGCAAACATTTTGGTAAAGCTTATATCCAAGATGAAAGAGTTTGTGTACTCAAGATGGAGCTTGTGGAGACAACTTCCTTATTGAAAAAGGAAGAGATGACTCCTAGGTTGGGAGGGAGCACTGAAAATATTATTGAGGACATTCATTTTCAAGATTGAAAAATAGTCCAGCTTGGACAGATGCTTTCATGTTCGGAAAGTGGATTGAGATTTCTGATGGATAGTGATTTCCCATTATGGTTAACATGGGAAATGGTCCAGATTGTTGATGTATCATAGACAACAACTTCCCATTGTGGTTAACATGGGGAGTGGTCTAGGGCAGTCTCTCTTCTTGAGGGTTATTCAAGAAGATTGGCATGCCTCGCTGGACAACGATTTCTCATTGTCGTTAACATGAGGAATGGTCCATTTTGGAGGTTGGTATAGGACAGTCTTTTCCTCTTGTCGTTAACAGAGGAAATGGTCCAGACAATCATTCCTTAGGGTTTATACATTCTCTCCGGGGCGCACTTCGATTAATGTAGGAGGAATGGCCCAGGGTGGGGAATGGTCCAGGCTCAACAATCAGGGATAAATATTCCTTAGGGTTTATACATTCTCTCCAGGGTGCACTTTGATTAGTGTAGGAAGAATGGCCCAGGGTGGGGAATGGTCCAGGTTCAGAAGACGGGACAATTATTCTTCCTTGCTTAAGAAGAATAGTCTAGATATCTCATTGTTCTACTCTGAGGGCAGATATTCTTTCAGATCTCACAGATGTGAGTGAAATATTGGCCCAGATGATTCAATTTATATCAAAACATTGTTTCTGTGCAGGTTGATATCAGATGATTGTTATGAACACTGTATGACAGTAGATGTATACCATTGTGGTGGATGTGTTCCACTGTTCGTGACTATACGTTGTTGATCAAGTACTTGTGTGTTACTTGGTGTGGTAGTGTACCACTGGATTGTAGTTATGTACTACTATGGATAGACACAGTTGTGTTCAAGTTTTGTTTTGATTGCCTTGAAGACTATCAACAGTATTGGAAATTATTATTAGTTAGATGGATAATCAAATGACAAAGATTTCCCAAACGAAAAATGGTTCAGAGAATTTACTCTTATAGATTAGAAGAATGGCTCTTGTATCACTCTATGGAGTGAGCATCATGTCTGATTACTCAGATAGAGTATTGTTTCGAGATATGATGCAGCTGATGACATTGATGATGATGATGGTACTCATGATCTAGTCTATACAACTATGTTGATGCTACCATGTGAATGGTATGTTTTTGTGCTCAAGACCATTACCTGTAATACCTCCCTAGCTAGGAGGGAGTGTTGATATTATGGTAGTTATGGGAGGTATTTACCTCCACATGTAAACTTGACGAGGATAGAATACTCCGGGAAGCAAGAAGAAACCCTAATGAGTTGGCTAATAACCCTAGAAGACTTGTCGGCTCAAGAATATAATTTATATTAGGTTATTAGCCTCCAAGAGAAGAAGTCGGCCAGAAATAATAATATATACTGAACAGATAGATACCCATAATCAGAAGTCAGCCCAGGAAATTAGCCAGAATTAGTATAAATACAGGAGGCCAGTTCTCATTCTGGCAGGCAGTCTCAGAATTGCAGAGCAGCACTTGTGCGCACTGCAGTTGCCCAGTTTCTGCGCAGGTTTGGAGGAGAGTTGTCATTGTAGCTACTGCAGCTAGTAGTTATGCTTGGACTAACTCTTGGTTAGGGTTTGGACTATCTGATTAGCTCTTGTTGGTGTGCTATCCTTGGGGAAAAGTGTGCTACCCTTTGTTTGGATATCTAGGCTAGGGTTTGCTTCTGGAGTGATTCTCTGTCAAGGTTAAGGTGCTCGGAGGGTGGCTTTGACCTATGGTTGGGTGACAATAGAGATATTGTCAATGGTAAAATGAGCACATCCATTATATTCTAACAGATCTAAGGATGCCCGGGGACTATCTTGACCGTCGAATTTACGATATAGTCAGCCCGACGTTGACCGCTTTGGGAGGACAGAGGTTTGGTAACACCAAAACTCCCAAAGTCCCGAAGTTAATGTGGACCGTGGATCTAAGGATCCTTCGGGATCCTTCACGACCGTTCGATTGAGGGGACGTGTGTATTACGTCGAGTTCATGTGGGGGCCCATGTGTCGAGTGATGGCATTGCCATGTGTCCCTCTTAGAGTGGCACACACTAGGACTCAAGGGACCCTTGAATGGAAGTTACGAACTGTAGATCTCTGGGGTCACATAGATACTCTCGGACCGTCAGATTGACGCTGTAGTCAGCCTGACGCTGACCGACTCTGGAAGAAAAGAGGAGTTTGCATCACAAAAATCTTGAACATATGGGAGCCAAAGCAGATCTGAGTCGTCCAAGCCAAAGGGACAGGTGTCATCAGATCCTGCACTCTGGAGAGAAGTCACTCCGGGAGAATCGAAGTATGAAGGCACAAGGATTTCCGAAGGTCGGAGTCCCAAATTCATCCCAATCGTTCGTTGGAAGGGGTGCGTGGAAAAAGATCTGCCATTTAGGAGGAATGTTACTCCAAAAGAAAAGGGATTGTGTTGAACAAGAACTCCCGAAGGCCGAAGAGCCAGAGTTCATTTGAACCATCCATTGGAATAAAACACATGGCACTCAATCTGTAACTTTGGGTACTAAGCACTTCAGAGGAAAGAGAGAAGCGTCGACTGTAAGTTTCCCGAAGCGGGGCAAAGGACAGATATCGACCGTTGATCAGGGAAAACATGTGGAGTTTGATCTGTAACTTCAGGTACGGAGTACTTCGTAGGAAAAAAACTTTGGAGTGTTCAAAACTCACGAACACCGAAGTCCCAAAGTAGATCACTTCGTCGATCATGAGGGACGCATGGTGCTCGATTTGTAACTTCAGGTATGGAGTACTTCAAGGAGAAAATCCTTTGGAGCGTTTGAAACTCTCAAACGTCGAAGTCCCAAAGTCAATCAGGGCTGTCAAAATCTCTAAGGGCATGCGACATCGGATTGTGAACTTAGGAGATTTGCCACTCCGGAGGATTCGCACGGTGGTTGTCTTGGCGTCTGGTCATATCCCATGGTCATATGCGAGTATAGATGGTTGGAAGAACTTGGGAGAGGCTACCTGCCAGCTCTGAGCTTGGTTCGAAGCATGGAGACTGTGGTTGGAAAGCTCTAGAAGAGTAGAATGGGATAGAAACCCCGAATGGCCTGCTTGGGCTCATGCACGAGTCGTATGAAAAAAATTCTGGAGGACTTTAATGCGTAACACCCTATCTTATCGCATTCCTAAGAGGCTTAGAAAACCTCTACTGAAGGGAGGAATGAGTCTGGTGACCATTCCCTAAAAAGGGAGAGCATGAACAACTCTCAGGTTTCAAAGTGAACCGAGAAACGAATTTTTCTTCTGGATACAAGAATTGCTAGACAGGGTTTTTCTAATCAAGCTAATAAACTGAGCTGTAGAAATATAGAGTGATTGAGTGAGAAATAACAACAACCTCCCTTGCTTGGTGGATAGGAAACTAATCTTATAGAGTTCTTGTGGGAGGAGGAGAGTGGTCTCCATCCCTGACTGTGTTGAACAGAAGGAAGAATTCTAGGTGTAATGGTCAAGACCGATATTGACCTAAAGATACTTTGAATTTCTGAACTAGGATACTCATTAAGTAACATAATTAGAAATTGCATTTGGGCTCTAAAGGAATAGTCCAAATGGTATTAGACATTAAATTGTTAAAATTAAGATTAAATGGTTGACTAAATGTTGATCCTGAATGTGGTAAAGGAAGTGTTGGGGCACTTCTAGAAGCCAATGGGTCAGATTGACATCCAGTGGTGGATGGTAGCCATATAGATATAGTTGGAAGCTAAATTGGCTAATTATGTTACCTTGGACATGGTTATAATTGCCCAGATTGTATTTATAAGTTGGGTAATGTTCCAGGGAGGTTGAGGCAAGAGTGTTTTCTAGCTAGTTGTTATCGTATAAAAAGGGAACCTAGTTATGACTATGTCTGATTCAACTTCTATGTGGATGTTGTGTGAATGACTGCAAGCTCTCAACTGAGAGGGAAACTCAGTCTTGAGTATCCCTATGAGGCTTGTCATAAGGATGGAAGCAATATCCTTGGAGGAGGATCTGGAAGTTTGAGATGCCCATGTGCATGCATGACATGGAAAGGGTGCAAGCAATGAGCTTGCATGATGAATGTTTGGTTAGGTTTGTGGGTGTTTATGCTTGAGTACATGTATTTAATGTATTGTGAAGCTTCTTGATATGAAGCCTGATAGTAATACCAGTTAGGTATGAATAATATTAAATATGAAAGTGATGCACATGTATGCTGTAAGGATATATGTATACTAAAGGCACAATATGGATGCCTTGATGAGTGGTATGTAAGGCAAGAATTACACTTGCCAAGATTAAGTGAATACCATAGATGCACGGTTGACTCCATTTTTTAAAGAGTCATGAAAGTTCTGTTTTGAATGATAGCTTAAGGGGAATGCGCTCCATTCCCTCAGGAAAGACGAGTATAAATAAATGAAAGAGTAAATGAGCAAGGATGGTCTGTGTCAGGATAAGAGGTAAATGATTATGCCTTGAGGACCACATAAGAATGAGTTTGAAAAGTCATGAGATGACTAATTTTAGAATAGAGATGTATGTAGGTCGTGAAATATACCCATGGCAGCTACACACAGACTTTTGATTATGCATATGGTTAAGTACATCATGGATGTAAGTTAACAAAACCAGAATATGTATGGATACATAATTTGGGTGCATGACAAAGATGCATGTTTATATTCCTTATGGAATATTTGGTAAACAGCTAAAGCTAACTCAAGGTTGGGCCATCACAGATAGTGATGGACATGCAATAAGAAAGTTGCATGCTGAGGGAGTTCCCTGTGGAAGAACTGTGTGAAAACTCTATCAGGAGATCAGAGCCACAACCATAATAACTGCTAAGAAACTAAGCAATGAGCTACAAGCTTATATATATATATATATATATATATATAAGAATCCTGGATTACATTTTGAAATCATTATGTAATGAATAGAAGACTAATGAATGAATAAATGAGTATGGTTGATTGAATAGGCTTGGTTGAAGCCATGTTAAGAAAAGGCAGTTATATGCCTCAGATACCCAAGTAGAGTATGATTCAGGAAGAAAACCATGATCTAATCAAGATACTCAAGAACCTGACAGAGGAGATGAATGCAAGTTGCTCATCGAAGGGAAGACCGATTGCAGTCATCAAATCGACTTCACTACCCAATGGAGTTAACGGATCAAACACTAGTCGTTCGATTAGATCGACGGTCGAGGATCATTGCAGAGCACGAAGGTGAAATTAACGAACGTGCTAGTTCATGGCCTGCAATCAACCAACACAGTTGATCTCATCGAGGTGGAAGATCAACGACCACGATTAGACAGAGTCAGGCGAACACTTTCTAAATTGGGCCCCGCAATCACTGTGAACCATCGATATGTGAACAAAGATCGATGGTTGGGAATCATTGCAGAGCGTGAAGGTGAAATTTATGGATGTGCTAGTTCACGTCCCGCAATCAACCAACGTCGTTGATCTCGTCGGGGCGAAGAATCAACGACCACAATTAAAAGGGTTGGGAAAGCACTTTTCAGATTGCAGAGATTGAACTCTCCGATAAAGAAGGATCATATTAGGATTCCGCAATCCCTGTGATCTGTGAACGATCGATGGGCCAACCTGCAAGGAACCCATGCATTAATGTCACGTAAAACTCGTACTGTGATTGGGTTTTGTGGTTGAATTTAGCACATCGAAGCTTTGTATCAACCTAAATTCTCGATCAAACACTTCTGTGTTGGCATTATTATTATCTGGAAATTGTGTGATTAAAATCGATTGAGGAATAAGATAGACGACCCACGATCATTGCGGAGATTTCATATGCACATGGGTTAACGTCGAGACCTATACCCGTAATTTAAATTCAATATAGCGTTGTTTTGAGTTTGGGATCTGATCATAGATCGGACGGTCCGTATTCATTTTGGAGATCGGAAGGAGAATTAAACTGCGAGCTAGTTGAGGTTCCGCAATCCCTTGCAACCATTAGATCTGGGGGAAAACAAATCTACACCGTCGATTTGCAGACAAGGGGTTTAGCCAGGATTATAGCGCCTGGACATGGGAGCCAAAAGGATAGCGCCTAAAAAGAATAGAGCTGAGGTCACAGCTCTCGGTCGCATGGAGAGAAAATGAAGTTCCTCCGGGTCAGTCAAGGAAGATAGAGTTTAACACTCTGCATTATATTGTGGTTGCGAGGACTAATTCTATGGGAATAAAGGTGCTCATAGCTAGCACATTGCATGGAATTGCTTCGAGGAAGTGCATGTTTACATGAAAGGAAGACAATGAACCTTCCATTGAGGAAGGAGGAACTTCCGAAGATTTTACTTACATTGTATGGATGTCAAAGGAAAGCAAATTTGGGTGACCATGAGTGTGGAAACCTTGGTTACTAATGAAGGAAGAATGCTTGGGCGCATTCAAGAGAAACATTTAGTTTCATGTGCGCGGATTTGGAATCGTGATTAGCATGTAGTAGGAAGCATAGTCCTACTGTAAGATTGAATGAGGAGGAATAAGCCATATGGTGAAGAGGTTGGTTAAACTCCAACACACCATAACAGAGTGCTTGTCACCAAGTGTGGCAGCTTGAAGATCAATGCGAGGGTGCATTGGGTATGAATGTGGCCATGAACATTGGCACATTGATTAAAGTCATTTAATATTTGAATTGCACTTGGAAAATTTAGTATGTTTACAGGATGCTTACATAATAATAATATTTCATTTTTGCTTTATATACCCCGAATAGATGAAAATGACTTGGATTGTTAGTATGCATCGTATGAAAATATACTGTGCATGAAAACTAATAATTTGTTTGGTCGAGGAAAGTTGACTTGCAGGAAGAAAGAGTCTTGGATATGACAATGTTGTAAGCCCATAAGGAAGACTGATTGCTTGTTGAGCTAAACTGCTATGGGGAGGAAAGTCCCATGCTTTTGAATCTGGTTCTGTGTGGAATAGATCTGAAAATAAATGAAGAAATTGGAAAATATGTGGGTGATAGATTTGCAATAAAATTATGAAATTTAGAATTGTGATGATGTCTCATGAATTTTGTCTGCCTGTGATACAGGTGAGAAGAAAAGATTTGTTCAGAAATGACGGATGAAAGCTATCCAGTTGAAAAGCATGAAGGAGGCCACTGCTGAGCCATGAGAACCCCATGGTAATCCATGATTGTCTGGAATATGTTGTGTTGAGGTAACACAAGCTGGAGGGATGCCTCAATAGAGCAAGTCTGAGGGACACCCCGACTGTAAAGCTTGATAAAGTCTATGGGATTCTTCCTGTGCGAGAAAACCTTGTCAAGCCAAGATGGATCACCTGAGGAACTGTATAATAGAGAAGGGGATGCTTGAGCCTGGGATTGGAGGGTGAGTGATCGCAAGGAAGAGGAGACTATGATAATTCTTGTAAACTATTGATTTGGATCATGCACACAACGGGTATGTCAAGGAAAAACAGTGAGCCTGGATAACAAGACAGCCATGTGGATACAAATCCACAAACTGTGCAGATAAGTATTGTGCTAGATTATGAAATTTTCCTAGAAATTTTATGCAACAGTAAAATGTTTTCGCATGAGACTATGATTAATGTGCTTGTTGTCCAAGAATTATTGAAGGTAGGTGACGAAGATTAAGAGTCTGAAAAAAGGACCTAACCAAGGAAGAAGGTCAAGACTTCTGAAGTGGTTGAATGAGAAAGGCATGGCAGGTGTTACTGAGAAAGAACATCGAGGATGGTGTTCCTTTTAAAGGGGGGAAGGGGGATTGTAACACCCTTTTCCCCCCCAACTTGTAATTAATCATTAATTAGGATTACCATGTTGTGGCATGGGAACATTGTAAATGTATCATTGTTTAATTGTCAATAACTAACTGTGGGGGTGAATCCTTGAAAGTACTAGCCATGATATCACTAGAGGAAAGAATGTGAGAACGATAAGAGAATAGTTAATAAGAAAAGGACTAGTGGTTGAACCCTCAACCACCCCCATGAATAGAAGCATGGTCTAACTACGGAAGGTCAGCCCGAAGTACCATAGGGTCCGACAGACCCAGACTGAACTAGGTTTCCTTCTGACAGGATGAAACAGGATAGGAAGGATGTGTGTGCAAGGCATGCAAGAGGATATGAAGAGATGAGTGGAGAATGTGAAGAAGATTCGAGCAACAGAGAATGATTCGAAGGCCATGAGCTCGATGCGGAGAAAGCATCTGAAAAGCCTCGTCGAGGTCGTGACAAAGAGGGAGATCTCTGAGAGTATGCAGAGAATAGGACCTAAGCAGAAGGTCACGATCTTGATGCTAAGGAAGCATTTGATAAACCTTGCAGAAGATGCAAAAGAGAAAGGATCGATGAGAATTGGCGTAAATTCCATGGAGATATCATGGCTTGGCACGGGGGTGGCCAGAGTGCTAAGAATGAATGCCTTTGAGCCTATGGTTGGGTGGAAGGATGAATACCCACAGTCAGTTAGTTGGCTACAACCTGTAATAGATAAGTATTCTCATATCCAGTGTATTTAAGCGGTAACTATGAATTAAAGTTGGATATCCTATGAATGTTGTAGGGATGTGCATGTTTTCTCAATGGTTATACTGTATCCCTCTAATTCTGCCTAAATGTATATTTAAGAAAATAAGGAATTATCTAACTTGTACACGTAAATGCCCGAGCCTCGTGGTGGCTCAAGTTAAAATAAATGAACTGTGAATTTCTTGACCTTGGGGCATAGCCTCACGTGTGCATGATGACACTCCCAGTCGTTCTGAAGGAGGGAGTCGGTTAAGATAAAGAGAGGTAGTGCATGTATGTGCAGGGTCTCTGCGAGGCGGGCAGAGATCGAGAACCCCCTTTAATTCTAGAGTTGATAAATGAGTGCAAGGGGTGTGCAAAGGATTTCTCTAAGTGTTAAGTTCAAGAGAATTAACGCAAAATACCTAAGTACTTAAGGAGCTGACAAAGCTTGGGTAGGATAGCGAGATTTAAGTCCCGAAAGGAGAGATCCTTTCGTTTGGAAGATGAATGGATGAGATTAGTTCGGGAGAAGCCGAAGTTCTTCATGATCGTCGGATCTGGAGAAAGAACGTGGGTGTTAATGTAAATGTGTTGAACCTGCACAGAATAGATCTAGCTAAAAAATGATATACACATTTGCAGAGAGAATTTGAGAAAGAAGAAGGAGAGAAAGAATAGAAGAATTCTCATTAACCGTAATGAATAATGAAAAATTTACACATGATATACTCTGTATAACTCAATGAGTGCGCACTGGAGGAGAACCAATGCGCCATAGTCGTGGTCTAGAGGGATCTGGACACACACGAGCAGTTACGAGAGTGAACTGCCACCTAGTCTAGTCTCTCAGGCAGTTACGGGAGTGAACTGCCACCTAGTTGAGTGACCCACTTTCTCATTTTCAGTTCATGTGCATGGGCACAGATTCCCTCTGAAAAGAGGAAGGCACTTGATCCATAGAGCACTGAGTGTATTTTTGTTGGATACCCCAACGGTGTGAAGGGATATAAGCTTATTGATCTTTCCTCGGACCGACTCATCATTGAGCGCAATGTCCAATTCGAGGAAAGTGTCTTGCATGCACCTCAGCAACCGCATGCAGACACCTTCATTCTTCCACCTATCCAAGATGATGAGCATGCACATGCTGAATCATCTTCAGATGAGAGTTCTAATTCAGAGGACTCAAATGATTCATATATAGATTCATTACAGTCAGATGCAGAGTTAGAGCATCCAGATGCAGTTGCAAAGCCAGAGCAGTGGCCTAAGTGGGCACAGACTACTCTTCAGGATGCAGGGGATCTCGTTGGTGATCCAGCCGATACTAGGAGGTCTCAATCTAATTTCGAGGAGCCTCCTATTTCACTCACTGCCACTGAACCATTGCCCTCCAAGCATCTTTTCTTGGTTCAGTCTTCAGATCCACAGTCTTATGGTGAGGCTATTGGAAATCCCTTTTGGGAATCCGCCATGCAGGAGGATTACAACTCCCTCCTCGAGAACTAGACTTGGGATCTAGTTCCCCTTCCTTCTAGGAGGAAACTTGTTAGATGCAGGTGGGTCTACAGGACCAAGAGCGCAGCGGATGGACAGATTAGCAGATACAAAGCCAATTGTTGCCAAAGGCTTTCAGTAGGTTCATGGTATTGACTATGATGAGACCTTTTCTCCAGTAGCGAAGATGGATTCCATATGATTGGAACATGGTATTGACTATGATGAGACCTTTGCTCCAATAGCGAAGATGGATTCCATACGATTGGAAATTGCCATTGCGACATCCAAGGGATGGGAAGTCCATCAGATGGACGTGAAGAATGCATTTCTTCACGGTGATCTCTCTGAGGAGATCTACATGGAGCAACCCCGAGGATTTATGCAGGACTCATCTTTGGTCTGTCGACTGAAGAAGTATCTTTATGGCCTCAAGCAGGCTCTGAGGGCATGGTATGCCCAGATGGACTCCTACCTACTGTCACAGAACTTTGTACGTTGTAAATCAGACTCGAATGTCTACGTGCTCAGGAAAATTGATTCACTTCTACTCTTAGTTTTGTACATTGATGATTTGTTGATCACCGGTTGCTCGAATTCAACGATTGTTGTAGTCAACGGGATTCTACATGACAGGTTTTTTATGATGGACATGGGTCTGCTACACTTCTTCCTTGGAATCGAGATTAGTCAGGATGCATCAGGCATCAAACTGTCTCATGCCAAATATGCATGACATCTCCTTGAGAGATTTCACATGACAGACTGCAAGTCTGCTCCGACTCCTTTCTTATCAGGATTCAAACTTGAGGATGGTGGGGAGACTCCATTGGTTGACATCATACTATACAAACAACTAGTGGGGAGCTTGTTGTATCTCACAAACTCTAGACCATACCTCGCCTATGCAGTTGGTGCAGTTTCCAGGTTCATGCAGGAGCCGCATGAGCTACATTGGAAGGCTGCAAAGTGTATCCTTCAATACGTACAGGGCACCATCACCTTTTGGATTCATTATGCAACAGACTCTACATTATATCTCATCGGGTTTACTGATTTTGAATGGGTTGGTGATAACATTGATCGCAAGCCCACATCTAGTTACTCACTCAGTCTTGGTTCTGGGCCTATTTGTTGGTCGAGCAAGAAGTAAGTTGCCATTTCTTTATATTCAGCTGAGGCAAAGTACATAGGGGTAGTTAACATAACCATTTAGGCTATGTGGCTACAACATTTTCTCACTGAGTTGGGCATTCAATTTCATCGGTCGATCGTCGTCTGGTGTGACAACCAGAGTACTCTGAAGTTCTGCAGAGATCCAAATCAGAGGAAGCGGACGAAGCACATCGATATCCACATGCACTACATCTGGGACTTAGTACATGAGGGGATCATTGACTTACAGTTCTGTCCTTCAGCAGAACAGATGGCAAACATCTTCACCAAGACCTTCATTGAGCAAAAGTTCCATTCTCTACAAAGTCGTCTTGGAGTGAAGGACATAGTTGCCTAGCAACTGTAGTTCTTCTTTTTACATACATTGTACCTTGA
>ML790486.1:98602-155465 GCA_009831015.1 Picea engelmannii
AGAAAGAGTGAATCAAATACTAGAATATATGTTAAGGATGCATGTAATGCATCAACCCAAGAAGTGGGAAGACTACCTGCCACTGGTAGAATTCGCCTACAACAACGGCTACCAAGCATCCTTAAAGATGAGTCCCTTCGAAGCCCTCTATGGTATACCATGTAACACTCCAGTCAGCTGGAGTAATCCCGTAAACAGGATTTCTTTTGGACCCGACATGTTGAAAGAAATGGAAAAGTAGGTGACACAGATAAAACAAAACCTAAAGGTCGCTCAGAACCGACAGAAAAGTTATGTCGACCAAAAGAGAACTCCAAGAGAGTTCAAAGCGGGAGATCATGTATATCTTAGAGTTAGGCCCAGGAAGAGTTCCATGAAAATGGGAGCTTGTGCCAAGTTGGCACCTCGGTATTGTGGACCCTTTGAGGTTCTAGACAGAGTGGGACCTATAGCCTATAGGCTAGCACTTCCTCCCACAGTAAAAGCACATAATGTTTTCCATGTTTCATTATTGAAGAAATATGTACATGATGCTAATCATATAATTGACTGGTTTGTGATCCAGGTAGAACCTGAGGGAGAATTTCTACTAGAACCTCATTGCATACTGGACAGAAAGGAAACCCCGCTCCAGAACCAAACGATTGCACAGGTCAAGGTGCAGTGGAGACATTTTGGCCCAGATGAGGCTACATGGGAAATGGAGGATGCCATGAGACAGGCATATCCAATTTTGTTTACTTATGTACATGCATGACATGTTGATAGATAAGAACATCGAGGATGATGTTCCTTTAAGGGGGAGGGAATTGTAACACTTTGTTTCCCCCAGTTTGTAAAAATAACTATACTGGCCAAGAACTGTGGCAAACTCAAGAATGTGAATGTGTGATGTGAATGGACCTTGTGAAAAGGTCGATGAATGTAAATAAGATTATATATATATATATATATATATATATATATATATATATATTGCAGGACTGCTGATAGGGGATATGCTGAAAAAGAGACCACGATGGTTGAAGAAAGGTGGTGGAAGGCACCTGGAAAGGTGGCGTTAACTTCCACCGAAACAATACCGTATTTGGACTTTATTGGCCCAGAGAACCAAGAGCGGCTCGCTGGCCTGAAATAAATTACTCACATGTTGGTAGGTAGATGGCTCCTGAGGAATTAATGAGGGATGGGGGAAGAAAACCACAAATCCGTAGGAGCCTCGGGCCTGACCACCGCGAGGGAAATTGCACCACACGCAACCTCGCAAGAGGAAAATGCGTGAAGAAGAAGTGTGGAGGGGGCAGACACGAGGGAAGAAAGAAGAACTCTGGAGATATGTAGAGTGAGTGATAGCAGAGAAGGGGGAGAGTAACCCTCGTTCTCAGTCACTGGAAAACTAAGACGCAGTCTCGCAGCATCGTGGTCTCAGCTCGGGGGTGGCTAGTGGTAAATCCATTGGGAGTCACTAAGCCTACGGTTGGGTGGAAATGAGCACCCCTCTTAGCAGTTGCATCACCTCTGGTGTTATTTCTGATAAGAGTTATTTGAAGTTAATGCCATAATTGCATGTTCAGTTTTATGTGCTTGTAAATAGTTCTGAATAGAAGTGTTTACCTAACGTTGATTTGATAGAATGGATGCATGTGTATGCTTACATGCCATAGTTGTTTTCTGCACAAATGTTTAAGTCTGGGACATGATTTCGCTCCACCGGAATCGTCTTATTTTCTTAAGTTTCTCATAATATTCTGGGAAGGCCCCTTGAGAGTACTCTTTTCCGAGAATTACCCCATAAACCTTGTAACCGTATTGAACCTTACCAGAGATTCAATTAAGACCAGGGATATTTGCCCGAGAACCATTTGAAGGTTCATGCAATCTGGGTTTGGAACCCTTATGCAAGAAAGAGTAGCTTTCTAAGGTCTTGGGGTCATGGGAGCCTGAAGCTCTGAGAGTTTGAACTTCGTGATTCAAGCTCATAAGAGATAGCGAGATATGACCATTTCGCGTATCGGGGATTCGTGGGTTTGGAGTTGGAAGACTAGGCTCTTGGAGTCACGAAGTCCTGAGTCATGAGATCACGATGGGATCTCGGACCGTAGATCCCAGGGACCCATCGGAGCTCTATAAGTCATCGATATTAACCTTTATTTAGGCGGGAGAGTGAACTCGACTACGTCCCAAAAGTCCCGAAGACATCGGGACCATCCATGTTGGAGGACAGGTGGTAGAGATCTGTCCATTTTGTGTATCGGGGATTCGTAAGTTTGAAGGTGGAAGACCCGACTCTTGGAGTCACGAAATCCTGAGTCGCGAGATCGCGATGTGATCTGGGTCATTGATCAAAGAGGACAGGTGGCAGAGATCTGCCCATTTCGCATATCGGGGATTCATAAGTTTGAAGGTGGAAGACCCGACTCTTGGAATCACGAAGTCTCGAGTCGCGAGATCGCGATGTGATCTGGGTCTTTGATCAAAGAGGACATTTGGCAGAGATCTGTCCATTTCGCGTATTTGGGATTCGTAAGTTCCAAGGTGAAAGACCCGACTCTTGGAGTCACGAAGTCCCGAGTCACGAGATCGCAATGTGATCTGGGCCATTGATCAAAGAGGACAGGTGGCAGAGATCTGTCCATTTTGCGTATCGGGGATTCGTAATTTTGAAGGTGGAAGACCCGACTCTTGGAGTCACGAAGTCTTGAGTCGTGAGATCGCGATGGGATCTAGGCCATTGATCAAAGAGGACAGGTGGCAGAGATCTGTCCATTTCACGTATCGGGGATTCGAGAGTTTGGAGGTGGAAGACCTGACTCTTGGAGTCACGAAGTCCCGAATCACGAGATCGCGATATGATCTGGGCCGTTGATCAAAGAGGAAGGACAGCCATGGGATATGGCGTCTCGATACATCGTGTATCGGGGGTTCGTGAGTTTGGACGTTGAAAGGAGTCATTTACGACTTCCTGAGTAGCGAAGTACCGAGAGTCGAACATGAGAGAACGCATGGCAGAATTTCCTGGTGGGGCCCACGTGATTGACGGCTGGACACGGGTCACCTGGAGAAGGGAGTCAACGTTTCACTGACTTCTCACGTCTCAGGATTTCACAGGATAAGAGCATGAGAGCTCAACCCTTGGACTTGTGAAGTCGCGAGTAGCGAGAACGCGAGAAGGAAAATAAGTATCGCTTCTCGGGGGTTCATGAAGGGAAGGTGCCAAGATTCGACGCTACAACTCGCGAAGTGGCGAGTTGCTAGAAGTGAGAAAGGAAGGTCAACCTTCACTGACCTTCAAGTCTCGGAGGATCGCATAAGGAAGGAACGAGAGTTCAACTGTTGAACTCACGAAGCGGCGAATAGTGAGAGGAGCTAGCATTTAGCCTAGCTGGTGGTCATGAGTGGAGAACACTAATAAAGAGGGGAAATACCATATCAGAATCTCGGGTATTGGTGATAGGTGAAGAAAATTCAAGGGTCTTCAACTCCCGACTCGCGAGGTCGCGAGTTGTGAAAGGCGCTTACATTTAGGTGCGTATGTGGTCCTATCGAGATAGGGACTAAAGAATGGGAGCTAATGCTTTGTCGTTAAGCAGTGGGTAGATCTGGACGGCCAGAATCTACACGCCCAGATCTACGGCCAGGGTTTCATTCCGGAGCCCCCTCGCCATTCTGCCTTTAAGATTGGACTCACTTGTGTCGCTGAGTCGTGAAACACGAAAAGGCACCTGGTTTGTGTGGCCTATGATCCTAACCCACGATCACAGGGAGGTGAACAGGGAAGAACTAGCCTGAGTTAGGCCCCCGTAGGACTTTGGGGATTTTGTCCCTTGAGGAAAAGCGAAAATTTTATTATGTCGTAGTGGGTGTGTTACACTTTTCCTGTTACAGTGTTTTAGGAGGGGGTTGGGGGCGCCCCTCCCTCGGCCTCCATGGTCGCGACTGTGGGAGGGAGGCGGCGGATGGTGCAGGTTTCAGCAAAACCCTAGGCGACAGATGCACCTAAAATTGATATGCAACCAAAACAACCAACTCATTGCCTTGAAGATATGTTATTGATGTTTCAAGCACAAATTAACTATTCCAAATTTTGGAGAATCAAAGAACCATCCAAGAATTGGGAGGATGAGCTCTCTAACGATTGTATTATTAAAACTATCGATTTTGAAGAAAGATGCCTCGGAGACTCCACTAAAAAGATTCTAGAATTCCAAGAATATCTATATGATGACTCAACCGAAGAGTTTCTTCCATGTTGTAATGATATTTTTCCTTCCCCACCAAGACCAACAAAAGTTGTTCAAGTTACAATAAAGGGAAAAAGAAACGGTTGCACAAAGGTCCCCTCAATTTGTAAGGAGAGATTCATCCCTTACCAAATATTTCCATGGATAAGTTTCCCATGTTTTTCGGAAATACTTCATAGGATGTGAAGAAGAATTTGGTTAAGTTTGATAGCGTTTGTGATATTTAAAATGTGGTTGAATATGACGTTGCTTGTCAATTCTATGTCTTAACTCTAAAAGGAAATGCTAGTGAATGGTTTTTATTCATTGCTACCAGAAACCATCACTAGTTGGGAAGTATTAGAAAATTTATTTGTTGAGAAATATTTCCCAAGGCAAGATCCATATTCTCTTTTCTTAAAATTGGTTGAAATTTTGATGAATGAGGAAGAGACAATCAAATATTTCACTTTTAGATTTATGAAAGTCCTTCATGATATTCCTCAATAAATGTTTCCAAATGACCCCATCATTTTTAACTGCTATGAAAATGTTTTACCCATGAATCTGAGATTTTTATTGAAGTAAGAGGGAAAGTGCAACTGGAAAGAGTTAATGCAACGATCTCAAGTCATTGAAGAAAATATTCATGACAGTGGTGATAATCTCTTAAACTTTCCAATATTGTTCCAAGATAATGGAGGAAAGGATTTAGAAGAGAAATTTGATGAAAGATGTGAAATTTACATCGGATTATGTTCTTGAAGCTAAAAGTGAAAACCCTAATGTCTCAATTCAAGAAGAATGTTATTTTCCACATGCTCCTTGGGAGGGAAATTTTGACCTCTCATATGCTCAATTTGAGAGTAATGATCATAATGACTTTAAGGACATATTTGATGAACCTCCACTAGATGCACATAAATATTCCATTCAATATGATCGCGGTGAAGATGTTGAAGTAGGTTCTCATTAATTGCCACAACCCATTTATATAAAGCCAAAAGAGGAATTTCTTGGATGAACAAAAGTGATGTTAACAATTACCACTTAACATTAAACCTTCAAGCTATTGATTTATTGTATGGAGTAGAGTTTAATGAAGAAGAGATCTTCGAAGCATTAAAATAATAAAGGAATTTTCAACAAGAGGTTCCATGGGTGGTATATTTTATTTATGAAGACAATGTGATTGTTGGTGAACAACAAAAGACAACCTTATAGTTCTCCATAAATGTTCAACAATAATTTATCTTTGCAACCTCATCATGGAAACATGGTCACTGTATGATGAAAGAATATCTCCAGAACATGGCCAATGAAACAACACTCTCAATCATGTATGAGAGTAATAAGATGAGTTGGTTATGTACATGGCTACATTAGAAGTCTACTTACACTTGAAATTACCCCTTCTCTCCAAGTAGCTTAGGATAGATAGATTTTGTTTTCTCATGTATATAATTTTGATCTTTCAGTGAAGTGTGCTTAATAAGAATTTGTTGGATTGATAAAATGGTTTGGGATTACTGCATATCCCAATGGATAAGCCAATTGGTATGATTCCAGTGTTCTCGGCAACCCACAGTTGGTCACTATCCTGCAGTTGGAGTTGGATGTTGATGTGTTTTCCTGACACCCATCAACTAGGTGATTGGGGTACATGTTTGAACTTATGCCCTTTTCAAATGGAGACCAAAATTTTCAAATGTGGAAAGTGCCAAATAACCTCCACCCATAGAGCATAAAGACGCAACAAGTTTTACGAATTCAGAACCAATTTCAATATTGCAGTTCTTCATCATGAAAGGCTAATAGGGATGGTTTCTCTTTTGAACAAAAAGAGAAGAAAATAAAAATATACTAAAATAAAGAAATTTCTTATGTCCATATTCTCACTGAATATCCCTATGTGTCAGCTTTGTCCAACATTTTACAAAATATAAAACAAAGGTCATATTTCAAAGATATGCCAATTTCCCCCATCCATTTTTTAAATTTTGACTAAGTGTTATCTCTAACCTCATTATCTCTATCCTCATTACTTTACCCCCACATTACTTACCCTCATTTCCCTTATTCCCCATACTCCATTTCCTCACACTCCATACTTAGTCATTTTTCATTTTCCTTCACTCCATACTGAGTCATTTTCTTCATTTTCCTTCCCCTCTACTCTCCATACCTCTCTACTTGATTTGAAAAAATATTTTAAAGACTATGGTTAACTTTTTAAAGCATGAGTTCATTAACCATTTAGGAATTGAAGAAAGAGGAAGAATTAATGAAGTAACATGGCAGCCATAATAAGATATACAGATCTAGAAATAAGCACAAAGAATCAACAAACCATAACAACAAAGTTGTTAACGGAGTTCAACAATATCGCCTACGTCTCTGGGCTTTTATCTCAGTGGGTGAGGCTTTCTTATTTCTCTTCAAATATTCAAAAATACATCAGAAAAATGTCAAATGGATTACAAACTGGTCTAGTTGTGTTCTGCTAGACCTCAAGAACCCAACACAACTGACGTCACTAAAAATGGTTGAACGAAGCTCCCAAAAATGGCCCGCAAAGTTCCTCTCCTCAATGGCCTCCCTGCATAAAAATGGTTTTGATTGTCAAATTCCTCAACATTTCTCCTTCTCTGAACCTCTCCAAGGCTGCCAAGAACCTCTGTTTTATTTAGGTTTGAAATTGGCAACAACCTCCCAACTTCTTCCCAAGATTTGGCCTCAAAAAGTGCTCCAGATCCTCCATAAATGGACAAAATCTCCCAAAACAGGCTTAAAAATCATTAAAAATTATAACATATAGTTTAAAAACCCATATTTGACAAAATTTGGGTGCAGTCCCCCCGAACTTCGGCCCCTGGTCCTATGGCGCAGTTCCATGTGGCCGAGGGCTAGTGCGCTAACTATTGTGCCCTGAGTTGTTAGGTCATGGTCATGTGGCTTGGCCATATGGCCGCCACTTTAGCCTCCATGCACCCCTATAGTTGGTTAGCTCTCAATTCCTAGCCCCTGATCAGTCGAGGCTAGCCCCCGCCGATCGGGGCTTATCCCGAACCACACGCAAATTCCAATTCAAATACAAATCTGCCCATTCGGTTATCAAGTAACATGTGTAGCCCATCTCGTTAGCCCGTCAGTTCAGTTCGTTGGCGCCCGAGGAAGTCAGAGGTTCGAATCCTCAGAATAAAAAATTATTTTACCCAACCAACCTTGGCTAAATCCAGGGTGCCACATGGAACCCTATGATTGGGCCATGTGTCACCCTGGGATTGGTTCGTACTACTAACACAACGGCCCAGTCAACTTCCATGTCATCCACTGTACAACCCAGTCATCTGCCACTTATCACTTGCCACGTCAGTCGATCGTACTGCCACGTGTCAGTCCGTACTGCTACAGCCTCCACCGTACAGTTCAGTCACCTGCCACGTGTCACTGCCACATCATCTTATTGTACTACCATCTGTCATTCGTATAGCCACATGTCAACCTGTCATTGGGCCACGTTGTTGTATGGACTGCCACATGTCATCTATACGGTGACACGTGTCAAATCCGTACAGTGCCAACTCAGCCCGAAAGTGTTGAAACAGAGTGACATGTGTCACCTCCTAGTGATGCCAGATCAGCATGACGACGTCACCTTATCATCATTCTAACTTCACCTATCATACCTACTAACGTCGGCATTGACTTTGACCTAGTTGACTTTTTGCCTGTTTAGGAATTTGATCAAAACGCGATAACTTTCGCATACAGTGTCTGTTTGAGGAAACAATTATATGGTTGAAATCAACACGACAAGATGGACACAATGGCGTAGGTTTCATCCAATTATGAGAAATTTGATTTTAGGCCTTCCTCGATCCATTTTGGATCATGCCTTCCCACTAATACCTTTTGGTCCTCCAAAAGGATACTAACCAGTCATCAAGTGCGGGATAGACCACCCCACTTATTCTCTGTCTTTAAACTATGTCATGTGCACTTGTCTCATCAACATCAATTGTAAAACAACCATGAAAACTGACAACATATGGTTAGCCACTTGTACTCTGTCACATCTTACTGAAGCCACTACCATCCATGTTGAAAACATTAGCAGTGATAACATCATAAATATGATTGCAAATGAGCTAATATGTTTGTAGTACTTGCACGACAATAGCTTATCTTGAAGCAAAGTATGATTGAATGTCCATTCTACAATCATCTCATGTTCTTTCTTAAGATCAATTTCTTGATTTGGCACAATTACAGGTGTGTTGCTTGCATGAGCTTCCTTCCTTAATTGTTCCATTGTTTGAAGAGATTGATTTGCTTTTAAGTGATGAGCATGTAACATATTCATTGCCTTCTTTGATTAAGTGATATTGATTTTGTTCCCTTTAGAAGATTGCTTTGTGATCATACAAATAAGGACTGCCTAAGACCATTCCACATTCATTGAGTAGCACCACATCACACATTACCCCATCCACAAATTTTGATGAAATTGCAAACTTTAAAGTGCATTGCTTTGTTATGTGCAATTTATGATTGTTGCTTATCCATTTGACTGAGTAAGGTTTATGATGCATCTGAGTGTTTAATCCCAATTACTTAACTACTTCCTCTGAAATCAAGTTAGATTGAGATCCACTATCTATCAATGTGTCAACCTTAGTATGTCTCATTATGACCCTTATGTGAAACAATTTACTTCTAGAATCATATCCATCACCAAGTTTACCTGTCAAACCAACCGCTGTGATTTTAGATTCATCACCTAAATCTGATCCCAAGTCTGTTGGTCATGTTGTTGTTGCAGTTGTTTGCCTCCCTTTCCTCTCTTTGAACCATTTCAGTCTCTTCTCGGGATTCAATTGCCAACAATGGTCATCATCATGCCCTTCTTTCTTGCAATGTTTGCAAGAGATCTTATCTTATTTTCTTGCCACTGAATTTTCTTTCTTGCCATTCCACTTCCTTTTGTCCTCTTTTCTCAAAGACGATTCCCCTGATACACCAACTCATGTTTTCGCTTCCTCAATGTACGTTGCTTGAACAGAAACCTCATCAAGATTAGTAGGTCCAAACATAAATACAGTGTTACGAATGTGTGCAGGTAAAACTCCTATATACTTCATAAGAGTTTATTAGGTATGTAATGGAATGTCTAACATGTTGAAATGGATACTTGACACTGAGGGGGGGGGGGTGAATCAGTGTCACAAAACTTTGGACAATGTTCCACTTTTCACAAATTAACTGAACAACAAATATTTATTTCATTTTCTCAATCAATATATATAAAAGAATAAATATTTTATTTATTTATTTAACTTGAATGAATACATAAGATCAATCTTTGAATGTCATCTTCAAACAATTATGAGAGACCCAACTCTCTGTTGCAAAACCCATCTTGTAGTTCTTGTATCCAACTGAGAAATGAGGAATCCAACCCTCATAACAAGTCCCAACTTGTTGATCTCAAATCCAACTGAGATGTGAGGAATTCAATCCTCATACAAGACCCAACTTGTAAACATGCACCAACCTAATAGAATGAACCTTCATTCAATCCATTATATATAAATATATATACTTCAACAAATTCAACTACACTTTCTTTTCACCATTCCTTTTGTTTATATAGTCTTCCAACTGGTGCAAATTTGAAGCATTGTGTCTTTTTATATTTGAACCATCGTACCTTTTCATTTAAATGATAATCTTAAACTTTAATTAATATCATTTTTCCTTTTTATTCTTTATTCATGTTTTCATGATTTAACACTTTTTTAATCATGATTGTGTATCAATTCATTTGTCCTCATGAGTTGATCACAGACATGGATCGACTCATGATATCATACTCATGCTTTTGTTGCATTCTCGATTCACCAATAGATCATATTCGATCATTTATCGATTCTCTGTATTGTTCTGGGGTAACTCTCTGTTGAATGAAATATGTATGAGACACTCCCTTCAAACCATTTTCATATGATCATAGACGCAGAACCATGGGATTATTAATTTAAGCATTTGTTCTTAGCACTTTCTTATTACGCCCCTATTCTTCTACGTAGGACCGTATTCAATCATCCGAGGGCTTATTGCTTCTAATCCCTTTATCTTCTTTACTTTATCACATGATCGACGCTAGAACCAGGTTCTCTGGTACTTTGTCCTTCGGGACTTCAGGCCTTTGCAACCTTTCAAATCTCTCGAAGTAGATTTCGCCAAAGTGCGTATACGTATTTCACTAGTAGATCATACATTCAATATTTTGTATGATGAACGGTCCTCGTTCACTTCGGAACTTCGATGTTTGGAACTTTCATCCTCTGTAGTATTTCAACCTTCCGAAGTAGATTGGATGGTCGATATTCGTTTGCACAATGAACGGTCCTCGTTCACTTCGGAACTTTGGCGTTTGGAACTTTCATCCTCTCTACAAATCTCCCAAATAACAGACGTGTGTACATAATCTTCAACGATTGAGAATGCACCCAAAGTGTTCTTCAAATCAGACGACACATGATCACTTCGAGACTTCGGCATTCAGGACTTTGGGACTTAGTCCTTCGCGACTTCCATCCTTTTTACAAGTCTCTGAATAAAATACGTGTGTCCATAATATTCAACGGTTGAGAATGCACCCAAAGTATTCTTCAGATTGAACGACTTATGTCCACTTCGGGACTTTGGCATTCGGGACTTCGGGACTTAGGATAATCGTTGCTCCATTTTCCTCCGGAGTGATCACCTATTGAATAATTCATAGGTGGTGGAGATCACTTGTTGTCGGTTAACACTTCCACTTACATTATCCTTCCACTGTACTTGATCAACAGTTGAGAATGCACCCAAAGTATTCTTTAGATCGGATGACTCATGTCCACTTCGAGACTTCGACATTCGGGACTTCGGGACTTCGGGCATTTGTTGGTCGTGAAACTCCTGAAGTAAAACTCCCAGAGTGATGTGCTGACGTCACTTGATGATGTGGCATGGGCTGAGTGGTTGCCACGTGTCACTCTAATTCATGATTTACACGTACCTAAAATTATGATTTTATCTTGACACTTGTCATTATCTGACTGTGTCCTTGTTGACATGGTCTGCTGACGTAGATCTCCCGATATGGAACATATTCTTCTCCTTGATCTAATGGTCAGGATGTTTCCCGAAATGTATCTCAAATCGACAGTTGAGAGTGATTTCGGAATTTCGACTTTCGGGACTTCGAGTAATTTGATTTCTCCACTTCCCAGTTCTCCTGAAGTGAGATTCCCCGAAGTGTAAACTCCTCACAACTTTTAACTCGAAATGAATGTTGTTCATTGATCATGATCTTAGATCGACAACTCGATATGTCTGTGATGTTGCTTTGCCTTGGCTTAAATCCAACGACTCACGGGAATTCGGGTATTTGAGATCTTAGTTCTTTTTCCTTGCTTATCCTATCCTTCCACTTAACTTGATCCATCAATTGAGAATGGTCTCGAAGAAGATCAATGATCAAGAATGATTGCAGGGTCCTCAACTAGCACGACGTTTAAAACTATCATTGAGTTCTGCAATGGAAACTACTCGTTGGTAGTGGAACTGATGCCAATCGTAGATCTAGTGACAGATGACCATCGCGATGTGGATTGTGGAACCACAACTTGCAAGTGTTTTAATTTGTCACCCAAACTCCACAATTGAAGTTGTTCGATTGTTGGTGAGTCAACCACAGTCGTCGATCTTTGAATCTATAAGATTTGATAGTCTTGACTAATTGCAGGATTGGAAATAACATGTTGTTTAATTCTCCTTTCGCTCTCCGCAATCTATCCCTGCCATTGATCTAGCGCATGCGTATCCAACGGTTACGACTTGATCTAATCATGTTTCAGTAATGCGCTCTCCCTTCTAAGATTTATGTGCATCATCTCTTCTGGGCTTCTGATCTTCATTCACTAACCCTCCTGAGCTTTAATCTATGCATATTTTCATACTATTTGGCATCAACTCCTAACTATGCACTTTTCCTTATGAGCTTCGATCTCTGCATATTGTTTGACATTCTCTGCTAACTATTATATTGTTGACATTAAAGATAATTTCATCTATGATAAATCAACAATGACAATTCATAATAACAACTTATCATCACATCATAATGACATCGACTGTTGACATGAATGACAACGTATCAATGACAATATGTCCAACAATCTCCCCCTTTGTCAATGAGGGCAACACACTAACTTCATATGAAAACTTCCCCTGTGATGATGTTTTCCTCCTATGAAGTTACTCTCCCCCTTTGACATCAATGGCAAAGGGTTTCTCCCCTTATGATCAACATCTGTTTGTCTGCATGTTGTTGACCAAAATATGAACTTGGGTAACTCCCCTTGCAATTATCCTTTGCCTGACATAATTGAATGACTCCCCCTATCAATATGCTCTCACTACCTCTGAGTACTCTCCCCCTTTGTTTTTGAAAGGGTATCTCTTTATGACAAGGTCTCTTCCCCTGTTAATTTACTAACTTCATATCTTAGTTGATTGGGATTTTTGTGTTCAAATAAGTAGTCATCTTGATACCAATTTTGCAGTGATACCCATTTGTAGTGATCAAGTCTTTAAAAACTTAATCTAATTACTTTCTTATTTAATAACCAAAATACTCCTCCTGAGTTTTTACTGACTTTCTTTTGTCAAATAGAACAAGAGTATGAATCTTACTGATCTTTTTGATCTGCTTCTTATTCTTCTTTGATATTTCACAGGATTATCAACTGAGGAATTATACCAATTGATTTAAATACCAATTTTGTTATCAATTGATGTTTGTTGAATGATACTCCTTGAACTTCTCTGCTACCTTTATTTCTTCTTCTTCTTGTATTCTACAACTAACCCTACCAATGATTTTTCTTTTGACCACTAATCTATAGATAGTCAAGATTTTCCATATGTTAATTTAAAAAATCTTTGGCATAACCCTTTGATTTTGTAAAAATCAATTTAAACTTCTTTTTGTATTTTATTTCTTTTGCTAACAACTTATGACATCATCAGAATTTGATATTAGCCCATATTCTTCTATAGGTACTTCCTTTTCTTGAGCTTGATTTATTTCATATTGAATTTCACATTCTTTAATAGGACCTTCACCCATCATTTTCTTATTATTGATTTCTTCTTTTTCAGGTGTAATAACATATTTCTTGATTTTCCCTTCAGATTTTCTTCTCCATATAATTCTATGAGATATTCTAGTTTTTGGATCTTCTCTTTCTAATTGTGTTTTTGGAGATTTGTCATCTCCTTTCTTCTTCCAACTTTTATTAATTTTTGTCACCGACTTGAATGACTATTCAAATATTGACTTTTTGTATTATTCCAGTTTTGGGATTTGTGCCCAAACCTATTACAGTTGTAACATCTCATTGTATGACAAATTTTTGATGTATTCCCAACAAAATTACATCTCCAACATCTGATTGATTTTTTGGATTTTCTTGTATATCCTTCCTCTAGTTTCTTGCAGTCCATTGCTTTACGGCCAAAACTATGACAAGAAAAGAAATAGCCATTGAAGGTGTTTCCATTCTTGATTTTATTTTGGCTTGAGAGATCTGTCATCTGATTTTCTTTCTTATTGTATCCAAGACCAGTTTTGTCAACAGCTGATCTTTGGTTCTTCAAAATATTATCTAGGATAGCTGAGCTATTCTGGAAATTGACAATCTTATTTGTCTTTTCATTCATCTGTTTGAGATTGACTATTTCTAACTTTAATATATGACATAATTCTTCCTTTTTAGTCAACTAAATCTTAAGAGCTTCTTCCACTTCTTTCGCATGTTCAAGATGAGTATTTAGATTGATGATTATTTCTTTTGTATCATCCAAGACTTCTTTGCATTTAAAAGTTTTGTCATATGTATTCAATTCTTCCATATCTTTTGTTAGATCAAAAACTTTAGTTTTCAATTTTTTGATTTCTTCCTCGTATTTTAGCTCAATCCTTTTGAAGTTGATGGCTTCTAATTCAAACATTTGGCATGATTCTTCCTTTTTAGTTATTTGGATCTCCTGAGCTTCTTCATTTTCCTTAGCTTCTTCAATTTGAGTCATTAGATATCCATTAGTACTTTCATTTATCTTTTTGAAATTGATGATTTCCAATTCCAACATGTGGTAGGAATTTCCTTTCCTTGTTAACTGGATCTTTAGGTCTTCTTCACTTTCTTTAATTTCCTCAAGTTGAGTGTTTAGACTGTTAACTAATTCTTCTAATTCTTTTAGTACTTCTTTTCTTTTACTTTCATGTTTCTTTAATTCTTCCATCTCTTTTGTTAGACTAATAATTTCGGTTTTCAGCCTTTGATCTCTTCTTCTTTGTTTTCTAGCTGAAAATTTTGTTCATTCTCTTCATGGTTAGATTGATCTAATTGTTGAAGTAGCAACACATCCTTTTGTTGAAGTTTCTTCAACTCTTCTAGAGTTCACATGGTTGTGTACTCAAGATTTTCAAGAGCCTCCATAGGAACTTTAATATGCATATAATTTCCTGGTTCCAAACGAATCTCTCCTATAGCAACTGCAACATCAGTTTTAAGATTTTGTAATTTTTCTTTAGTGATTACTGAGGTATGCCTCAATTCCTTGATGAGGTTGTATTCCTCACTGTTGACTGATATTTGCATGAAATCATGCATTTCATTCTGATTAGAAATCTTTTTCTCTATATTATGTTCTTCAATCTTATAACAATTTTCCCCTTTTTTATTTTGTTCCTTATCTTGATAAGAATTCTCTTCTTCTAAGTTTAGTTCTTTATTCTGACATGAATCCTCTATATCTAAGTCTTGTTTCTCACTTTGATAGGATTTATCTTCTTCTTGTGTTTCATTATGATAACAATTTTCTAGTTGAAGCCATAATTATTTAGCAGATTTGTAGTGTCTCATCTTATCTTTGACTTGGTTTGACAATCCATCATGGATTGCTTTTAAGACCACTGAATTGTTTCTCCTTGCCTCCTTTGCAGTTTTGGTTTTGATTTTTGAAGTAGTTAAGTGCCAGGGTTTACTTACTACTGAATCCCAAACTCCAAATCCTCTTGACTTCAGATATATTTTCATATTTTCCCTCCATGATAAATAGGGGATCTTCATTTGTGGAGATAGCAATCTGTCCACCCATTTCTTCTGAATCTACCTTTAGTGTTTAAATTGTGTTGAAGGAAGCCGTTTTGATACCAATTGTTGAAATGGATACTTGACACTGAGAGGGGGGGGTGAATCAGTGTCACAAAACTTTGGACAATTTTCCACTTTTCACAAATTATCTAAACAACAAATATTTATTTCATTTTCTCAATCAATATATATAAAAGAATAAATAATTTATTTATTTATTTAACTTGAATGAATACATAAGATCAATCTTTGAATATCATCTTCAAACAATTATGAGAGACCCATCTCTCTGTTACAAGACCCAGCTTTTAGTTCTCATATCCAACTGAGAAATGAGGAATCCAACCCTCATAACAAGTCCCATCTTGTTGATCTCAGATCCCACTGAGATGTGAGGAATCCAATCCTCATACAAGACCCAGATTGTAAACAAGCACCAACCTGATAGAATGAACCTTCATTCAATCCATTATATATAAATATATATACTTCAACAAATTCAACTACACTTTCTTTTCACCATTCCTTTTGTTTATATAGTCTTCCAACTGGTGTGAATTTGAAGTATTGTGTCTTTTGATATTTGAACCATTATACCTTTTCATTTAAATGATAATCTTAAACTTAATTAATATAATTTTTCCTTTTTATTCTTTGTTCATGTTTTCATGATTTAACTATTTTTTAATCATGACTGTGTATCAGTTCATTTTTCCTCAAGAGTTGATCATAGACATGGATCGACTCATTATATCGTACTCATGCTTTTGTGCATTCTCGGTTCACCAACGGATCATATTCGATCATTTATCAATTCTCTGTATTTTTCTGGGGTAACTCTTTGTTGAATGAAATATGTATGAGATGCTCCCTTCAAACCATTTTCATATGACCATAGGCGCAGAACCACGAGATTATTAATTTAAGTGTTTGTTCCTAGCACTTTTTTATTCCACCCCTATTCTTCTACGTGGGACCGTATTCAAGCGTCCGAGGACATATTCCTTCTAGGCCCTTTAGCTTCTTTACTTTATCATGTGACCGGTGCTAGAACCAAGTTCTCCGGTAATTCATCCTTCGGGACTTTGGGCCTTTGCAACCTTTCAAATCTCCCGAAGAAAATCCCGTCGAAGTGCGTATACGAATTTCACTAGTAGATCAGACGTTTGATATTTTGCACGATGAGCGGTCCTCGTTCACTTCAGAACTTCGGGGTTTGGAACTTTTAGCCTCTACAGTCTTTCAATCTTCCGAAGTATCATTCTCCGAAGTATATTGGATGGTCGATATTCGTTTGCATGATGAATTGTCCTCGTTCACTTCATAACTTCAGTGTTCAGAACTTTCAGCCTCTCTACAAATCTCCCAAATAACAGACGCGTGTCCATAATCTTCAACGGTTGAGAATGCAACCAAAGTGTTCTTCAAATCGAACAACACATGATCACTTCAGGACTTCAGCATTCGGGACTTCGGGACTAAGCCCTTCGTGACTTCCAACCTTTTTACAAGTCTCTGAATAAAAGACGTGTGTCCATAATATTCAACGGTTGAGACTGCACCCAAAGTATTCTTCAGATCGGACGGCTCATGTCCACTTCGGGACTTCGGCATTCGGGACTTCGAGACTTAGGATAATCGTTGCTCCATTTTGCTCTGGAGTGATCACCTATTGAATAAGTCATAAGCGATGGAGACCGCTTGCTATCGATTAACACTTCCACTTACACTGTCCTTCCACTATACTTGATCAATGGTTGAGAATGCACCTGAAGTATTCTTCAAATCGGACGACTCAAGTTCACTTTGAGACTTCGACATTCAGGACTTCGGGAATTTGGGCATTATCTCGGAGTAACGTAACTTGCTGACGTCACTTGATGATGTGGCACAAGCCAAGTGGCCACCATGTGTCACTCTGATTCATGATTTACACGTACCTGAAATTATGATTTCATCTTGACACTTGTCATTATCCGAATGTGTCCTTGCTGATGTGGTTTGTTGACGTAGATCTCCCGATGTGGCACATATTCTTCTCCTTGATCTAACGGTCAGGATATTTCCCTAAATGTATCTCAAATCGACAGTTGAGAGTGATTTCAGAATTTCGGCTTTCAGGACTTCGGGTAATTCAATTTCTCCACTTCCCAGTTCTTCCGAAGTGAGATTCCCCGAAGTGTAAAATCCTCACAAATTTTAACCCGAAATGAATGTTGTTCATTGATCATGATCTTAGATCGATGAGTCAATCTGTCTATGATGTTTCTTTGCCTTGGTTTAAATCCAACAACTCTCAGGAATTCGGGTATTCGAGATCTCAGTTCTTTTTCCTTGCTTATCCTATCCTTCCACTTAACTTGATCCATCAGTCGAGAATGGTCTCGAAGGAGATCAACGATCAAGAATGATTGTGGGGTCCTCAACTATCACAACATTTAAAACTATCGTTGAGTTCCGCAATGAAAACTGCTCATAGGCAGTGGAACTGATGCCAACTGTAGATCTAGTGACGGATGACCATCGACGGTCGATGTGGATTGCGGAACCACAACTTGTGAGTGGTTTAATTCATCACCCAAGATTTGCAATTGAAGTTGTGCGATTTTTGGTCAGTCAACCGCAGTCATCGATCTTTGAATCTATAAGATTTGACGGTCCTGACTAATTGCAGGATTGGAAATAACACATGGTTTAATTCTCCTTTCGCTCTCCACAATCTATCCATGTCGTTGATCTGGCGCTTTTGTATCCAACGATCACGACTTGATCTGATCGTGTTTCTGTAATGCGCTCTCCCTTATGAGCTTTATGTGCATCATCTCTTTTGGGCTTCTGATCTTCATTCGCTAACCCTCCTGAGACTTAACCTCTACATATTGTCATGCTATTTGACATCAACTGCTAATTGTTCACTTTTCCTTCTAAGCTTCGATCTTTGCATATTGTTTGACATTCTCCGCTAACTGTTATATTGTTGACATTAAAGATAATTTCATCTATGATAACTCAACAATGAAAATTCATAATAACAACTTATCATCACATCATAATGACATCGACTGTTGACATCAATGACAATATGTCCAACATAACATTAATGCCATCTTATGAAATTCATCTGTGTATTCTTGCAGTGTTTGTCCCTTTCTTAGTTTAAGACCTTGCCATTCAATTAAAGTCTTCTCTTTATAACCCAAAGGACAAAATTGCTTTCTAAGTGCAAAAACAAAAACTTGCCATGATGGAAACACATTACCCACTTGTTGTGTGCCATTTTGCAACTTGCTTTGCCACCAGATGAGTGTTTTGTCTGCAAGTCGAAGCGATGCCAATTTGATTTGAGTTTCCTCATCCTTGATTTGTTGCACACTGCAATAAACTTCCATCTGTCTAACCCAGTTATCAATCCTCTCTGCATTGACTTCACCATCGTACATGGGTAATTCAAACTTCACATCAAGCTTAAGTAAAGGCATATCATGTTTATGTTTATGGGAATGTTTTCTTGCGGTGGATTTGGAACTTGTACTTGAAGAAGAAGACGTTGATGGAGAAGAAGGAGGTGAAGGAGGAGGTTTAGGAGGATCCTCTCCTTCTTCACTTTTGGCCTTTGAAGATTCACCTAGAATCGGTCTCTTCTGATCCAAGTAATCATGATATAAAACCTTCATCATCTTCGACATGGGGAAGAAGGTATTTCGAAACTCTATATCGTCATGAGAAAGTCTCTCTTCCAATGCCATCTTCTCACTTTGAGAAGTTCTCTTTCTCGATCCAATCTCAGGATTCTCTTCACCACAATTCATATTTTCCCTAGTAATCATGCAAACTCAAAAACCAACCGTCAACCTGCTCTGATACCACTTGATCTGAAAAGATCTTTTAAAGACTATGGTTAAGTTTTTAAAGCATGAGTTCATTAACCATTTAGGAATTGAAGAAAGAGGAAGAATTAATGAAGTAACATGGCGACCATAATAAGATATATAGAAATGGAAATAAGCACAAATAATCAGCAAACCATATCAACAAAGTTGTTAATGGAGTTCGGCAATATCGCCTACGTCTCTGGGCCTTTGTCTCAATGGGTGAGGCTTTCTTATTTCTCTTCAAAGCTTCAACAACGCATCAGAAAAATGTCAAATGGATTACAAACTAGTCTTTCTGTGTTCTTCTAGACCTCAAGAACCCAACACAACTAACGGCACTGAAAACGGTTGAACGAAGCTCCCGGAAATGGCCCGCAAAGTTCCTCTCCTCAATGGCTTTCCTACATAAAAATGGTTTTGATTGTCAAATTCCTCAACATTTCTCCTTCTCTGAACCTATCCAAGGCTGCCAAGAACCTATGGTTTATATAGGTTGAAGTTGGCAACAACCTCCCAACTTCTTCCCAAGATATGGCCTCAAAAAGGGCTCCAGATCCTCCATAAATGGACAAAATCTCCCAAAACAAGCTTAAAATCATTAAAAATTATAACGTATAGTTTAAAAACCCATATTTGACCAAATTTGGGCACAACCCCTTGAACTTCGGCCCCTGGTCCTATGGCGCAATTCCATGTGGTCGAGGGCTGGTGCGCTAACTATTGAGCCCCGAGTCGTTAGGTCCTGGTCATGTGGCATGGCCATATGGCCGCCACTTTAGCCTCCACGCACCCCTACAGTTGGTTAGCTCGCAATTCCTAGCCCCTGGTCGGTCGAGGTTGGCCCCCGCCGACCGGGGCTTATCCCGAACCACACACAAATGCCAATTCAAATACAAATCCATCCATTTGGTTATCAATTAACATGTGTAGCCCATCCGATTAGCCCATCAGTTCAGTTCGTTGGCGCCCAGGGAGGTCGGAGGTTCGAATCCCCGGAATAACAAATTATTTTACCCAACCAACCTTGGCTAAATTTGGGGTGCCACGTGGTGCTCTGTGATTGGGCCACGTGTCACCCTGTGATTGGTCCATATTGTTGATGCAATGGCCCAATCACCTGCCACTCCATCCATCGTACAGACCAGTCATCTGTTGCGTGTCATTTCCACGTCATTCGATCGTACTGCCATGTCCTCCGTCATATAGTCTAGTCACCTGCCACGTGTCACTACCATAACATCCTCCCATACTGCCAGTTGTCATCCGTACAGCCATATTTCATCCTATCATTGGGCCACGTCACTGTACGGACTGCCACGTGTCATCCATACAGTGACACGTGTCAAATCCGTACAGTGCCAAATCAGCCCAAAAGTGTCGAAACCAAGTGACACGTGTCACCCCCTGGTGATGCCACATCAGTATGATGATGTCATTATGACAACATCCTGACATCACCCTATCGTCATGCTGATGTCACATGTCATACCTGCTGACGTTAGCATTGACTTTGACCCAGTTGACTTTTTCCCTATTTGGGAATTTGATCAGAACACGATAACTTTCACATACGATATCTGTTTGAGGAAAAAAATATATGGCCGGAATCAACGCGACGAGACGGATGCAATGGCACTAGTTTCGTCTGATTCCAAGAACTTTGATTTTTAGGCCTTCCTAAATCCATTTTGGTTCTTCATTTTGGATCACTACTCTCCATACTTAGTCATTTTCACTACTATCCATATTCCTTTACTTAGTCATTTTTTCATGAATGCAGATGTGGGAGACCTTCTCTCATCTTCACCTTCTAGTCTTGACTCCTAACTGTCATGCATCTTCACCTTCTAATCCTAACCCCACAACCCACATTCCCACAATCCTCAATTTTCACCTCCATTTCCACATTACCCAAATTGAACCTTCATAACTTAGCTAATTTTACTAAGTTTTACACTTAGTTTTTATTGAGTGTTACACTTAGTTTATTTTTTACTTTTAATGCGGATGCAATATTATGATTTTTCTAAATTACCTAACCCTGCAACCCGCAACATTCCCAACACTTAGTCATTTTTACTGAGATTTACTGAGTTCTACACTTACCCCTCAACCCACAACCTCCTAACACTTAGTCATTTTTATTATTTTGTGAAATTATTCATTATATTCCTAATTTTTATCCCCCTCCCCCCTCCTTTGACATATTGAGATGTGGTAGTTAAGTGGACCTATCATATTGGGACACGTGGCAGTGAAGTAGACCTATCATATTGGGACACGTGGTAGTGAAGTGGACCTATCACATTGGGACACATGGAAGTGAAGTGGACCTACCCCTGGGTGACACTTGAATGGTATGGGTTGGACATATATGACTTGACAATGACTTAGCATGAGGATTGGGCGATGAGGTGGCAACCAAAAGTTACATTGTGCACATGCTACAAAGGGTTCCATAGTTCTCTCTATTTCACAAACAAATAATATGGGGATGAATTTTACTTATAAACATGAAATGATAACTATTCCCCAATACATTTGGTATAAATGGGGTGAATTGACAAATCAAGGGCTCATAATTCATGTGGATAGATCAACGATTGTTGAGTCTCTATCTTCCAGAGGCCATAACTTTTGATCCTGATGTCCAAATTGAGAAAACAAAAGCTCGTTGGAAAGCTAGAGACACAAAGAACACTTTGGAATTGGTTTCAATGAATTGAATCATAACTATTATTCCATAAAAATTAAATTACATTCAGGACTATTTCTAGCTTGGCAATGAGTTGTTTTGGGAAATTGTTTATTGAAAGAAATTCTTGAGCTTCTAAATTGGGTCCCATTTGATGGCACAAATATCTAAGTTTACATTTACAAAGGGGAAAATATAAATCTAATTGAAAAGAAGTTCCAAGAATATGAAGATAATATTATAAAAGAAGATGTGAAAGGCATTCAAAGGTTGGTTGGCAGTCAGGAGTTTTTGCATTGGTGGAGAGTTTGCAAGAAGCAAGTTTTGCCTTTCCAAGATTTTGTGAATTAGCCTGCTTAAATTTCTTCCTCATCTTTATTTTTGCTTGGTTCTTTCTATAAACTTTTCCATGTGTGTTTAGAAACAAGAATATATGAGTTTGATAAGCTCTTTCTCTCAATTCTTCCAGTCATTTTTTCGTGATATTTCAAGTCCATAGGAGAAAAATCCATGCTTGTAAAAAGGCAAATGCAGTTTAATTCAGTTTATCTAATTTTCATTGCGATCTTGTTGAGGTTGTTTAAGCCCTCTTGTTTCAGACATTGTTAAACTTGTTACATTTGAGATATTATTATTAATTTCTCCCTCAAAGAACAATTCAAGTCTCATGTTATTTTTATGAATTCGTGTGGTGATGTATCAATGGATTCTTGAGGAGATGATGCTTTACAAACTCATTTGATATTAATGCATAAGTCTTGTAAAAAAATTTGATGACCTATCCATTTTACTTTTCTTTCATCTTGCAAAGTCATGGTTGATTCTGAGTTCACATTGTTTTAAAAAGAAGGCATAATAGATGTTGAAAGAAGAATCTAAACCTTGTATATACAAATCTATGCAGACATATTTATTTCGTTTTCTTGAATGATATGATGTGATTGACAAGTACATATGTATATAAGAATTTGTACATCTATATATAAGATTTTTATTGGAATATTTGTTAAGGTTTTCTATTGCATGCATCTAAAGTCATAAGAAGAATCTTCCATATATCAAGAAAGAGGACCACCACCTCTATAAAAACGCAGGGGGGTTTATCCTCATGATGTTATCTTAAAGATATTAAACAGACTTTTAGATCAACACGACTTTGTTCATAAGTTTTTGGAGGTATACTTAGATGATTGGACAGTGTTCAACCTACTAAAGGCACATATGTATGCACTATGGTTGATGTTGGATAGATGCAAACCATTGCAGATCTTGTTAAACTTGAAAAAGTGTATATTTTGTACATTGTTTGGAATGTTATTGGGACATGTAATATGAAAGGAAGGCTTGTTAGTAGATTAGGAAAAGATTGCAGTAATAGTGGACATGTTGGCTTGCTTCCAGACATCTACGAAGTCCACCATGTGCAGGTTATTGATTGGCCAAAGCGAATAACAAGAAATCAACACTAACAGCTTAGAGTAGGAGCCAATGAAAACCACCACACCAGTTTTGAGCATCGTTAAGGTGCTCCAAGCCAATTTGGACATGCAGAAGATAATGAATAGAGAGTCATCACAGAAGTTATATGAGCTCTATCACACGCTAGAGATTTCTCCAGCAACTGGCCCGACATCCCAAGAACAAAGGGTCACAGGAAGTGCGACTAGCACCACATCACCACACAAGAGTACCCAGAGAAGAGTGTCACGGTTCAACCCATTATTCATTATAACCATCGATCCATCCACAATCTCAGAGCCTCAATTGTTACCTTACGTTGAGCTAGAGATGGTGTAGGTACCTTCATAGGGCCTACAAACCTATATGGAAGACATCATGAATGAACTAGGGGACAAGCACTGTGCACTTAGCCAGTCCTATATAGAACTGTAGCAGAAGCATGAGAAAGAGATAGTTGTGCATTGAGAAATTCAACATAAGCATGACCATGAGATAATGACACACAAGGAGACCAAAGAATGCCATGAAGTAGATGTTACTACACACACATTATTGATCAACGCAGTAGAGGAATCCTATGTGTAATTCCCCAGTATAATTGCAGAAACTTCGGACCTCCTTGCACCAAGTAAATTTGACAAAGTGAAGGAGAGGATATAATACCTACATGCACAAAACATAGAGCTTTAGGAAAAGTTGAAGCGCACCCCCCAATCAGAACAAGGGGAGTTGCAACAACAAATTGTTGTTGCAGAAAAGGAATTACAATAGGGACAAGTGCATGTAGCCAATTTCTTAGGAGTAGTTGACTACATCGACAAGCTCTGGATGCACCTCTAGAATGCCCCCCAAAATCAACACCATTGGTGATTTTATTCACGCAACTTAGGAAAAAATAGAGGAGAAGAAGCAGACACTGCCCTCCCTACCACCTGTAAAATGATTGGAAGCCATGACAACAATTATCAGCCTCCTTTGGGAGATTTCATATGCCCGCGTTGACCAACAAAAGTTGTTAGACATTGTGATCGACACAATGGGGAAGGCCCAACAACACTATTACAAACTTACAAATACACATACAAGGGAAACCCCAATGCTAGATCTGTGTGCACGGATCAAACCTACCACTAGGAAGATCACACCAGGTGACATTAAAGATTTTTTCAAAAATATGAAGGACTTAATAGAAATTTTTGATGAGGTCGATCACCACTTCAAAGACTTCATCACAAACCTCATGAATACAGTGCCATCCATCAGCTCTGTCACACCATAAGCAACTTTGTTGGCTTGATGGCGAGCCAACTAACACTGTTGGGGGCCTGTTGGCACCTAAGGTTTTGGGAAGACTACACGTGCACTACAAGTCAAAATTGTGCACACTCCCAAGAGTTTGCACCATGTGGTGCTAAGTTTCAACATTTGTGCCAACTAATGATATACTGCGCCCACCAAACAGTTTTGTATTACGCTCAAAGACTTGAAGATATTGTGTGTATACCAGATCCTCGAAGATCTTTAGTAATGATTGTAACTATTTTTGTAACAACCCAACTGGTCATGGTTGAGCTTGTGAGTGAGCAGGCGAGGTTGTTATGTTTTCCACGATCCAATAAACATAAGAGAGATGCTTGAAGATATGTAAGGGATATGTTTTTGGTAACTAAGATTTAAATGTTATGTTAGTTGTGGATGATTTAGAACTCCAGTTATGCATTGTAGTAGTTCTTGTTATGTTTTGTTTTCACTAGCTATTTAGAGATATTACGTGAATATGAGAGAGAAAGTAGATCGAGATCTAAACACATTGTTGGTATTTGTTTCACTCTGAATGTGTTCTGAGCGGGCTTTGACCCTCTATGTGTTGAAATGTATCTAAATGATGTTGAGATTAAGGAATAAAGCATGAAGTACCTTTCTCTGTGTATGTCATGGATCCCAGTCTGAATGTATGTTTGTTATGTAGTATTCTGCACAACACCTATATGGATGTTATGAAAGAATGTGAAATGAATGCATGTATTTGAGTTGGATGTTTCTTGTTTGTACTATTCCTTCATGACTTACAAGAAACTTATATTCTCTGTGATTCTCATGGCGTCTCGAGTGAGACCTTCTTCAGTCCTTAAAGATTGAATATGCTGACACTTATGGGGTATTTGTTGGTCAAGCCTTTCAAACCCTATGTCTGAAACCTTGATCCAGCACTATATAGGAAAATAATCCTACAACCTTTGATAATTTTAGAACAATATCACTATGCAATTGCATATACAAAATTATCCCAAAGGTAATTGTTAGAAGACTGAAAAGTGTTTTCTCAAATCAAGTATTTGTAGAAAAATTTGGGTTCTTAGACAAAAGGAAAATTCATGAGACGGTTGGAGTTGCCCAAGAATGCTTACATTCAATAAAAGTCAGAAACCAAATATCGACGGTGTTGAAAGTGAACTTGTCCAAAGCTTATGATAGGGTAAGTTGGCTTTACATTAGACTAATTCTGATTCATTTAGGCTTTTTCCATAGGTTTTTTTTCTAGATAATGAGTTGCATTTCATCAGTATCTATTGTTGTATTATTAAATGGAGTAACAATCCCTTTCTTTAGATCAAGGAGGATCCTTAGACAAGGATGTCCCCTACCCCCCTTCATTCTACACTCCTATATCATTAATATTCTTTTTAGGGACAATGGCATGCTATGCTCTATGTTCCTGATCTTTGATTATTCTTGCATTTGAGATAATACCATCATACTTTACATGCACACTCTTAAGATGGAGCTCAACTTATTCAAGTAGTTTTCAATGACCTTCTTGAATCTTCTCTTCCTTCTCCTTCTAAAGCTACAATGTGATGTCATCCATCAAATTCTTGCATCCTTTTTCAATTTTTCATTTTGGATTGTATTTTTTATTTTATCTCATAAGTATTTAGGGCTTCTTCAACCATCTTACCTATTTCTACTTCAACTCTTATGGTAGCATTATATTCAATTGTTATGGTAGTATCTTCATTCTTATCCTTTGATTCTTTCTCTTGTAGATGCCTTTTCAAATTCTTAACATTGTTAAGATGGTCTTGATTATGCTTACACAAACTTTTGATTTCATCATCTTTATTTTTCAATTCTTCCCTTGACTTATCCTTTTCCTTATTTCCTTTGCTAATATTTTCTTGTTTGAATTTCTTAACCTCCTTCATCAATGCTTTATTAATGGATTAAAACTTGATGAATTGACCATCCTTCTCTTCTCTATCCTTCTGCAATGTAAAAAGTTATATTTTAACTTCATTAACTGAATCTTGAATTTTATGCATCACCTTTATTTTTGAGTCCTTGATCCATCTGTTTAAGAAGTTTTTTCAAATTCTACCCATGTGGAGAGTCGGTATTTTCGATCAACACTATTCCACCACTTCATACATTCACCTTCAAAATAATTACTCGTGGGATAAGGACTTATAACTTTTAAAAGTACGTTAACTTAAAATTGGCATAACTATTGATTGGAAGGTCTAGTATAGGTGATTCAAAAGCTATTGGAAGTTAGAAAGAGAGGGTAATTGTAACACCCATGTTTCCCCCAACTTGTAATTAATCATTAATTAGGATTACCACATTGTGGCATGGGAACATTGTAAATGTATCATTGTTTAATTGCCAATAACTAACTGTGAGGGTGAAGCCTTGAAAGTACTAGCCATGATATCACTAGAGGAAAGAATGTGAGAACGATAAGAAAACAGTTAATGAGAAAAGGATTGGTGGTAGAACCCTCAACCACTCCCATGAATAGAAGCATGGTGATGCAGGAGCATCGTGACTTCCAAAGCCAGCAAGGAGCTAGCGCATGTGTTTCAAAAACACATGACATATAAGCTTGATAACTTTTGGTAACTTTTTGAATTTGCATTGAAGAGGAAGCGCCATATCCTTCGATGAAACATTTATGAAGCAGCGCATGTTGTATTATATCATACCTCGAGCCTTACGCTCTTGTCTGAAATAGATAAGAAGGCATTTAATAGATTTGATGCAGGTAGATAGGTTTTTAAGTCTAGATTAGACAGTTTTAGTTTGAAGAGGGAAAACGGATATAGACACCCTCCTTTGTATCATTGTATTATTATTATCATAGAGAGCAAGCAGAGCAGAGCAGAGAACTGGTGAAGAACACCCATGTACAGATTGAATTAATAGAAGGAAGTCTTTGATTCACTTTCATGGTTTGTGTTGTTTCTCTGTATGATGCTTATGTGCTCATGAATGTTTTCTTCCTTTGTATGCATTTGCTTTTGAATATGTCGTGCATGTGATTTTAGAGGTTTAAGTCTGAAGTATGAGAGAGAGGAGAATGAGTTTCAATTGTTTCTCTGTCTGAGCCAAGAGGTTCCTGCATAGAGCGCAGTGGAATTCATCCGCATAGAGTGCGTTGATGAGGCTAGACAGTTGAACTCTTATTCTCATCTGCCTAGAAGTTGGATTGAGTTATTAGAGACGTGCGGGTTAAGTGCAGGCCAAGGTTGGAGTCTCAGCAGCTAGTCTGAGAAAAGAAAGACAGGGTTGTTGTTGCCATGAGAGTACATAGTCTAGACGAACCCAACACCTACGAGTTGTTGAGGTCGAGCATGAGCAGTGTGCGCAAAGTCTCTGGAGGGGTCAGAGTTGATAAAGCTCGGGAAGGATAGTTTCGAGTGGATACTGTGGGAACAGAACCAGGAGAATTTCTGAACAGGGCAGATCTTTGAAACGGAAGGATTCTCAAAAGGTGGCACGAGACCCCGGAGAGTCGGGATTCGGCACTTCGGAATTTTTAGAGTCAAAAGGACCGCGGAGAAATAGCGAAACTCTGAGTTGCGATGGGTCCCACAGGAACAGCGTGGAGCACTAACATGTGGCATCGCATATCGGGGTTCGGGATTTGAAATACCTTGTGGATGGTGGAAATAAAAATTGTGAATTCTCGATCGTCGTAGGTGTGTGGGGTCCAGGCGTTAGTACCGAGGACTAGTGCCATCGGAGAATTGGCACATCGGCATTTGGGGTTTTGTAAGGCAAGTGAATCGCGGCATCATATGCGTCGATTTCCTGATAGGGAAATCCCCAATAAGAATAGAACCGTTGACTCTTTGACCATCGGGGTTCGGGGTTTCGAGTTGCATAATAATTGTGCATGCGTGTTTCGCGATATCACGAAACCCGATTCTCCGTCGAGAAAAGGAGAGATCGCCGAAGGAAATAGCTGTGGGTATCGAGAACTCCCGAGTGGAGTTCAAAGAGTTCTTTGACTCTTCGGGCCTGTGAGAAAGAAGGTCCTGGTGGAAACGGCTGTCGCAGAAGGGGAGGCAGAGACCAAGTGGTATCAGAGCTGGAGAAGGGTTCTCTTTGTTCCGATAGCAGAGAGAAGCGGATTACACCATGCCGCCGAGAAGAGGTAGACAATCACCTAATCCAGAGAGGGAGAGGGAATTGTTTAGGGAAAGAGAGATGTCCAGGGAAAGAAGCAGTCATGGACAGAATGTGGAAATAGAGAGGGAAATACGAAATCTTCGTGCTAGAATGGAAGATATGGAAGCAGCGCAGAGGCGCACAACAAATACAAGAGATCTAAGTGACTCCGAAGGCGAAGCTAAAGCTGTACCACAAGGTGGAGTTGCAGCAGAAGATGCAGCCAATGAGCGATTAATCAAGGTTATCGCCAGGATGAGTGCGAAGGTGAGGATGGACATTCCAGCTTATGGAGGAAACCTGGATGCAGAAGAGTTGCTGGATTGGATCTTAGCACTCGATACCTACTTCGATTATGAGGATATCGAAGAGGATAAGAAGGTAAGGCATGCTGTTACAAAATTGAAAGGACATGTAGCCTTATGGTGGGACGAGTTGCAGACAGACAGACGTTCCAAAGGTAAACAAAAGATTAAGATCTGGGACAGGATGATCGCTAAGATAAAAGTGAAGTTCATCCCGAGAGACTACCAGATCACACTGTTCAGGCGGATGCAGAACCTGAGGCAGAAATTGATGACAGTGAAAGAATACACCGAGGAATTCTACAGGCTCAACATCAGATCTAGTCATCGGGAGAGCGATGATGAGAAGGTGGCAAGATACCTGAATGGTTTGAGATATGACATTCAGGATGAGTTAAGCATGGCAGTTATCAGAACTGTTGAAGATGCTTACCAATTGGCTCTGAAAGCCGAAGAGAAGTTGAGCCGCAAGCAGGGACAGCGAGGGCGAGGCAGAAGTCAGCCCAGGGGCAAGGAAGTGGCCCAAGAAAGAACTCAGAAGCCCAAGGAGGAATGGCAGAAACCTCGGGGTAGAGTCAAGAGGGGTGGAACCTCACAGCAGAGGCGGCCACAACCTGAACGGAGAAGACAGCAAGAGGATAAGCAAGGAGATTACGCTGATGTGAATGCTCTTACTCGTACTAGAGGTCGAGGCAGAGGAAGAGGAGGAGTGATCACATGTTTTACATTTGGAAAGAATGGGCACAAATCATTTGAGTGTCCAGAGAAAAGACAAGCCGGAGGAGAAGCTCACATCACTGAGGCGCAGAGGCGTGATGATGAGGATGAAGATGCCGGAAGTGGGAAGTCACTGACGGTGCATAAAATTTTGTTAACACCCGAGAAGGAGGTGGAAGATACAGCTCAGAGAACCAGACTGTTCAGAACGACTTGCAAGACCAAGGGCTGGAAATGCAAGGTCATAGTGGACAGCGGAAGCACTGACAATCTCGTTTTGACCGAGATGGTGGAAAAGCTGAAGCTGGAGATGACCAATCACCCAAGTCCATATAAAGTATCATGGCTATAGAAGGGACACCAGGTAAGTGTTACGAAACAATGCTTGGTTGAATTTAAAATGGGTGAATATAAGGATAAGATTATGTGTGATGTCATTCCCATGGATGTCTGTCATGTATTGCTGGGAAGACCATGGCAGTATGACAGGAATGTTGTTCATGATGGGAGGATGAACACCTACACCTTGGAGAAGGATGGGAATACACACACATTACTTCCGGTAAAGGATAAAGAGGTGAAGCCGGAAGTAACTAGCACAATACTTCTCATGAGTGGGAAGGAACTTCTCACAGATATGGAGAAGAAGGAAGATCCACAATTCTTTGTGGTCAAGAAACCAAGAATTGTCCTGACTAGCACAAGAGTGGATGACTTACCAGAAGAGATTCAGGAACTGCTAGGAGAGTTCGCTGATATCATTGTGGACGAACTACCTCGTTCGTTTCCACCGATGCGGAGTGTGAGTCACCACATTGATCTCATACCCGGAGCAAGTTTGTCGAACAAGGCAGCGTACAGGTTGACACCTCAGGAGAACGAGGAGGTCAAAAGGCAGGTACAGGATCTGCTGGACAAAGGACTGGTCAGAGAGAGTCTAAGCCCATGTGTTGTTCTGGCAGTACTGAGTCCGAAGAAGGATGGAGGCTGGAGGATGTGTACAGACTCCAGGGCGATAAATAAAATCACCATCAGGTACAGATTTCCACTGCCAAGAATGGATGACTTGATGGATTGCCTGAGTGGGGCAAATTATTTTTCAAAAATTGATCTCAAGAGCGGATATCATCAGATCCGGATGAGAGAAGGAGATGAATGGAAGACAACATTCAAGACAAACGAGGGTTTTTACAAATGGTTGGTCATGCCGTTTGGTTTGACAAATGCGCCCAACACTTTTATGAGGCTGATGAATGAAGTCCTGAGGGAATTCATCGGTAAGTTTGTAGTCGTATATCTGGACGATATACTGATTTTCAGCAAGACCAAGGCTGAACACTTGAGGCATTTAACCATTGTGATAAGGAAGATACAGCAGGAGAAGTTGTTGATCAATATGAAGAAGTGTTCCTTTATGCAGACAGAACTCATTTATTTGGGTTTTGTAATCTCGGTGGATGAATTGAAGATGGATCCTGAAAAGGTGGAAGTAATTAGGAAATGGCCATCGCCGAGAAATGTTTTCGAGGTGAGGAGTTTCCATGGTTTGGCTAGTTTCTACAGAAAGTTCATTCGAAATTTCAGTGGAATTAGCGCGGCAATGATGGACACGGTAAAGAAACGGTATAAAGTTTTTCACTGGACAGCAGAGGCTGAGAAGAGCTTCAATCTATTGAAGCGGAAGATAACAGAGCAACCAATTCTGGTGTTGCCTGATTTTCAGAAAACATTTCAGGTGAAATGTGATGCGAGCGGATATGTTGTTGGAGGGGTCCTGAGTCAGGATGACAGACCTATGGCATATTTCAGCGAGAAGCTGGATGATGCAAAGCTGAAATACTCCACATATGATAAGGAATTTTATGCCATCATACAGGCATTGAAAAAGTGGAGGCATTACTTGATACCCAAAGAATTTGTATTGTACAGTGATAATCATGCATTGCAGTTTGTAAGTCAACAAGAGAAGTTGAACCAGAAGCATGCAAAATGGGTAGAGTACATGCAAAATTTCACATTTGTAATAAAACACATTTCAGGGACTGCTAACAAAGTGGTTGATGCTTTGAGCAGGAAATGTTTGTTGCTGCAGGAGTTCAGAGTCAAGACGCTTTGTTTTGAAAATCTGAAGGATATGTATGCAGGTGATGCAGACTTCGAAGAAGCATATGAGGCAGCTGAGAATCCAGTTCTCAGAGATCGAAGTCCTTGGATAGACTACCTAATCCAGGATGGATTACTATTTAAAGGCAAACAACTATGCATTCCGAATTGCTCCATGAGGGAGAATTTGGTAAAGGAAAAACACAGCGGAGGCTTAGCAGGTCATTTTGGACATGACAAGACATTTGCGAAGCTGAGCAAATCATATCATTGGCCAAGCATGCGCACTGATGTCAAACGGTTTGTTGACAGATGTAGGATATGTCAACATGCGAAGGGCCGAAAGCAGAACACAGGGTTCTATCAGCCATTGCCTATACCCGAGAGGCCATGGGAGGCAATTAGCATGGATTTTGTTCTGGGATTGTCGAGAACACAGAGGGGAGTGGATTCCATCTTTGTAGTGGTGGACAGGTTTTCGAAGATGGCACATTTTATCCTGTGTCATAAGACCAACGATGCGACCCACATCGCCAACTTATTTTTCAAAGAAATTGTCAGATTGCATGGATTGTCGAGAAGCATAGTCTCGGACAGGGACACGAAGTTCATAGGTCATTTTTGGAGGACGCTATGGAAGAAGCTGGGAACTAATTTGGCATTTACTTCAGCTTATCATCCGCAGACGGATGGCCAAACAGAGGTGGTGAATAGAAGTCTGGGGGATTTATTGAGAAGCTTGGTGACAAAGCACCATAGCAGTTGGGACTAGATATTACCACAGGCAGAATTTGCTTAAAATGACTCTGTGAACAGGAGTACGGGAAGAAGCCCATTCTAGATTTTATATGGGACATAGCCGAGGGGAGTTTCCGAGCTCAGGGAGTCGGGACAGGCTGAAACTAGCAGCGCGAGCGCTGAAGAATTCGTTGAAGCAATGGAGGAACTTCACACGCAGGTGAAGCAGCGACTGTAGAAATCAAATCAAGAGTATAAGCGCAGAGCCGATCAGCGGAAGAGACAACTTCAGTTTGAAGTTGGTGATTCGGTTCTAGCACACTTAAGGAAGGAAAGGTTCCCAAAGGGAACGTATAACAAGCTGAAGATGAAGAAAATTGGACCGTGCAGAATCCTGAGGAAATTCAGAGAGAACACATATGAGCTTGAGTTGTCGGAGGGCATCGAGATATCTCCGATTTTTAATATTTCGGATTTATACCCATACAAGGCTGGAGAAGCAGAGGCTGGAACTAAAGAACCAGTGGTCCAGTGGCAGAAACAATTACCAGTTGCACAGAAACCGCAGATGGAGTGCATACTGGATAAGCGAGTAGAAAAGAAGACCAGAAGGAAGCAGTATTTTGAATACCTGGTGAAATGGAAGAATCACCCAGTGGAGGATGCCAGCTGGGAAAATGAAGCAACAATACAGAAACATGGTCACACCGTGCAGGAGCTCATGGACAAGAGCCCATGAAACCTTTCAAGCCGAGGAGTATGATGCAGGAGCATCGTGACTTCCAAAGCCAGCAAGGAGCCAGCGCATGTGTTTCAAAAACACATGACATATAAGCTTGATAACTTTTGGTAACTTTTTGAATTTGCATTGAAGAGGAAGCGCCATATCCTTCGATGAAACATTTATGAAGGAGCGCCTGTTGTATTATATCAGACCTTGAGCCTTACGCTCTTGTCTGAAATAGATAAGAAGGCATTTAATAGATTTGATGCAGGTAGATAGGTTTTTGAGTCTAGATTAGACAGTTTTAGTTTGAAGAGGGAAAACGGATATAGACACCCTCTTTTGTATCATTGTATTATTATTATCATAGAGAGAAAGCAGAGCAGAGCAGAGAACTGGTGAAGAACACCCATGTACAGATTGAATTAATAGAAGGAAGTCTTTGATTCACTTTCATGGTTTGTGTTGTTTCTCTGTATGATGCTTATGTGCTCATGAATGTTTGCTTCCTTTGTATGCATTTGCTTTTGAATATGTTGTGCATGTGATTTCAGAGGTTTAAGTCTGAAGTCTGAGAGAAAGGAGAATGAGTTTCAATTGTTTCTCTGTCTGAGCCAAGAGGTTCCTGCATAGAGTGCAGTGGAATTCATCCGCATAGAGTGCGTTGATGAGGCTAGACAGTTGAACTCTTATTCTCATCTGCCCAGAAGTTGGATTGAGTTATTAGAGCCGTGCGGGTTAAGTGCAGGCCAAGGTTGGAGTCTCAGCAGCTAGTCTGAGAAAATAAAGACAGGGTTGTTGTTGCCAGGAGAGTACATAGTCTGGACGATCCCAACACCTGCGAGTTGTTGAGGTCGAGCGTGAGCAGTGTGCGCAAAGTCTCTGGAGGGGTCAGAGTTGATAAAGCTCAGGAAGGATAGTTCCGAGTGGATACTGTGGGAACAAAACCAGGAGAAGTTTCGAACAGGGCAGATCTTTGAAACGGAAGGATTCTCAAAAGGTGGCACGAGACCCCGGGGAGTCGGGATTCGGCACTTCGGCGTTTTTAGAGTCGAAAGGACCGCAGAAAAATAGCGAAAATCCGAGTTGCGACGGGTCCCACAGGGACAGCGTGGAGCACTAACACGTGGCATCACATATCGGGGTTCGGGATTTGAAATGCCTTGTGGATGGTGGAAATAGAAATTGCGAATTCCCGATCGGCGAATTCCCGATCGCCGTAGGTGTGTGGGGTCCAGGCGTCAGTATCGAGGACTAGTTCCATCGGAGAATTGGCACATCGGCATTCGGGGTTTTGAAAGGCAAGTGAATCGCGGCATCATATGCGTCGATTTCCCGATAGGGAAATCCCCAATAAGAATAGAACCATTGACTCTTTGACCATCGGGGTTCGGGGTTTCGAGTTGCATAAAAATTGTGCATGCGTGTTTCGCGATATCGTGAAACCCGATTCTTCGTCGAGCAAAGGAGATATCACCGAAGGAAATAGTTGTGGGTATCGAGAACTCTCGAGTGGAGTTCAAAGAGTTCTTTGACTCTTCGGGCCTGTGAGAAAGAAGGTCCTGGTGGAAGCGGCTGTCGCAGAAGGGGAGGCAGAGACCACATGGTCTAGCTACAGAAGGTCAGCCTGAAGTACCATAGGGTCTGGCAGACCCATACTGACCCGATTTTCCTTCTGGCAGGAGGAAACAGGAAAGGAAGGATGTGCATGCAAGGCACACAAGAGGATATGAAGAGAAGAGTGGAGAATGCGAGGAAGATTCGAGCAGCAGAGAACGAGCCGAACACCATGAGCTCGATGCAAAGAAAGCATATGAAAAACCTCGTCGAGGTCATGACAGAGAGGGAGATCTCTGAGAGTATGCAGAGAATGGGACCCGAGCAAAAGGTCGCCAGCTTGATGTTGAGGAAGCATCTGATAAACCTCGTAGAAGATGTGAGAGAGAAAGGATCGATGAGAATTGGTGTAAATTCCCTGGTGATATCATGGCTTGGCATGGGGGTGGCCAGAGTGCTAAGAATGAATGCCTATGAGCCTATGGTTGGGTGGAAGGTCGAACACCCACAATCAGTTAGTTGGCTACAACCTGTAATAGATAAGTATTCTCATATCCTATGTATTTAAGCGGTAACTGTGAATTAAAGTTGGATATCCTATGAATGTTGTAGGGATGTGCATGTTTTCTCAATGGTTATACTGTATCCCTCTAATTCTTCCTAAATGTATATTTAAGAAAATAAGGAATTCTATGACTTTTACACATAAATATCTGAGCCCCGTGGTGGTTCAAGTTAAAATAAATGAACTGTGAATTTTTTGACCTTGGGGCATAGCCTCACGTGTGCATGTTGACACTCCCAGTGATTCTGAAGGAAGGATTTGGTTAAGCTCAGGAGAGGTAGTGCATGTATGTACAGAGTCTCTACGAAGCAAGCAGAGATCGAGAACGCCCTTTAATTCTAGAGTTGATAAATGAGCACAAGGGGTGCATGAAGGATTTATCTAAGTGTTAAGTTTAGGAGAATTAGCGCAAAATACCTAAGTACTTAAGGAGCTGACAAAGCTCAAGTAGGATAGCGAGATTTAAGTCCCGAAAGGAGAGATCCTTTCGTCTGGAAGATGAATGGATGAGATTAGTTCGGTAGAAGCCAAAGTTCTTCACAATCGTCGGATCTGGAGAAAGAACGAGGGTGTTAACCCTTAGAACCCTTTGGACTTCGTGAGTTCGACGAATCGAGCATATTCGTCGTACGTGAGGAGAATTTCCTCGAAGTCACGAAGTTAATATGGGTTGTAGATCTGAGGATGCCCGGGAACTATCTCGTCCGTTGGATCTATGATACAGTTAGCCCGACGTTGACCACTTTAAGAGGATGGAGGATTGGTAACACCAAACCCCCGAAGTCCTGAAGTTAATATGGATCGTAGATCTTATTGATATTACGGTAGCTGTGGGAGGTATTTACCTCCACGTGTAAACCCAACGAGGATAGTATACTACGGGAAGCAAGAACAAACCATAATGAGTTGGCTAATAACCCTAGAAGACTTGTCGGCTCGAGAAGATAATTTATATTAAGTTATTAGCCTCCAAGAGAAGAAGTCGGCCATAAATAATAATATATACTGAACATATAGATACCCAGAATGAGAAGTCAGCCCAGGCAGTTAGCCAGAATTAGTATAAATATAGGAGGCCAGTTCTCATTCTGGCAGGCAGTCTCAAAATTGCAGAGCAACACTTGTGCACACTGTAGTTGCCCAGTTTCTGCGCAGGTTTGGAGGAGAGTTGTCGTTGCAGCTGTTGTAGCTAGGAGTTATGCTTGGACTATCTCTTGGCTATGGTTTGGACTATCTGATCAGCTCTTGTTGGTGCGCTATCCTTGGGGAAAGGTGTGCTACCCTTTGTTTGGCTATCTATCCTAGGGTTTGCTTCCAGAGTGATTCTCTGTCAAGGTTAAGGTGCTCGGAGGGTGGCTTCGACCTATGGTTGGGGGACAATAGAGATATTGTCAATGGTAAAACGAGCACATCCATTATAGTCTAACAGGTTTTGGGCCCACACCTCCTTGATTCAGTCTAACCCCTTGAAGGAAACATAGTCGTAAGGATATTGAGCTCGTTGAAGAACTGCCACTAGGGTTTCTAGTAGGAGCAGTCACCATAGCATTGTCGCTAGGGTTACTAGCAGGTGCAGTTGTAGAAACCCTAATCCTCTCGTTGAGGCACCTTAAGTGAAGGGATTGACCTAATCTCCGGACAAATCAGTGCGCCCTAGCCTAGCACATCTCCTGGTACTCTCAGCAAGCCAAGACGTCAAGTTTGAGTTTGTGGTCAAATCTAGGGTTTTACCAAGTCAAAGCAGCCATGACTTATTCTATGAAGTCAGAGAACAAGATAGATGGAGCCTCTAACTTCAGAGCGTGGAAGACAAGGATTTACCTCATCCTTTCCAAGAATAAAGTGTTTGATATCGTGAAAGGAAAGATCGTGGAACCAGAATTTGAAGAAGGAAAAGAGAAGGAACCACAGAACGTTGCAGTTATGGAGAAGTTCAAAGACGGTGACATCAATGCCATGAGTATCATAGTGGAATCTACAGAAGATCACTAGATACCCTACATATCCCATCTTGACTCATCGAAGAAGATGTATGATGCCCTTACAAATCTCTTCTCGGTCAGAAACATTGGACAAGTAATAAGTTTGAAGAATGAGCTCTGTGACATGAAGATGAATGATGATGACAACATAACAACATACTTTTTGAGAATCTCTCAGTCAAGAGATCAACTACAAGCTATTGAAGAGGTCATTTCAGAGAAGGAATTGGTAAACATAGTGTACTCAATGTTCTTTCCAAGACATGGGATGCATTTGCCGCAAGCATGAACACAAGGAAGGAGTATCCTACATTTGAAGAACTTTGGACTTGTTGTGCTCAAGAAGAATCAAGGATCAGTGCAAAAGAGAAACCCCAAAAGAAGTACGATGATCAAGCCTTCACAGCAAGATTCAAGGTTTTCAGGAACAAAAGGAAGCTTGGTTCAAGGAGGAAGCCAAATCAAGAGAAAGATATTTCAGAAATACAATGCTTCAACTGTCGAAGGTATGGTCACTACAAGAATCATTGTCTCGAGCTGAAGAAAAGGAAGGAGAAACATGAAGCATCAGTTGCTGAAGAAAATAAACCTACAAAGAAGACTAAGAAGGATGAAAGAGACTTGTTCTTCTAAAGGTAACAATACTCTTCTTAGTTCTTGTACATATCTTGTTTGCATTGTCTCTGTACATATCTTGTATATCTATCTCTTGGAAGATAATGTGTTCCAAGAAGAACCATACCTATGGAAAAACAACAAAATAAGGATTGCTATCATTATACAAGTTACATCAAAGAAATCATGTGGAAGCTATTACAAGATAGGCCGAAATCACAATCAATCCTGAAGAGACTTAGAAGAAGCAAAGATAGAAATAAGTCAAGAATCAAGAGGAAATTGGAGAAAGGCTTATGATGTTTTGCAGAAGACAATAAGGATGCAAATGGAAGCGTGGACTCTATCAGACGGAGGGAGTCGATTATATGCACTCATACATTAAGCAAGGATTATGAGGGAGCTCATCCTATGATCCATTGAAGATGATGAAGTATATATCCATGATAGCAACCATGAAAGACAGTACGTGTTCAGTTCAACCGCAAAAGAAGACCTCTTCGAAGAAAAGCCTCTAAGTATCCCTGGATGTCCATCCACATCCGTGATCCTATGATGAAAGAAAGAAATGGAATCTTTAGGGAATGGAATCTACTCCATGTAACCAAGAGCTAAACATGAGGAAGAACATGAAGATTCCAAGAAAGAAAGAGAAGCCAGAACAACCAATCATTGTATCAAGAATCACAAGATTGTTAGCCTAATATAAACTCAATAAAAGAAATCAAGCAGAGGAACTAAAAGTCATGATGAAGAACAGTGTATGAAAGACTTATGAATGAAAGCATTGCAAAATCTAGAACTAGAGGTTCTCTCAGATGGAGGGAGAAGACTATGATGATTACTCATTTCGGTAAACCAAACATATCTTTACATGAGTCAATATCCATGAGTTGGAGTTCTACATCAGATAAATGCAAAGAATGTTCTCTAGAGCAATTGAGCAAAGAGCATATGAAGAGCAATCTCAAGTCTTTGATACATACCAAAAAGAGACCCTTGTATGCAGATGGAAGAAAATAACTTGGTGGAGAACCTCCAGTGCACAACAGAAGCGTGGTGAAGATTTCCTATAACAAAGATATTGTATCAAGATGATTACTCAGCAGATCAGATCTCATGATGACAGAAGAAGTGCCACATGGATATGTTCCAGTTTTCCAACAATGATATACTCTATTGTTCAGAGCTACATGAAGCCTTCACAAAAAATCAGTGTTCCAGACTAAAGTACATTTGAAATCAAGCATTACATTATCTGTGATGAAGTCCAAAAGGGAGAAAGTGGTTCTCCAATACATATCTCCACAGATGAGCAGATAAGCAAACATTTTGGTAAAGCTTATATCTAAGATGAAAGAGTTTGTGTACTCAAGCTGGAGCTCGTGGAGACAACTTCCTTATTGAAAAAGGAAGAGATGACTCCCAGGTTGGGAGGGAGCACTGAAAATATTATTGAGGACATTCATTTTCAAGATTGAAAAATAGTCCAGCTTGGAAAGATGCTTTCATGTTCAGAAAGTGGATTGAGATTTCTGACGGACAGTGATTTCCCATTATGGTTAACATGGGAAATGGTCCAGATTGTTGATGTATCATAGACAACAACTTCCCATTGTGGTTAACATGGGGAGTGGTCTAGGGCAGTCTCTCTTCTTGAGGGTTATTCAAGAAGACTAGCATGCCTCGCTGGACAACGATTTCTCATTGTGGTTAACATGAGGAATGGTCCATTTTGGAGGTTGGTACAGGACAGTCTTTTCCTCTTGTGGTTAACAGAGGAAATGGTCCAGACAATCATTCCTTAGGGTTTATACATTCTCTCCAGGGCGCACTTTGATTAGTGTAGGAGGAATGGCCCAGGGTGGGGAATGGTCCAGGCTCAGCAATCAGGGATAGACATTCCTTAGGGTTTATACATTCTCTCCAAGGTGCACTTTGATTAGGGTAGGAAGAATGGCCCAGGGTGGGGAATGGTCCAGGTTCAGAAGACAGGACAATTATTCTTCCTTGCTTGAGAAGAATAGTCTAGATATCTCATTGTTCTACTCTGAGGGCAGATATTCTTTCAAATCTCATAGATGTGAGTGAAAGATTGGCCCAGATGATTCAGTTTATATCAAAACATTGTTTCTGTGCAGGTTGATATCAGATGATTGTTATGAACACTGTATGACAGTAGATGTATACTATTGTGGTGGATGTGTTCCACTGTTCGTGACTATACGTTGTTGATCAAGTACTTGTGTGTTACTTGGTGTGGTAGTGTGCCACTGGATTGTAGTTATGTACTACTGGATAGACACAGTTGTGTTCAAGTTTTGTTTCGATTGCCTTGAAGACTATCAACAATATTGGAAATGATTATCAGTGAAATGGATAATCAAAGGACAAAGATTTCCCAGACGGAAAATGGTTCAGAGCATTTACTCTTATAGATTAGAAGAATGGCTCTTGTATCACTCTATGGAGTGAGCATCATGTCTGATTACTCAGATAGAGTATGGTTTTGAGATATGATGCAGCTGATGACATCAATGATGGTGATGGTGCTCATGATATAGTCTATACAACTATGTTGATGCTACCAGGTGAATGGTATGTTTTTGTGCTCAAGACCATTACCTGTAATACCTCCCTATCTAGGAGGGAGTGTTGATATTATGGTAGTTGTGGGAGGTATTTACCTCCGTGTGTAAACTTGATGAGGATAGAATACTCCAGGAAGCAAGAAGAAACCCTAATGAGTTGGCTAATAACCCTAGAAGACTTGTTGGCTCAAGAAGATAATTTATATTAGGTTATTAGCCTCTAAGAGAAGAAGTCGGCCAGAAATAATAATATATACTGAACAGATAGATACCCATAATGAGAAGTCAGCCCAAGCAGTTAGCCAGAATTAGTATAAATACAGGAGGCCAGTTCTCATTCTAGCAGGCAGTCTCAGAATTGCAGAGCAGCACTTGTGCGCACTGCAGTTGCCCAGTTTCTGCGCAGGTTTGGAGGAAAGTTGTCATTGCAGCTACTGCAGCTAGCAATTATGCTTGGACTAACTCTTGGTTAGGGTTTGGACTATCTGATTAGCTCATGTTGGTGTGCTATCCTTCGGGAAAGGTGTGTTACCCTTTGTTTGGATATCTAGCCTAGTGTTTTCTTCCGGAGTGATTCTCTGTCAAGGTTAAGGTGCTCGGAGGGTGGCTTCGACCTATGGTTGGGTAACAATAGAGATATTGTCAATGGTAAAACGAGCACATCTATTATATTCTAACAAATCTAAGGATGCCCGGGGACTATCTTGACTGTCGAATTTACGATATAGTCAGCCCGACGTTGACCACTTTGGGAGGACAAAGGTTTGGTAACACCAAAACTCCCGAAGTCCCGAAGTTAATGTGGACCATGGATCTAAGGATCCTTCAGGATCCTTCATGAACGTTCGATCAAGGGGATGTGTGTATTACGTCAAGTTCATGTGGGGTCCCATGTGTCAAGTGATGGCGTTGCCAGGTGTCCCTCTCTCGGAGTGGCACACACTAGGACCCAAGGGACCCTTGAACGGAAGTTACGAGCCGTAGATCTCTGGGGTCACATAGATACTCTCGGACCATCAGATTGAGGCTGTAGTCAGCCCGACGCTGACCGAATCTGGAAGAAAAGAGGAGTTTGCATCACAAAACTCCTGAATATATGGGAGCCAAAGAAGATCTAAGTCGTCCAAGCCAAAGGGACAGGTGTCGTCAGATCCTGCACTCTAGAGAGAAGTCACCCCCGGAGAATCGAAGTATGAAGGCACAAGGATTTCCGAAGGTCGAAGTCCCAAAGTCATCCCAATCGTTCGTTGGAAGGGGCGCGTGGCAAAAGATCTGCCATTTCGGAGGAATGTTACTCCAAAAGAAAAGGGATTGTGTTGAACAAGAACTCCCGAAGGCCGAAGAGCCAGAGTTCATCTGAACCGTCCATTGGAATAAAACACATGGCACTCGATCTGTAACTCTGGGTACTGAGCACTTCAGAGGAAAGAGAGAAGCGTCGACTATAAGTTTCCCGAAGCGGGGCAAAGGACAGCTATCGACCTTTGATCGGGGAAAACATGTGGAGTTCGATCTATAACTTCGGGTACGGAGTACTTCGTAGGAAAAAGGCTTTGGAGTGTTCGAAACTCACGAACATCGAAGTCCCAAAGTAGATCACACCATCGATCATGAGGGACGCATGGTGCTCGATCTGTAACTTCGGGTACGGAGTACTTCAAGGAGAAAATCCTTTGGAGCGTTCGAAACTCTCAAACGGTGAAGTCCCAAAGTCAATCAGGGCTGTCAAAATCTCTAAGGACATGCGACATCGGATTGTGAACTTAGGAGATTTGCCACTCTAGAGGATTCGTACGGTGGTTGTCTTGGTGTCTGGTCATATCCCATGGTCATATGCGAGTATAGATGGTTGGAAAAACTTGAAGAGGCTACCTGCCATATCTGAGCTTGGTTCGGAGCATGGAGACCGTGGCTGGAAAGCTCTAGAAGAGTAGAATGGGATAGAAACCCCGAATGGCCTGCTTGGGCTCATGCACGAGTCGTATGAAAAAAATTCTGGAGGACTTTAATGGGTAACACCCTATCTTATCGCACTCCTAAGAGGCTTAGAAAACCTCTACCAAAGGGAGGAATGAGTCTGGTGACCATTCCCTAAAAAGGGAGAGCATGAACAACTCTCAGGTTTCAAAGTGAACCGAGAAACGAATTTTTCTTCTGGATACAAGAATTGCTAGACAGGGTTTTTCTAATCAAGCTAATAAACCGAGCTGTAGAAATATAGAGTGATTGAGTGAGAAATCACAACAGCCTCCCTTGCTTGGTGGATAGGAAACTAATCTTCTAGAGTTCTTGTGGGAGGAGGAGAGTGGTCTCCATCCCTGACTGTGTTGAACAGAAGGAAGAATTCTAGGTGTAATGGTCAATACCCATATTGACCTAGAGATACTTTGAATTTCTGAACTAGGATACTCATTAAGTAACATAATTAGAAATTGCATTTGGGCTCTAAGGGAATAGTCCAAATGGTATTAGACATTAAATTGTTAAAATTAATATTAAATGGTTGACTAAATGTTGATCCTGAATGTGGTAAAGGAAGTGTTGGGGCACTTCTAGAAGCCAATGGGTCAGATTGACATCCAGTGGTGGATGGTAGCCATATAGATATAGTTGGAAGCTAAATTGGATAATTATGTTACCTTGGACATGGTTATAATTTCCTAGATTGTATTTATAAGTTGGGTAATGTTCCAGGGAGGTTGAGGCAAGAGTGTTTTCTAGCTAGTTGTTATCGTATAAAAAGGGAACCTAGTTATGACTATGTCTTATTCAACTTCCATGTGGATGTCGTGTGAATGACTACAAGCTCTCAACTGAGAGGGAAACTCAGTCTTGAGTATCCCTATGAGGCTTGTCATAAGGATGGAAGCAATATCCTTGGAGGAGGATCTGGAAGTCTGAGATGCCCATGTGCATGCATGGCGTGGAAAGGGTGCAAACAATGAGCTTGCACGATGAATGTTTGGTTAGGTTTATGGGTGTTTATGCTTGAGTACATGTATTTAATGTATTGTGAAGCTTCTTGATATGAAGCCTGATAGTAATACCAGTTAGGTATGAATGATATTAAATATGAAAGTGATGCACATGTATGATGTAAGGATATATGTATACTAAAGGCACAATATGGTTGCCTTGATGAGTGATATGTAAGTCAAGAATTACACTTGCCAAGATTAAGTGAATACCATAGATGCACGGTTGACTCCATTTTTAAAGAGTCATGAAAGTTCTGTTTTGAATGATAGCTTAAGGGGAATGTACTCCATTCCCTCAAGAAAGACGAGTATAAATAAATGAAAGAGTAAATGAGCAAGGATGGTCTGTGTCAGGATAAGAGGCAAATGATTATGCCTTGAGGATCACATAAGAATGAGTTTGAACAATCATGAGTTGACTAATTTTAGAATAGAGATGTATGTAGGTCGTGAAATATACCCATGGAAGCTACACATAGACTTTTGATTATGCATATGGTTAATTACATCATGGATGTAAGTTAACAAAACCAGAATATGTATGGATACATAATTTGGGTGCATGACAAAGATGCATGTTTATATTCCTTATGGAATATTTGGTAAACAACTAAAGTTAACTCAAGGTTGAGGCCATCACAGATATATATATATATATAAGAATCATGGATTACATTTTGAAATCATTGTGTAATGAACATAAGACTAATGAATGAATAAATGAGTATGGTTGATTGAATAGGCTTGGTTGAAGCCATGTTAAGAAAAGGCAGTTATATGCCTCAGATACCCAAGTAGAGTATGATTTAGGAAGAAAACCCTAATCTAATCAGGATACTCAAGAACCTGACAGAGGAGATGAATGTGAGCTGCTCATCGGAGGGAAAACCGATCGCAGTCATCAAATTGACTTCACTATCCAATGGAGTTAACGGATCAAACACCAGTCGTTCGATTAGATCGACGGTCGGGGATCATTGCGGAGCGCGAAGGTGAAATTAACGGACGTGCTAGTTCACGGCCCGCAATCAACCAACACAATTGATCTCGTCAAGGTGGAAGATCAACGACCACGATTAGACAGAGTCAGGCGAACACTTTCCAGAATGGGGCCCGCAATCACTGTGAACCGTCGATATGTGAAAAAAGATCGATGGTTGGGAATCATTGCAGAGCGTGAAGGTGAAATTTATGGATGTACTAGTTCACATCCCACAATCAACCAACGTCGTTGATCTCGTCGGGGCGGAGAATCAACGACCACGATTAAAAGGGTTGGGAAAGCACTTTTCAGATTGCAAAGATTGAACTCTCCGATAAAGAGGGATCATATTAGGATTCTGCAATCACTGTGATCTGTGAATGATCGATGGGCGAACCTGCAAGGAACCCACACATTAATGTCACGTAAAACTCATACTGTGATTGGGTTTTGTGGTTGAATTTAGAACATCGAAGCTTTGTATCAACCTAAATTCTCGATCAAACACTTCTGTGTTGGCATTATTATTATCTGGAAATTGTGTGATTAAAATCGATTGAGGAATAAGATCGACAGCTCGCGATCATTGTGGAGATTGCATATGCACATGGGTTAATGTCGAGATCTATACCCGTAATTTAAATTCAATATAGTGTTGTTTTGAGTTTGGGATCCGATCATAGATCAGACGGTCCGTATTCATTTTGGAGATCGAAAGGAGAATTAAACTGCGAGCTAGTTGAGGTTCCGCAATCCCTTGCAGCCATTGGATCTGGGGGAAAACAAATCTACACCATTGATTTGCAGGCAAGGGGTTTAGCCAGGATCATAGTGCCTGGACATGGGAGCCAAAAGGATACCGCCTGAAAAGAATAGAGCTGAGGTCACAGCTTTTGGTCGCATGGAGAGAAAATGAAGTTCCTCTGGGTCAGTCAAGGAAGATAGAGTTTAACACTCTGCGTTATACTGTGGTCGCGAGGACTAATTCTATGGGAATAAAGGTGCTCATAGCTAGAACATTGCATGGAATTGCTTCGAGGAAGTGCATGTTTGCATGAAAGGAAGACAATGAACCTTCCATTGAGGAAGGAGGAACTTTCGAAGATTTTACTTACATTGTATGGATTTCAAAGGAAAGAAAATTTGGGTGACCATGAGTGTGGAAACCTTGGTTACTAATGAAGGAAGAATGCTTGGGCGCATTCAAGAGAAACATTTAGTTTCATGTGTGCGGATTTGGAATCGTGATTAGCATGTAGCAGGAAGCATAGTTCTGCTGTAAGATTGAATGAGGAGGAATAAGCCATATGGTGAAGAGGTTGGTTAAACTCCAACACGCCATAACAGAGTGCTTGTCACCAAGTGTGGCAGCTTGAAGATCAATGCGAGGGTGCATTGGGTATGAATGTGGCCATGAACATTGGCACATTGATTAAAGTCATTTAATATTTGTATTGCACTTGGAAAATTTAGTATGTTTACAGGATGCTTACATAATAATAATATTTCATTTTTGCTTTATATACCATGAACAGATGAAAATGACTTGGATTGTTAGTATGCATCGTATGAAAATATACTGTGCATGAAAACTAATAATTTGTTTGGTCGAGGAAAGTTGACTTGCAGGAAGAAAGAGTCTTGGATATGAAAATGTTGTAAGCCCATAAGGAAGACCGATTGCCTGTTGAGCTAAACTGCTATGGGGAGGAAAATCCCATGCTTTTGAATCTAGTTCTGTGTGGAACAGATCTGAAAATAAATGAAGAAATTGGAAAATACGTGGGTGATAGATTTGCAATAAAATTCTGAAATTTAGAATTGTGATGATGTCTCATGAATTTTGTCTGCCTATGATACAGGTGAGAAGAAAAGATTTGTTCAGAAATGACAGATGAAAGCTATCCAGTTGAAAAGCATGAAGGAGGCCACTGTTGAGCCATGAGAACCCCATGGTAATCCATGATTGTCTGGAATATGTTGTGTTGAGGTAACACAAGCTGGAGGGATGCCTCAACAGAGCAAGTCTGAGGGACACCTCGACTGTAAAGCTTGATAAAGTCTCTGGGATTCTTCCTGTGCAAGAAAACCTTGTCAAGCCAATATGGATCACCCGAGGAACTGTATAACAGAGAAGGGGATGCCTGAGCCTGGGATTGGAGGGTGAGTGATCGCAAGGAAGAGGAGACTATGATAGTTCTTGTAAACTATTGATTGGGATCATGCACACAACGGGTATGTCAAGGAAAAACAGTGAGCCTGGATAACAAGACAGCCATGTGGATACAAATCCACAAACTGTGCAGATAAGTATTGTGCTAGATTATGAAATTTTCCTAGAAATTTTATGCAACAGTAAAATGTTTTCGCATGAGACTATGATTAATGTGCTTGTTGTCCAAGAATTATTGAAGGTAGGTGACGAAGATTAAGAGTCTGAAAAAAGGACCTGACCAAGGAAGAAGGTCAAGACTTATGAAGTGGTTGAATGAGAAAGGCATGACAGGTGTTACTGAGAAAGAACATCGAGGACGGTGTTCCTTTTAAAGGGGGGGGGATTGTAACACCCCTTTTCCCCCCAACTTGTAATTAATCATTAATTAGGATTACCATGTTGTGGCATGGGAACATTGTAAATGTATCATTGTTTAATTGTCAATAACTGACTGTGGGGGTGAATCCTTGAAAGTACTAGCCATGATATCACTAGAGGAAAGAATGTGAGAATGATAAGAGAACAGTTAATAAGAAAAGGACTGGTGGTTGAACCCTCAACCACCCCCATGAATAGAAGCATGGTCTAACTACGGAAGGTCAGTCTGAAGTACCACAGGGTCCGGCAGACCCAGACTGACCTAGGTTTCCTTCTGACAGGATGAAACAGGATAGGAAGGATGTGCATGCAAGGTACGCAAGAGGATATGAAGAGATGAGTGGAGAATGTGAAGAAGATTCGAGCAACAGAGAATGATTCGAAGGCCATGAGCTCGATGCGGAGAAAGCATCTGAAAAGCCTCGTCGAGGACGTGACAAAGAGGGAGATCTCTGAGAGTATGCAGAGAACGGGACCTAAGCAGAAGGTCGCAATCTTGATGCTAAGGAAGCATTTGATAAACCTTGCAGAATATGCAAAAGAGAAAGGATCGATGAGAATTGGCGTAAATTCCATGGAGATATCATGGCTTGGCACGGGGGTGGCTAGAGTGCTAAGAATGAATGCCTTTGAGCCTATGGTTGGGTGGAAGGATGAATACCCACAGTCAGTTAGTTGGCTACAACCTGTAATAGATAAGTATTCTCATATCCAGTGTATTTAAGCAGTAACTATGAATTAAAGTTGGATATCCTATGAATGTTGTAGGGATGTGCATGTTTTCTCAATGGTTATACTGTATCCCTCTAATTCTGCCTAAATGTATATTTAAGAAAATAAGGAATTCTTTGACTTGTACACGTAAATGCCCGAGCCTCGCGGTGGCTCAAGTTAAAATAAATGAACTGTGAATTTGTTGACCTTGGGGCATAGCCTCATGTGTGCATGACAACACTCCCAGTTGTTCTGAAGGAGGGAGTCGGTTAAGCTCAAGAGAGGTAGTGCATGTATGTGCAGGGTCTCTGCGAGGCGGGCAGAGATCGAGAACCCCCTTTAATTCTAGAGTTGATAAATGAGTGCAAGGGGTGTGCAAAGGATTTCTCTAAGTGTTAAGTTCAAGAGAATTAGCACAAAATACCTAAGTACTTACGGATAGCTGACAAAGCTTGGGTAGGATAGCGAGATTTAAGTCCCGAAAGGAGAGATCCTTTCGTTTGGAAGACGAATGGATGAGATTAGTTTGGGAGAAGCCGAAGTTCTTCACGATCGTCGGATCTGGAAAAAGAATGTGGGTGTTAATGTAAATGTGTTGAACATGCACAGAATAGATCTAGCTAAAAAATGATATACACATTTGCAGAGAGAATTTGAGAAAGAATAAGGAGAGAAAGAATAGAAGAATTCTCATTAACCGTAATGAATAATGAAAAATTTACACATGATATACTCTGTATAACTCAATGAGTATGCACTGGAGGAGAACCAATGCGCCATAGTGGTGGTCTAGAGTGATCTGGACACACATGAGCAGTTACGAGAGTGAGCTGCCACCTAGTCTAGTCTCTCAGGCAGTTACGGGAGTGAACTGCCACCTAGTTGAGTGACCCACTTTCTCATTTTTAGTTCATGTGCATGGGCACAAATTCCCTCTGAAAAGAGGAAGGCACTTAATCCATAGAGCACTAAGTGTATTTTTGTTGGATACCCCGACGCTGTGAAGGGATATAAGCTTATTGATCTTTCCTCGGACCGACTCATCATTGAGCGCAATGTCCAATTCGAGGAAAGTGTCTCGCATGCACCTCAACAACCGCATGCAGACACCTTCATTCTTCCACCTGTCCGAGATGATGAGCATGCACATGATGACTCATATTCAGATGAGAGTTCTAATTCATAGGACTCAAATGATTCATATATAGATTCATTACAGTCAGATGCAGAGTTAGAGCATCCAGATGCAGTTGCAAAGCCAGAGCAGTGGCCTAAGTGGGCACAGACTACTCTTCAGGATGCAGGGGATCTCGTTGGTGATCCAGCTGATACTAGGAGGACTCAATCTAATTTCAAGGAGCCTCCTATTGCACTCACTGCCACTGAACCATTGCCCTCCAAGCATCTTTTCTTGGTTCAGTCTTCAAATCCACAGTCTTATGGTGAGGCTGTTGGAAATCCCTTTTGGGAATCCGCCATGCAGGAGGATTACAACTCCCTCCTCGAGAACTAGACTTGGGATCTGGTTCCCCTTCCTTCTAGGAGGAAACTTGTTAGATGCAGATGGGTCTACAGGATCAAGAGTGCAGCGGATGGACAAATTAGCAGATACAAAGCCAATTGTTGCCAAAGGCTTTCAGTAGGTTCATGGTATTGACTATGATGAGACTTTTCTCCAGTAGCGAAGATGGATTCCATACGATTGGAACATGGTATTGACTATGATGAGGCCTTTGCTCCAATAGCGAAGATGGATTCCATATGATTGGAAATTGCCATTGCAACATCCAAGGGATGGGAATTCCATCAGATGGACATGAAGAATGCATTTCTTCATGGTGATCTCTCTGAGGAGATCTACATGGAGCAGCCCCAAGGATTTATGCAGGACTCATCTTTGGTTTGTTGACTGAAGAAGTCTCTTTATGGCCTCAAGTAGGCTCCGAGGGCATGGTATGCCCAGATGGACTCCTACCTACTGTCACAGAACTTTGTACGTTGTAAATTAGACTCGAATGTCTACGTGCTCAGAAAAATTGATTCACTTCTACTCTTAGTTCTGTACATTGATGATTTGTTGATCACCGGTTGCTCAAATTCAGCGATTGTTGTAGTCAACGGGATTCTACATGTCAGGTTTTTTATGACGGACATGGGTCCGCTACACTTCTTCCTTGGAATCGAGATCAGTCAGGATGCATCGGGCATCAAACTGTCTCATGCCAAGTATGCACGACATCTCCTTGAGAGATTTCACATGACAGACTACAAGTCTGCTCCGACTCCTTTCTTATCGGGATTCAAACTTGAGGATGGCGGGGAGACTCCATTGGTTGACATCATACTATACAAACAACTAGTGGGGAGCTTGTTGTATCTCACAAACTCCAGACCATACCTCTCTTATGCAGTTGGTGCAGTTTCCAGGTTCATGCAGGAGCCGCATGAGCTACATTGGAAAGCTGCAAAGTGTATCCTTCAATACGTATAGGGCACCATCACCTTTTGGATTCATTATGTAGCAGACTCTATATTATATCTCATCGAGTTTACTGATTTTGAATGGGTTGGCGATAACATTGATCGCAAGCCCACATTTGGTTACTCACTCAGTCTTGGTTCTGGGCCTATCTGTTGGTCGAGCAAGAAGCAAGCTGCCATTTCTTTATATTCAGCCAAGGCAGAGCACATAGGGGTAGTTAACATAATCATTTAGGCTATGTGGCTACAACATTTTCTCACTAAGTTGGGCATTCAGTTTCATCGGTCGATCGTCATCTGGTCTGACAACCAGAGCACTCTGAAGTTCTACAGAGATCCAGATCAGAGGAAGCGGACGAAGCACATCGATATCCACATGCACTACATCTGGGACTTAGTACATGAGGGGATCATTAACTTACAGTTCTTTTCTTCAGTAGAACAGATGGCAAACATCTTCACCAAGACCTTCATTGAGAAAAAGTTTCATTCTCTGCAAAGTCGTCTTGGAGTGAAGGACACAGTTGCCTAGCAACTGTAGTTCTTCTTTTTACATACATTGTACCTTGAGGGGGGGGGGGGTTCCCATGAGGTTTTCCCTCTTTCCTCACTTTATTTCAGTGTATCTTTTGTATTTGGGTACCTAACATGGCCTCGTTGTCGAGACCCATTCTTTATTTTCACCATAGTGATGTTCAAGGGGGGTGTTGGAGTTACTTCACACACACCTAGGATTTCTTTTTCCTAAGGTTTTTCCTTGTTTATTATTCATAATTAATCATTCCAACATCCTATATTTTAGGGGAGAATATTCCACTTGGAGAATATTCTCTTTCAGTTGACACTTCAGTTTGACTAGTTGATTTGACTTTAGATGTTGCATTGGTTTTGTCACCATGCAACATTGGGATCATCACCAACTAATGCGCACTTGCCTTGGGATCATCATCAAACTGACGCATTACCCTTGATTCCATGATCTACTCCTCACTACTCTTTCTTCAGTCAGTTAACTGAATATTAGTTGACNTTTTGTCACCATGCAACATTGGGATCATCACCAACTAATGCGCACTTGCCTTGGGATCATCATCAAACTGACGCATTACCCTTGATTCCATGATCTACTCCTCACTACTCTTTCTTCAGTCAGTTAACTGAATATTAGTTGACTAGTTAACTCAGCTAGGTGGTAGTTCACTCCTGTAACTGCCTGAGAGACTAGACTGGGTGGAAGTTCACTCTCGTAACTGCCTGAGAGACTAGACTGGGTGGAAGTTCACTCCCGTAACTATTAGTGTGTGTCCATATCACTCTAGACCACCACTATGGCGCATTGGTTCTCCTCCAGTGCACACTCATTAAGTTATACATAGTATATCATGTGTAAATTATTCATTATTCATTACGGTTAATGAGAATTCTTCTATTCTTTCTCTCCTTCTTCTTCTTTCTCAAATTCTCTCTGAAAATGTGTGTATCATTGTTTATCTAGATATATTCTATGTAGGTTCAACACATTTACATGGTATCAGAGCCAATGGACTGCTAAGCAAAAGATACACCAAATTTTTTTGCAGGTACAAAAGATTGAAGACAGAGGAAAGATGGATTTCCAAAAAGAATTCATTATTACACCTTACAACTACTTTGCATGGAAAGGAGAAAATAGCCATTCATATCTGAACCAGAGGGTTGTACATGTTAACCTTGAATACAGATATAGAACTGACATCAACCATAGAAAAATCCAAGTATTTAAATCGCATGGATGAGGTAATCAGAATAGTTTGTAGTCTTATTTCTCCCGATCTCCTTTTCCACATATCTTCCTATAAGACTCCCAATGAAGCCTGGACCACCTTGGAAGGGATATTTGGCAAACATGATGAGATGAGGGGACACATGCTGGAGGTGGAGTTGCTCACATTGGATCCAAAAAGCTTCGACAATATCCAAGATTTCTTTACAAAATTCAAGGATTTACTATCGCAACTCAAAGCTTGCGGGGTTGATAAATCGAAGGAGGAGAAACACATGGTCCTCACCATTCTCTCCAAGCTTAGTATTGAATTCTCTATATTCATATCCACATTCCATTCTGTCAGATTCGCCTTTGGAGCCACCTGGAAGATGCCTTCTCTTGAGGACTTTATCGAATCCCTGACATAAGAGCAAACCAAGCTCATCGACGCGGGCACAATCAAAGGCCCAAAAGCACATGCACTCACTGTGCAAGATGGCAGCCACAAATATCAGAAATATAAAGATAAATACAAGAGGAAATCTCATGCTCATCCAAAGAAGGAAGGGTACACAAAACCCTTCACCGATGCCTCCAGATCAAAAGGGGAAAAGGGGAGAAATGCACGTATTTTCACAAAGGATTCCATCTAGAATCTGCATGCATGCAAAAACAGATAGATCTAATGACTCAAATACTTCGGCAAAACAACCTTGGAGATCATATCCCCGAGGGTGCTAAGAAGAAGAAGCCAGAAGATCAGAATTCCAAGAAAGGCAATTCTATCCATGCCTTGATTGCCATCAACTCCTCTCTCGATGCTTGGATCGTAGATTCAGGAGCATCACATCACATGGCTGCCTCAAAAGTAGTATAATATTCATTGGATGTATGCAAAGGTCCTCCCATTCCGATGGTGGACAACTCTTCTTTCGAAGTCACCGACAAAGGAAGGATTGAACTCAACAATGGAAGCTTCGAGAATGTGTTGCACGTTCCCAAACTTTTCGTCAACCTTCTCTCCATGTATCAGATGACGAATTCCGACACTAGAAAGAAATTCATATTCACACCAAATGTCATGGACATCTATGACATGCAAACCAACTCCAAGGTTGCTACCAATGAGGCAAATCATCAATCTAGATTGTATACATTTTCTGAATTCATTGAACCTAATTCTACTTTACTGCTTACTCATGCTGATGAAAGTAGTAGGATATGGCAAGAAAGGTTTGGACATTTGAATTTCATATACATGCAATAGCTTAGCAAGAAAATATTGGTTCATGGTCTACCAAACATCCATTTATCCAAGGGAGTATGTGAGGGATGTGTTCTCAAAAAACACCCTCAAGAGAAATTCGACAAAGGAAAGTCTCAGAGAGCTTCTGCACCTTTAGATTTGATCCACGGTGACCTTATGGGTCCTTTTCCACATCCATCCATCAACAAAATGAGGTTTGTTCTCATTTTTGTTGATGATTTCTCACGTTTTACATGGATCTACTTTCTCAGGCAAAAATCCGAGGTCTTTCAACACCTCAAAGATTTCAAAGCCCTGGTTGAGACACAGTCCAGAAAGAAGATCAAAGTCCTTCGAATTGATAACGGGGGAGAGTATGTAAATCATGAGATTTATAATCTTTTCCATGAGGCAGGGATTCAGTTGCAGCACACAGTTCCCTATACTCCGCAACAAAACGGAGTTGCTGAGCGGAAAAACATATCTCTAAAGGAGATGGCATATTGCATGTTGCATGCAAAGTCACTACCATAGAGACTATGGGCCGAAGCACTTAATTGTGCAACATACACCCAAAATAGATCTCCCCATAGATCTATCAAGGATAAGAGTTAACCCTTAGAACCCTTCAGACTTTGCGGGTCCGACGAATCAAGCATATTCGTCGTACGAGAGGAGAATTTCCTCGAAGTACCAAAGTCCCGAAGTTAATATGGGTTGTAGATCTGAGGATTCCTGGGAACTATCCCATCCGTTGGATCTATGATACAGTCAGCCTGGCCTTGACCACTTCGGGAGGATGGAGGATTGGTAACACTAAAACCCCCGAAGTCCCGAACTTAATCTGGGTCGTAGATCTGAGGATGCTCAGGGACTATCCCAATCGTCAAATTTACGATATAGTTAGCCCAAAGTTGACCACTTCGGGAGGACAGAGGTTTGGTAACACCAAAACCCCCGAAGTCCCGAAGTCTTGAAGTTAATGTGGACCATGGATCTAAAGATCCTTCGGGATCCCTCACGACCGTTCGATCGAGGGGATGTGTGTATTACGTCAAGTTCATGTGGAGGGCCATGTGTCGAGTGACACCGTTGTCAGGTGTCCCTCTCGGAGTGGCACACACTGGGACCCAAGGGACCCTTGAACGGAATTTACGAGCCATAGATATTTGGGGTCACGTAGATACTCTCGGACCGTCAGATTGAGGTTGTGGTTAGCGCGACGTTGACCGACTCCGGGAGAAAAGAGGAGTTTGCATCACAAAACTCCCAAAGAGCCAAGAATCGAAGCAGATCTGAGCCGTCTAAGACAAAGGGACAAGTGTCGTCAGATCCTACACTCCGAAGAGAAGTCACTCAGGGAGAATCGAAGTGTGAAGTCATCCTAGCCGTCCATTGGAAGGGGCGCGTGGCAATAGATTTGCCATTTCGGAGGAATCTTACTCCGGAAGAAAAGGGAGTGTGTTGAACAAGAACTCCCAAAGGCTGGAGAGACAGAGTTCATCTGAATCGTCCATTGGCATAAAACACGTGGTGCTCGATCTGTAACTCTGGGTACTGAGCACTTCAGAGGAAAGAGAGAAGTGTTGACTGCAAGTCGCCCGAAGCGGGGCAAAGGACAAATATCGACCGTTGATCAGGGAAAACACGTGGCGTTTGATCTGTAACTTCGGGTACAGAGTACTTCGGAGGAAAAAGGCTTTGGAGTGTTCGAAACTCTTGAACGCCAAAGTCCCGAAGTAGATCACAGTCGTCGACCATGAGGGGCATGTGGTGCTTGATCTATAACTCTGGGTACGGAGTACTTCGGGGAGAAAAGCCTTTGTAGCGTTCGAAACTTCTGAACGCCGAAGTCAATTAGGGCCGTCAAAATCTCTGAGGACACACGATGTTGGATTGTGAACTTCAGAGATTTTCCACTCCGGAGGATTCACGCGGTGGTTGTCTTGGCACCTGTTGTCTTGGCGTTTGGTCATAGCCCACAGTCATATGCGAGTATAGATGGATGGAAGAACCCGAAGAACTTGGGAGAGGCTACCTGCCAGCTTTGAGCTCGGTTCAGAGCATGGAGACCATGGCTGGAAAGCTCTGGAATAGCATAATGGGATAGAAACCCCAAATGGGGGTTTTGATTCTCCTAAGAAGAGCAAAATTTTGACGCCCCCACCAAATGTTGTGAACACAATACTCAAGATAAACCATAATACATACAATGTACACCAAGTATGAGCATAGAGAACAATTCCCAGAGAGATAATAGAGGTGAGTTCCTCAAACTCAATATAGATTAGAAGAACCTCATCCAAATAACCCAAGTATATCCATATACCCAAATCATATGTTCATGTCTCAATAACGATTATATTTACCTCTCTATATACATATTCTCACTCTTTGCACATGTGAGATCCATATTAGACCCATCCTATTACATATACATTTAACCCCATTACATATATATTTATCTCATATATACCCTGATTAAGATCATAACAAAATCCCCATTAAACAACACACTCTTAATAATCAATATTAAAATAAAATCCTTTTTTACTTTTCCTAACATAAATTATCAACACAAGAGACTTCTCTAATGTATAGACTACTTGCGTATGTGCCCTAAATTTCTTTGCATGAGGTCATTTTGGTTGATCCCTCCATCAACTTGACTCTATATTACAAAGTCACCAAAGATATTAGTACATATATTTGTTTTGTCCCAACATACATGGATTTTTAGCTCTTAACATGGTCGTAGTTGTGCTCTTCCACAACTATTGTTGTTGGTAGGCTTCATCATCAACCCCAAAGGCTCAAAATTGCAACATTGTAGATGTACCTCCTCTTTGCTTTATAATATAATCATAAATACAAAAATTGATGAACTTTCATGCTGAGAGATGTTTGTTGTCATAAAATTGTGTATATAATGTAGTATTTCATTTTTAGTATCTTAGTTTGCTATTTAATTAAATGAACTTGTTAAAATAACATAACATTTATATTCTTTGTTTAATGTTATTTAGCTAAGTTAGCACTTCTCGAAATGTTAGTTTTTTGTAATTGAGTTTTTTTATTATTTTCACTATAATATACTTTAGGCATAGCCTTATTTTTTCTTCATTTCAATAAAACCTCATCATTTTTAAAATATAGTGTATTATTAGTTTGGATTGTATAAAAGATTTATAATCCAACATGTTTATGTTTTGAGTGAACCTTTCACGTATCAATATAAAATATAAGAAAGAAAAATAAAAGATTTATAATTTAACATGTTTTGAGTGAACATTTTGTTAAATTTGGCAGCATTGAT